>CM070106.1:13972500-14097500 GCA_036178185.1 Liparis tanakae
GGCGACCTTCCCGTCGGCCTCAAATCAGCTGCAATATGCGCCGACCGGGACTCTCCGCCGCCGCCGCGTGCGGCGAGTGAGTTATTCGTCCTCAGGATTCTATTAGCGGCTCCCTACTCGGAAAAGGTCAGGCTTAATTTCCACAGGGAGCGATAATTACATGGGATTCCAACTCCTCCGGTGGCCCCGTCTCCACAAACACCCCGTCTCCGGGGAGGTTAGCTCCACTCGGCGCTTCTGACTTCAGCGCTAATCAGCTCCCGTTTTTTTGTTTTTTTTAAGTCCAAGCTCGAGCTCCCGTCGGCCGCGACCGCATTGTTTTGATTCTACCACATCGTACCGCCGTAACCGTAGAGATGGATGGCGAGGGCGATGGGAACGCGATGATTGTCTGATGATTGCGAGCGGCGTCGTTGGCATTCCGAGGCTCGCCGCTCAAACGGGAGCAAAAAGACTTGCTGCGCGCCTCAATCACCGTTAGCCGTACGCGCGATAAACACGCGACAGGCTGCGGAGATGGAGAGCCCCGAGTCGCGTCTTTAGCATACCGAAAGCGGCGAGGAGACGGGAGGAACGGCACACTGCGGTTCGGGGGAGTCGTATAACTCGACTCTCATCCGCGGGGGAAATTAACTGTGTCGGAGCGGCATTACATGAATTACCGGCGTAATCCCGCGCTGACACTGCCCCTAATCTGCAGAGGGATGTACGGGATCAGCAGCTCGCATATTTCACTGTGTGCATGAGGCCGGCGCCGGCAGGCGGTTCAGGGAATCAGCAAAGTGGTGGACCCTCGTGTCGGGAAGACCAGAGACTTTGCCTGCTTGTGTTGACGCGCTAACGCTCTCACAGTTAGGGGGCCGCCGCGCTGATAGCGGCGCATGTAGCGGGCTCTAGTAGGGGGCGCTAGTAGCGGGCTCTTGTAGCGGGCTCTTGTAGCGGGCGCTAGTAGCGGGCTCTTGTAACGGGCGCTAGTAGCCGGCGCTTGTAGCGGGCGCTATTAGCTGGCTCTTGTAGCGTGAGCTAGTAGCTGGCTCTTGTAGCGTGAGCTAGTAGCTGGCTCTTGTAGCTTGAGCTAGTAGTGGGCTCTTGTAGCGGGCGCTAGTAGCAGGCTCTTGTAGTGGGCGCAAGTAGCAGGCTCTAGTAGCGGGCGCTAGTAGCAGGCTCTTGTAGCGGGAGCTAGTAGCGGGCTCTAGTAGCGGGCGCTAGTAGCAGGCTCTAGTAGCGGGCACTAGTAGCAGGCTCTTGTAGTGTGAGCTAGTAGCGGGCTCTAGTAGCGGGCGCTAGTAGCAGGCTCTAGTAGCGGGCACTAGTAGCAGGCTCTTGTAGCGGGCGCTAGTAGCGGGCTCTAGTAGCGGGCGCTAGTAGCTGGCTCTTGTAGCGTGAGCTAGTAGCGGGCTCTTGTAGCGGGCGCTAGTAGCAGGCTCTTGTAGCGGGCGCTAGTAGCAGGCTCTTGTAGCGGGCGCTAGTAGCTGGCTCTTGTAGCGGGCGCTAGTAGCTGGCTCTTGTAGCATGAGCTAGTAGCGGGCTTTTGTAGCGGGCGCTCAGCCAGTCACTCTTACAGGCTGATTGTTTTCCTATTTAGAACACGGCTCAATATCGTCTCCAGTCTGAGAGTCAGAGATGAAAGAAACCATCGTTATAATAATGATGGATGTTTAGAATCAGTTTTCTCTTCACACGATCAAACATCAATCAAATAAAAAGCAGCGAACGAGGGAAAGCAAATATCATATTTAGCAATCATGAAAGTGTTAGTCTATAAATAATATTACAATCTACATACTTCTTTTTTATTACACTGCCTTTTCATTTTGAAGACCCGATACCTACTTCCCACATATGTCAGTTGGTAGATTGATATGAATAAATATCATATGTATATATATATATATATATATATATATATTGTCCATGGGAAGTAACTTACACACACACACACACACACACACACACACACACACACACACACACACTTACATACGCACAAATAAGCAGTATGTATATTACAAATATCTTTGATTTTCAGAAAAGCCTTTAACTAACCTCTGAAGTCACACCTAGATTTTTTATTTAGGACATAGATAAATGCTAACTCTGCATATTTGAATGCTCTCAACGAGCAGAGATGTTTACCATGTTCACCTCTTCAGCATATTAGCATAAACACACAAGTGCAGCAGAATTTTCAAGACAACAATACCTCAAAACTACACTGTAAAATCCAATTAGTTAACTTTACTTTAAAAAAAATGCAAAATGATTGCCTTAAATGATTATGTATTGTATGTTGTACTAACTCGTGCTTTTTAGTACATTATACTTGAGTGTAAGTAACTACAGGAAATGAGTAAGGAGTATTTAAAAATGTACTCCTGATGTACTTTTGACTAGTATGGCCTACTTAAAATGACTATTTCAAACAACTAAATTAAGTGAAAATATACTTTGTGTGTATTCAAAACAACTCATTTATTTAAGTTTATTCAAGTGCTAACTAATGTTACATGACAACCATAACAGCCATGTGGTGGCACTAGAGTAAGAATGATTCGCTGCACTGGAAACACTACTTGAAATCCAGTAGATCTGAATTGAATCGCCTGATTACACAGAATATCTTTGACCGAACTTCTTTACGATCTATTGTCGTCATTTCTCCAAAGACACCTGAAACCAAACTGTCGTGGCAATCCATCCAGCAGTTACTCAGACGGTTTAGGGGAGCAGAAGGTATACAGCGTTGGATAAAGTCGCCTCGCCGCCACTTTGAGGGGTGATTAGCTCATCCAATCAAAAACGTTGCTTTGGGGCCAACGACACGGATGGATTGCGCCAACGATCGGCCAAGCAACGGGAAAAAAAAGAAAAATGTTGTCCGTCCTCCTCCCTCTCGGGTCGATTGACGTTGAGCGCCCGATAACGACGCCGCGGGCGCCGTCCAATTCAAACAAATGCGCACAAAAAACTTCATCGAAAGAGCCTGTTTGCATTTTTAAGTAAAAAGACGCAGCGAGAAACGTAACGGAGCCGGAGACGCGTGGGGGGATCATCTCATCTCATCGCGTTGGACTGATGCTGATTCACCGACGCGGCGGAGGGGAGGATTACCGCGGGCTTTTCGGGAAATCTCCCGAGCAAAGCTCTTCAAAGAAGGCATTACGCCAAACATCCGGCGATATCTGGCTCTCTTTGTAAACGTCGTTGCGAGTGAACCTACTCCTCCGCGTCCCTCCTCTCTGTCACTGGGGGAGGCGCCAGAGGCTGAAGTGTGAAGGACGTTTCGCTAATTAGCGTTCGCCAGCAGCAAAGGGGCGAGGGAGCCAAAAGGGCGCCGTATGAAACGGGCGGCGGCGAGGCCTTATGGCCGCCTCTCGTCACCGCGGCTGCACGCTTAACAATGAATGATTTCCTCTCCCGTCTAAACGCTTGTTGTCACGTCGCTTGTCAATGGCTGCCGCCAGTTACAGTGTCGTGGGAGTAATGGGGTTGGCGTGGCGCCAGCGGTACGGAGACGGGGGGCGGCGGGGGAGGGGAGGGGGGGGGAAGTGGTTTAAAAGGACATTCCCAAACGTGTCAACAACAACAAGGCCTCCCCTTTTTATCAGCGATGCACACGATTACAAGTGTTTTCCTCAACTTGAGCGGCTAGATTTAATAACTCCGAGAACATAATCAATTACCTTTTTTTTCTTCCTCTACTGAGACTCAATAAGCACCGCCGAGAAAATCTTTCAATAATTACCGTGCCCAAGAGGGAACTATACAGATCTTTACTGCATGTATCTGAGAGCCAGAACTACTTTGCATTTTGATTAATATTTTTGAAAAAAACATAGTATAAGGCTAAAAGTGTGAAAAAAACGTTGTTTTGCAGGATCTTTCTTTGCAGGGACTGTTAAGATCTAAGTGTTATGGAGGACCCAAACGCACGCAAGACAGCAGTTTCAAAAAATCAAACAGGATTTATTTTCCCGATGCTCAAAAACAAAACAAACAAACAAACAAATTGTAGAACGGAAAGTCTCACTCCAGAGTCGGGAGGGCAACTCGACCGCTCTCTGTCGATCCGGCGTCGGGAGGGCAACTCAACCGAGCCTGTGCGCTGCTAATAGGAAACACAAGGATTACTGATAGGAAACACAAGGATTTCTCAGACTCATACTACCCGAACGACCTGACAGCGCACCAGAGGAAACACAGTCCCTATAACCACCTCTGGTGATTGAACGAACGCGTCTCAGCTGGTGACACGGAAGCGGGCGTGGCAGTGGGCAGAACCCGGGGGCGGAACCTGTAAACAGACAACACAACACAGACGGAAGGGAGACAATACCGGGGAACACACACTAGGGACAGACAGGGAATCTAACAGTACCCCCCTCAGCGAGCCTCTTGGCGAACCACCAGGTCTAACGGGGTTCCGCCGATGGTAGGCAGTGAGGCCCGGATCCATGATTCGGAACGGGGCCCCCAGCACCGCCCCTCTGGCCCCTCCCCCTCCCCGTCAACCAGGTACTGATAGCCCCTACCACGGCGACGGACATCCAGAAGGCGATTGACCGTGTAGCCGGGGCCCCCGTCGATGAGCCGGGGGGGTGGAGGGGGTTCTGGGGAGGGTTAAGGGGGCTAGAGACAACGGGTTTGAGGAGGAAACATGAAATACGGGTGAATTCTCATGGACCGTGGCAACTGAAGTTTCACAGAGACAGGGTTAATAATGGAGATGATGGGAAAAAGGGCCGACATATCTGGGGAAAGCTTCTTGCACTCGGTGCGAAGGGGAATGTCCTTGGCTGAGAGCCAAACCGATTGCCCGATCTGGTAGGTTGGGGCTGGAACTCTCGTCGATCCGCTATCCTCTTATTTTGCTCTGCTGTGCGGAGCAGGGCCCCGAGCAACTCCCCACATGCGCCTACAACGACGGGCATTGCTCAAAACTGATGGTACTGCAACCTCGACCTCCTGGCTAGGAAAAGGGGCTGATAACCTAAGGAGGCCTCAAGGATAGCCGGTGGCGGTGGAGGTGGGAATTATGAGCGTACTCGACCCAAGGAGATGACGGCTCCATTTGGCGGACTGGTGGCGACCACGCACCTAAGGATGGCCTCGAGCTCTTGATTCATCCTCTCGGTCTGGCCATTCGATTGGGGGTGGAAACCCGAAGAGAGACTGGCCGTGGCGCCGAGGTGTGGCAAATGCTTTCCACAGTTGGGGAAAAATTGCGGTCCAGCGGTCGAAACTATATCCGCTGGGATGCCATGAAGTCTGACTACATGCTGGACCAGCAAGTCTGCAGTCTCGCGGGCAGAGGGTAGCTTGGGCAGGGAATGAAATGAGCTGCTTCGAAAACGATCCACCACTGTCAGGATGACCGTGTTCCCGTCCGATGAGGGGAAACCCGTAACAAATCCACGCGATATGAGACCACGGTCGTTTAGGCACAGGAAGTGGTAGTAGTAACCCCGAAGTCGATGTGAAGACTTGTTGCGGGCGCCGGTCGTGCAGGCCAGCACGCACGCAGCGTCCCCCTCGAGAGATGGCCCAAAATGAACGGGAGCCAGCTGATCATCCGGCGGATGCCGGGTGACGGAGAGACGGACTCGTGAGCCCATCGCAGTACTTGGGACGGACAGCCAGAGGAACAAACAGGCGATTCAGGGGGCCCCGGTCAGGCTGAGTGTGCTGGGCCTCGTACCACCCTCTCGATATCCCAGGTGACCGCACCAAGCATGCATGAGGCGGGTAAGATGACTTCAGGAGTGGACTCCCCCTCCTCCAGGGCAAACTGGACGGAGAGTGCGTCCGGCTTGGTGTTCTTGTGCCCTGGCCTGAAGGTGATAGTGAAATTAAACGGGTGAAGAACAACGCCCAGCGGGCCTCGCCCGAATGGATATACTCCAGGTTCGGTGGTCGGTCCAGACTATGAAGGGGAGCACCGATCCCTCCAGCCAGTGCCTCCACTCCTCCAAGGCCAACTTGACCGCCAACAGTTCACGATTGCCCACATCATAATTCCTCTCCGCCTGGGACAGTCTCGGGGAAAAAAAAGCACAGGGATGGAGCTTGGAATCAGAAACTGAACGCTGGGAAAGAACAGCGCCGACTCCGGTGTCAAGCATCCACCTCAACGACGAACTGGCGAGTCTCGTCAGGGTGGACAAGGATCGGGGCGAGACAACCGCTCCTTGAGACCACGAAAAAGCCTGTCGGCCTCTGGGGTCCATGAAAAGGCACCTTGGAGGAGGTGAGTCGTGTCAATGGTTCTGCCGCTCGGCTGTAGTCCCCGGATGAACCGGCGGTAAAATTTTGCGAACCCCAGAAACTGCTGGAGCTTCTTCCTGGAGGCAGGCACTGGCCAATCCGTTACTGCCTTGACCTTGGGTCCTTCCTCACTTGACCCTCCTCAATGAAGATTCCCAGGAACTGTACAGAAGTGACATGGAACTCACATTTCTCTGCCTTAACGAAGAGCTGATTCTCCAACAGTCGTTGCAGGACCAGGCGGACATGGTTAGTGTGCTCCTGGGGATTCGGGAGAAAATGAGAATGTCGTCAATGTAAACAAACACAAAAACAATTAAGGAGAACGTCGTTCACCAGGGTCTGGAACACGGCAGGGGCGTTAGTCAATCGAACGCATCACCAGATATTCAAAGTGTCAAGGGGCGAAAGCCGTCTTCCACTCATCACCCTCACGAATTCGGACCAGGTGATACGCGTTCGGAGGTCCAGCTTAGTGAAAACCTTGGCACCTGCTAAGGACTCACAAACGGAGGAGATTAGTGGTAAAGGATATTTATTCTTGATGGTGATCTGATTCAGACCTCTGTAATCAATGCAGGGACGAAGGCTCTTATCCTTCTTGGAGACAAAAAACCCTCCTACAGGTGAAGATGAAGGCGTATGATCCTCTGGCGGCGACTGACTCAGTAATGTATCTCTCCATAGACTCACGTTCTGGCGGAGAGATTATATAGGGCTAGTGGGAAGTGGAGCACCCGGGAGCAGGTCAATGGCACAATCATAGGGGCGATGGGGGAAGTGAAAGGGCCGGTCCTTGCTGAAAACCTCTCCCAAATCTGCATATACTCGGGGCACTGCTGTGACTGCTGAAACGGTGTCGGACTGCTGGGGAAGGAACCTGACAAGGCACAGCAGCTCTGAGACAGCGAGAGTGACAGGCGGCACTCCAGCCGGTGATCCTGCCCCGAGCCCAGTCGATCTGAGGATTATGGTCTCTCAGCCAGGGAAGACCCAGGACCAAAGGTGTCAGGGGAGGGAAACACGCAGAAACAGGTTGTCTCACTGTGATTGCCGGACACGTGCAGGGTAATTGCAGAGTCCAGTGCGTTATCTCTGCCAGTGAACTGCCATCCAGTGCGTTCACCAGCAAAGTGCACTCTAGTGCCTCAACAGGAATCCCCTGGCTTTTAATAAACCGGTGTCCAAAAAATTCTGTTCAGCCCCAGAGTCAATGAGGCCGACAGGTGCACTGGCCCAGATGACAAATGCAGGGTGGCGGAAACAGTGCTTGAGACCCAGAATGGGAGTTCTCCTGGAGTTATCGCCGCCAGCACCCCACTCTTACTGGCGAGCTCTCTCTTTGCCGGCAAGCAAACAGCCATGCGATGGCCCGACTCCCCAGTACAGACAGCATCCCGTGCGGAACGTCTCTCTCTCTCTGGAGAGAGATGGATCGCCCAGCTGCATCGGCACCTCCGGATCCAAGGGAGGTGCTGAAGAGGTAAAAAGCGTGCCTGGCTGTACGGATTGAGCTGGCTCGGGGCTGAGGACTGGGAGGCGAAACAAATTGAAGCACCGGATTGGGAGACCCGTGACTCCTCTCCGGCGTTCCCGAACACGGTTATCCAACCTGATTGTGAGGGTGATGAGCTCCTCGAGCGAGTCAGGCTCCTCCCGACGGCCAGTTCATCCTCAGAAGATCTGACAGACTGCAGCGATATATTCCTTTCAGCGCCTCACTGTCCCAGCCTGACTCTGTGGCCAGAATCTGGAACTCAACGGAATACTCCGCTACACTGGAGGAACCTGGCGAGACTGAGCAGTCGCTGAACAACGTCCCGGTGTAGACGGGTGGTCGAATACCCTCCTGAACTCCTCCATGAAGCGCCGTGGAGACCCCAGCTGAGGCGTCTCTGGAGCCATGCCTCAGCCCAGACCAGCGCCCTGTCGGCCAACGCCACTGTATACGCCACCTTTGCATTGTCCGAGGCGTACATGCGGGGCTGCTGACCGAAACAAATCCACACTGGAGCATGAACCCTCTGCAACACTCGGACGATCCACCATAGGGCACAGGTGCAGGAACAAAAGAGTCAGAGGTGCTGGACGATCCACCATAGGGCACAGGTGCAGGAACAAAAGAGTCAGAGGTGCTGGGCGACTCCCCGTCATCCGGAGCTGGCTCCGCTCGACGTGCATGGCGCCGCGTGAGCTCCCCAACATGCCTCCAATCTCCGCCATCTGGGTCCCAGCATGCTGAGAGTTCAGTAGATCCCCAGTACCTGCTGGTGTTGGCCGAGGAGGACACCTTGAGAGCTAACCGCTCGGTGAATCTGCTCCAGAAAGTGAAGCTGCTGCTCGGCTGGGTCCGTCATCATGGTCAGGTCGTTCTGTTAAGATCTAAGTGTTATGGAGGACCCAAACGCACGCAAGACAGCAGTTTCAAAAATCAAACAGGATTTATTTTCCCGATGCTCAAAAACAAAACAAACAAACAAACAAATTGTAGAACGGAAAGTCTCACTCCAGAGTCGGGAGGGCAACTCGACCGCTCTCTGTCGATCCGGCGTCGGGAGGGCAACTCAACCGAGCCTGTGCGCTAATAGGAAACACAAGGATTACTGATAGGAAACACAAGGATTTCTCAGACTCATACTACCCGAACGACCTGACAGCGCACCAGAGAAACACAGTCCCTATAACCACCTCTGGTGATTGAGCGAACAGCGTCTCAGCTGGTGACAGGCGGGCGTGGCAGTGGGCAGAACCGGGGCGGAACCTGTAAACAGACAACACAACAGACGGAAGGGAGACAATACCGGGAACACACACTAGGGACAGACAGGGAATCTAACAGTACCCCCTCAACGGGAGCCTCTTGGCGAACCACCAGGTCTAACGGGGTTCGATGGTAGGCAGTAATGAGGCCCGGATCCATGATTCGGGAGCAGGGCACCCAGCACCGCTCCTCTGGTCCATACCCTCCCAGTCAACCAGGTACTGATAGCCCCTACCACGGCGGACATCCAGAAAGGATTGACCGTGTAGACGGGGCCCCCGTCGATGAGCGGGGGTGGGGGTTCTGGGGGAGGTTAAGGGGCTAGAGACAACGGGTTTGAGGAGAAACATGAAATACCGGGTGAATTCTCATGGACCGTGGCAACTGAAGTTTCACAGAGACAGGGTTAATAATGGAGATGATGGGAAAGGGCCGACATATCTGGGGAAAGCTTGCACTCGGTGCGAAGGGAATGTCCTTGGCTGAGAGCCAAACCGATTGCCCGATCTGGTAGGTTGGGGCTGGAACTCTCGTCGATCCGCTATCCTCTTATTTTTGCTCTGCTGTGCGGAGCAGGCGTGAGCAACTCCCCATGCGCCTACGGGCATTGCTCAAAACTGATGGTACTGCAACCTCGACCTCCTGGCTAGGGAACAAGGGGCTGATAACCTAAGGAGGCCTCAAAGGGGATAGCCGGTGGCGGTGGAGGAGTGGGAATTATGAGCGTGCTCGACCCAAGGAGATGACGGCTCCATTTGGCGAGACTGGTGGCGACCACGCACCTAAGGATGGCCTCGAGCTCTTGATTCATCCTCTCGGTCTGGCCATTCGATTGGGGGTGAAACCCGAAGAGACTGGCCGTGGCGCCGAGGGTGTGGCAGAATGCTTTCCACAGTTGGGACGAAATTGCGGTCCGCGGTCGAAACTATATCCGCTGGGATGCCATGAAGTCTGACTACATGCTGGACCAGCAAGTCTGCAGTCTCGCGGGCAGAGGGTAGCTTGGGCAGGGAATGAAATGAGCTGCCTTCAAAACGATCCACCACTGTCAGGATGACCGTGTTCCCGTCCGATGAGGGGAAACCCGTAACAAAATCCACAGCGATATGAGACCACGGTCGTTTAGGCACAGGAAGTGGTAGTAAGTAACCTGAAGTCGATGTGAAGACTTGTTGCGGGGCGCACGTCGCAGGCCAACATACGCCTGGCGTCCCCTCGAGAGATGGCCACAAAATGAGCGGCGGAGCCAGCTGATCATCCGGCGGATGCGGGGTGACGGAGAGCGGGACTCGTGAGCCCATCGCAGTACTTGGGACGGACAGCCAGAGGAACAAACAGGCGATTCAGGGGGCCCCAGTCAGGCTGAGTGTGCTGGGCCTCGCGTACCACCCTCTCGATATCCCAGGTGACCGCACCAAGCATGCATGAGGCGGGTAAGATGACTTCAGGAGTGGACTCCTCCTCCAGGGCAAACTGACGGAGAGTGCGTCGGCTTGGTGTTCTTGTGCCTGGCCTGAAGGTGATAGTGAAATTAAAGCGGGTGAAGAACAACGCAGCGCCTGGCGGGGAGGCGTCTCGCCGAATGGATATACTCCAGGTTCCGTGGTCGGTCCAGACTATGAAGGGGCACCGATCCTCCAGCCAGTGCCTCCCTCCTCCAAGGCCAACTTGACCGCCAACAGTTCACGATTGCCCACATCATAATTCCTCTCCGCCTGGGACAGTCCGGGAAAAAAAGCACAGGGATGGAGCTTGGAATCAGAAACTGAACGCTGGGAAAGAACAGCGCCGACTCCGGTGTCGAAGCATCCACCTCAACGACGAACTGGCGAGTCTCGTCAGGGTGGACAAGGATCGGGGCGACGAACCGCTCCTTGAGACCACGAAAAGCCCTGTCGGCCTCTGGGGTCCATGAAAAAAGGCACCTTGGAGGAGGTGAGTCGTGTCAATGGTTCTGCCGCTCGGCTGTAGTCCCGGATGAACGGCGGTAAAAATTTGCGAACCCCAGAAACTGCTGGAGCTTCTTCCTGGAGGCAGGCACTGGCCAATCCGTTACTGCCTTGACCTTCGCAGGGTCCTTCCTCACTTGACCCTCCTCAATGAAGATTCCCAGGAACTGTACAGAAGTGACATGGAACTCACATTTCTCTGCCTTAACGAAGAGCTGATTCTCCAACAGTCGTTGCAGGACCAGGCGGACATGGTTAGTGTGCTCCTGGGGATTCGGGGAGAAAATGAGAATGTCGTCAATGTAAACAAACACAAAACGGTTAAGGAAATCGCGGAGAACGTCGTTCACCAGGGTCTGGAACACGGCAGGCGTTAGTCAATCGACGGCATCACCAGATATTCAAAGTGTCCAAGGCGTATTAAAAGCCGTCTTCCACTCATCACCCTCACATTCGGACCAGGTGATAGCGTTGCGGAGGTCCAGCTTAGTGAAAACCTTGGCACCTGCTAAGGACTCACAAACAGAGGAGATTAGTGGTAAAGGATATTTATTCTTGATGGTGATCTGATTCAGACCTCTGTAATCAATGCAGGGACGAAGGCTCTTATCCTTCTTGGAGACAAAAAGAAACCCGCTCCTACAGGTGAAGATGAAGGGTATGATCCCTCGGCGACGACTGACTCAGTAATGTATCTCTCCATAGACTCACGTTCTGGCGGAGAGATTATATAGCCGGCTAGTGGGAAGTGGAGCACCCGGAGCAGGTCAATGGCACAATCATAGGGACGATGGGGAAGTGAAAGGGCCGGTCCTTGCTGAAAACCTCTCCCAAATCTGCATATACTCAGGCACTGCTGTGACTGCTGAAACGGTGTCCGGACTGCTGGGGAAGGAACCTGACAAGGCACAGCAGCTCTGAGACAGCGAGAGTGACAGGCGGCACTCCAGCGGTGATCCTGCCCGAGCCCAGTCGATCTGAGGATTATGGTCTCTCAGCCAGGAAGACCCAGGACCAAAGGTGTCAGGGGAGCAAACACGCAGAAAGCAGGTTGTCTCACTGTGATTGCCGGACACGTGCAGGGTAATTGGCAGAGTCCAGTGCGTTATCTCTGCCAGTGAACTGCCATCCAGTGCGTTCACCAGCAAAGTGCACTCTAGTGCCTCAACGGAATCCTGGCTTTTAATAAACCCCGGTGTCCAAAAATTCTGTTCAGCCCCAGAGTCAATGAGGGCCGACAGTTGCACTGGCCCAGATGACAAATGCAGGGTGGCCGGAAACAGTGCTTGAGACCCAGAATGGGGTGTTCTCCTGGAGTTATGGCTCGCCAGCACCCCCACTCTTACTGGCGGGCTCTCTCTTTTGGCCGTCCTAAGCAAACAGCCATGCGATGGCCCGACTCCACAGTACAGACAGCATCCCGTCGGAAACGTCTCTCTCTCTCCTCTGGAGAGAGATGGATACGCCTGCATCGGCACCTCCGGATCCAAGGGAGGTGCTGAAGAGGTAGAACAAGCGTGCCTGGCTGTACGGATTGAGCTGGCTCGGGGCTGAGGACTGGGGCGGAAACAAATTGAAGCACCGGATTGGGAGACCCGTGACTCCTCTCCCGGCGCGTTCGAACACGGTTATCCTACCTGTTTGTGAGGGTGACGAGCTCCTCGAGCGAGTCAGGCTCCTCCCGGACGGCCAGTTCATCCTCAGAAGATCTGACAGACTGCAGCGATATATTCCTTTCAGCGCCTCACTGTCCCAGCCTGACTCTGTGGCCAGAATCTGGAACTCAACGGAATACTCCGCTACACTGGAGGAACCCTGGCGAAGACTGAGCAGTCGCTGAACAACGTCCCGGTGTAGACCGGGTGGTCGAATCCCTCCTGAACTCCTCCATGAAGCGCTCGTGGAGACCCCAGCTGAGCGTCTCTGGAGCCATGCCTCAGCCCAGACCAGCGCCCTGTCGCAACGCCACTGTATACGCCACCTTTGCATTGTCCGGCGTACATGCGGGGCTGCTGACCTCAAATCCACACTGGAGCATGAACCCTCTGCAACCCTCGGACGATCCACCATAGGGCACAGGTGCAGGAACAAAAGAGTCAGAGGTGCTGGACGATCCACCATAGGGCACAGGTGCAGGAACAAAAGAGTCAGAGGTGCTGGGCGACTCCCGTCATCGGGACTGGCTCCGCTCGAGGTGCATGGCGCAACGTGAGCTCCCTAACATGCCTCCAATCTCCGCCATCTGGGTCCGAAAGCATGCTGAGAGTTCAGTAGATCCCCAGTACCTGCTGGTGTTGGCCGGAGGACACCTTGAGAGCTAACCTCGGTGAATCTGCTCATGAAAAGTGAAGCTGCTGCTGCGGCTGGGTCCGTCATCATGGTCAGGTCGTTCTGTTACGCTCTAAGTGTTATGGAGGACCCAACGCACATAAGACAGCAGTTTCAAAAAATCAAACAGGATTTATTTTCCGATGCTCAAAAACAAAACAAACAAACAAACAAATTGTAGAACGGAAAGTCTCACTCCAGAGTCGGAGGGCAACTCGACCGCTCTCTGTCGATCCCGGCGTCGGAGGGCAACTCAACCGAGCCTGCGCTGCTAATAGGAAACACAAGGATTACTGATAGGAAACACAAGGATTTCTCAGACTCATACTACCCGAACGACCTGACAGCGCACCAGAGGAAACACAGTCCCTATAACCACCTCTGGTGATTGAGCAACAGCGTCTCAGCTGGTGACACGGAAGCGGGCGTGGCAGTGGGCAGAACCCGGGGGCGGAACCTGTAAACAGACAACACAACACAGACGGAAGGGAGACAATACCGGGGAACACACACTAGGGACAGACAGGGAATCTAACAGGGACTAGTGAAGTTACTTCTTTCCTTCAATAAAGTGGGCGGGACTAGAGATGTCACTTCTTTCCTTC
Source organism: Liparis tanakae (assembly GCA_036178185.1). Classification (NCBI taxonomy): domain Eukaryota; kingdom Metazoa; phylum Chordata; class Actinopteri; order Perciformes; family Liparidae; genus Liparis; species Liparis tanakae. Next base: position 13,986,408 of record CM070106.1, read on the forward strand.
ACTAAAGTGGGCGGGACTAGTGATGTCACTTCTTTCCTTTACTAAAGTGGGCGGGACTAGTGAAGTTACTTCTTTCCTTCAATAAAGTGGGCGGGACTAGTGAAGTTACTTCTTTCCTTTACTAAAGTGGGCGGGACTAGAGATGTCACTTCTTTCCTTCACTAAAGTGGGCGGGGTCTAGTGATGTCACTTCTTTCCTTCACTACGTTATGAATTCAAATGAAGATTTACGAGGTTTTTAACACATTGTATTCGTCATGAATTCAATAATATAACATATTATAACATTATAAAGCTGCTGGATTATGCAGACTTTAAAACTTTATTTAACTTTTACTCATACTGGATATTCTCGAGCTAAATTGCTCTACTGATTTTGAAACACAGGTTGTGAACACTTCTTCCATCTGTTTGCTCTTGTTCTATTTTCCCGTTTCATACTAACTCCCTAAACTACGTTTTACCTTAAATAACTTTGACATACGGGTAAAAAACGACCCAATTGTAATCGTGTTAATCTCCAGAGCCGCCTGACTCAGGCCGGCTGCGGTGCATAATTGGAGATGTAATAAAGAAAGACCAAAGGAGAAGAGGAGCGCGAAAAGAAGATGCAATAAAGCGACAAATGAGGCGGACAAGCTTCGTTAGGCCAATTAGGCGAAAACTCAAAGCATCATTGCAGTTTTAATACTGCATGAAAAACAGGTGTGATTTAAAGTGCCTCATTCTCCAGGTCCTTTCTTCTTTTTGTTCGCCTCTCACTTTCTTTACTTTCAGTCGTTTTTGAAGTCTGAGTGCAAAATCTCATTCAATTCGCCGACTCCTGAAAAAGTTAAAAACGGCGCGAGCCGATTGGCTGCCGGGATTCCCGTGCGAGGCGTCGCCGGTCGCTCGCCGCGCTGTCCGACGACCATCCGTCTCCGAGATCATGAATAATACACAAGCGAGCGACGACAAAAAAATAAATAAATTGAGAACGCTCCATTCTGGCTCCTATTTCAGAATCAGTTTTTTACATTTATTATTATATATTTATTTATCTATTTGTCTTCATGAAATAACAATAAGACGGCGGCGGAAACACGGCAACATCAAAGGAGAACAAAACATTAATTTGTGTGTGTGTGTGTGTGGTTATATTTCATTGTCATTCACTGCGGTATCCCAGGTTGAACATTATTATGAAAAATGCTAATGAAAAAAAAAAGTGGAAAAAAAGTGTGGGGGGGGGGAGTTGGAGTGTCATTGAAAAGTAATAAGGCCGCATTTAAAACATGCACATTATATCTCTCACACGCAAGGAATAATCCTCAGAGGAAATATAAGAAGGAGAAAAATGAATGAATCTCAAGGTTCTGGGTGGGAGTCACCTTGAGCTCAGTGTGTGTGTGTGTGTGTGTGTGTGTGTGTGTGTGTGTGTGTGTGTGTGTGTGTGTGAGTGTAGGTGTGTGTGTGTGTGTGTGTGTGAGTGTAGGTGTGTGTGTGTGTGTGTATACAGATGAAACCAATGAATAGAGCCATGCTGAACACCTTTTTTCTTACCATCGTGGCTGAGAGGCGGCGTGAGGTTCATATTTCCCCTTTTGAAATGATTTCGGGGGATGACTATTAACTGGAGACGACGAGGTAAACCAGTGAGAAAGAGGAGGAGGAGGAAGAGGAGGAGAAGAAGAAGAAGAAGAAGAAGAAGAAGAAGAAGAAGAAGAAGAAGAAGAAGAAGAAGAAGAAGAAGAAGAAGAAGAAGAAGAAGAAGAAGAAGAAGAAGAAGAAGAAGAAGAAGAAGAAGAAGAAGAAGAAATCATCAAATCAAATCGCTCCTCTTCCAGCTCCCATGCGTCTGTAACGAGGTCCATAAAAATAATAACGAGCCGTCTTAACCTTGAGGCCGAAATAGAGAAGTGAACACTCAGAGTACACTCGGCTGATCAAGGTGATCTTTTATTACTTAATTCCCCCCCCTCACCCCCCCCCTTCTTTTATTGCTGGAAAATGTTTCTGCCATAAAATAAAAATAGAAAAAAAAGATATTTAAGTTCTCCAGGTCAGCGTTCTCTCTCTCTCTCTCTCTCTCTCTCTCTCTCTCTCTCTCTCTCTCTCGTTCTCAACTGTAAAAAAGGATCCGCGGTTTTGTTTTTCACGCCGGTGATGGACTCCACCGTGTACGCAGGAATGTTACAATTAGCGCTCTCCGTGTCGAGCTCGGTGCCGACCCCCATGTGTCCGCCGCCTGTAAGCGCGCCCATTAAGCCGACAGCAGCGTCTTCTTTTCCTCCCTCCGCCCTTCTCTCTCTCTCTCTCTCTATCTCTCTCTCCCTCTCCCTCTCTCTCTCTTTCTCTCTCTCTCTCTCTCCTCCTATATATTTCTTTTTTCTTCTCCTCCTCTCGTCCCTCGGTTTCCATTCCACTCGAGCTAATGATCAGTATCCCGGCACACAACGAGTTTCGACACACACACACACACACACACACACACACACACACACACACACACACACACACCAATGATGAGAGGCGTAAACAGAAATGTGTAGTTCAAATTCCCCACATTCTCCTCAGAAAATCCACAGTTGACATTTGAACTTGATACGGAATATTTGATCAGGCCGCCCGAGCGGATTAATTATTAATAACAGAGAATTGATTATGGCCGCCGGCTCCCCGGAGTTAATCTCGGCGCCGATGTGATTAATGAAGAAGAAAAAAGAAGAAAGAAAGAAAAGAAGTCGACAAATTTACGGATCGACGGCGAGCTGCAAGGTTTACGTTTCAAGTGAAGGAAATCCTTCCCCTGACGTCTCGGAGTCTTTCTTCAGCCGCTTGAGAAAATACAAGAAAGCGGCTGAACGAAAACACGCGGAACACTTGTGTTCTGTAAACGGGCGGATTCTCCAGATCTGATGTTCGGCGAGGCTGGTGCCGTTTCAACTTTTCCCCAACATACCATAATAAACACTACGCTGTATTGGAGAAGACACGACACTGGAGATCGAGATCATAAACTCATGTTTACAAAGTTTACTGAGGGAATAAATCAAGAGAGATGTCAGTTTGTCTTTGACTTTCATACAATCAGACTTTCTGATTGTCGCCCCCTGCTGGCCAGTAGAAAGAATGCACTTCTTTAAAGACACTTCCTACTCTGATTTAATCCCACTCACCTACTTATTACACGCTCAGAGCATCCTATGTCGGATTATAGGCTACTGAGGTACATTTTAGGATACACTGAGCACCTATCTCCTCGTTTTAGGTTACACTGAGCTCCTATATCCTTGTTCTAGGATACACTGAGCTCCTATCTCCTTGTTTTAGGATACACTGAGCTCCTATCTCCTTGTTTTAGGATACACTGAGCTCCTATCTCCTTGTTTTAGGATACACTGAACACCTATCTCCTTGTTTTAGAATACACTGAACACCTATCTCCTAATTTTAGGATACACTGAGCTCATATCTCCTTGTTTTAGGATACACTGAGCTCCTATCTTCTTGTTTTAGGATACACTGAGCTCCTATCTCCTTGTTTTAGGATACACTGAGCTCCTATCTCCTTGTTTTAGGATACACTGAGCACATATCTCCTCATTTTAGGATACACAAGGCTTAAGCTTCATAAAAGACATTTCCGGGTAAAGAAGACGTGCAACAATTTAAAAAAAGTTGGTATATTTAGCTAAAAACTGGCAGCTTTTAAATTTAATATTTAAAAAATGCACACACAATAAAAGTAAAGTGGTGTTGCATGAGTTAATAAAAGAAGTTACATTCAAAACGATGTTGGAGGATCACGATCATGAATACTTTGTGTGCACACTTATCTTTAATCTATATAATAATCCTTGTGTTATGTGAGCATTATGTATCATTTTCTTCCAGCATGTGGTACTAAAATAACTAAATAGACCGACTGGGTGTGAGACACAGGAACAGAGACGCAGCTCTTAAGGAACGTGAAGGCGGCCATCTTGGATGGAAGCCAGCAGCCTCCTCTTTCGTAATGCCGATACAAATCTCCACAAGTCGTCTGTCTGCCGTGCAATCTCCCATCGGTCGACACCCGGGCCGCACGCCGTTCATCACGTCCGCGGCTCGGCGGCGTTCCAAGGCCGTCTTTGATTGTCGCGCCAGGCAAGAAGTGGTTTCTTCTTCTTCTATGGTGGCGGGTTGAGCGCCTAAATCCTCCTCCCAGCAACGGTGACGGATAAGCTGCTGCCCGAGACTAGTCATGGGCTTTTCACACCCCAGTGTTAGCAGGGTGTGTGTGTGTGTGTGTGTGTGTGTGTGTGATGAGGATATGCATTCACTGAATGGATAATGCTTCGGTAATTAACACGCCTGCGTTAGCAATTTTAGCCCTTGAGCCTTGATGAAGGGCATCGGGAGCGCTGATGAATAAGGGGGGGAGGGGGGGGGAATCTTATTTGAAAAAATTATTGTGACTCGGGATGAATGAGTTGCCCCCATTTTTGTTCCATCGAGTCTCTCCTCACGCAGCGACACCGGGGAACCTCCGCAAACCTATGCCGTCTGCTCCTCTCTCTCCTCCTCCCCCCCCTCCCTCCCTCCCTCCCTCCCTCCCTCCCTCCCTCCCTCCTTCCTTCAGGCCCCGACCTTCATTCCGGCCGACTGACCCCCCCCACCCCCATCCTCATTCCCAACCCATCGCTTTAACCATCCGCCTCCATCCCAATTACCAGGTGACCCCCGCTGCCACCAAACCCTCACATCCTCCGTCTGGTTATTTTTTTCTTCCCCTCCTCCTCCTCCTCCTCCTCCTCCTCCTCCTCCTCCTCCTCCTCCTCCTCCTCCTCCTCCTGACCTGAAAACGCCTCAGTGCCATCTTTCCTCCTTCCCTCATCCCTCCATCATGTTGTTGTTGTTGTTAAGCCTGCTGCTTGATATCCGATGTGTGACGTCGCTAATTAGCGCCGATCCCAATGAGACGGATTCATTCTGGCATCTCAGAGGGAGGCATCGCTTTTTGCCGTTTGCCTCCGAGTGACGGCCGTCGCCATCACCGTTCCCTTGATGTTGCTACGGGAACGGGGAGGTTAGCGTATACTGATCTGGAGGATTGGAGCGGAGCGGCGGTCAGAGGGAGAGCGGGCGGGACTCGAGGACATCTCGTCTCCAGAGAGACGGCGGGCGGCGGCACTGAATACGAGAGAGAGATAACGAGGCCGGACCAGAGCGCGGGTATCGTGGAGGTTTCAGGGTCGAGAGGCAATTTGAAGTCGATCGGTCCCAATTTCGGTGATTAAAAAGTTGTCGTCGCTCTTTGTTTGTTTGGGTTCTGTGAACCTCGGACGTCTCGTTACACGTCAAGTTTCCGTTTCTTCTCTCCGTGTGACGATGAGGAATAAAGAAGGTCATGAAGTTGTTGTGGAAACAATCAACAACAACAAACTAAATGATTTATTTCTTCTTAATACAATTAGGCGTCACAATTCACGTCGGTACCCCAGTTCTTTAATCCTCCTCCTCTTCGTCGTTGTTCCATGACGTCCCACTCGGTGGCGCCGGTTCAAACGCCTCGTGGTGTGTGTGTGTGTGTGTGTGCGTGTGGTAAACTAATTAGTGCACGTCACGCTCCGAGCACACACGGGAGGGCGGATGGGGGGGGGGGGGCTTCATCCACTGATGATAACAAAAATAAAAAGACAAGACGCCTCACAGCTGAGTGAGGAGGCGGGCTCGGCGCTGCTTTACTTTTTTCTTTTTTCTTCCCCAAAGAAAATCTCAGATCTGAGCACCGCTTGAACCGCGGGAAGATAAAAAAATTCCTCTCTCTTGTGAACTTCTCTCTTTTCTCAACACCGCTTAAAAAAAGAAACAAAATTAAATAAATAAATACGCCCGTCGTGTTTCTCGTTTGGATCCCGGGAACGCGGTCGGCGCCGCCGGAGAAGGCTTCCGGAAAACTTTTGCAAACGATTGCCGCTGCGCCCGGGACCGTCTGCCTTCACGATCTCTACGACTCTGACTTCTGACCTCTGACCTCGGATCACGAGCCGTTACGTTACGTCATGTTAGGAGACCGTCACTGGATGGACGAAGATCACGTGGTGGACGGATCGAAAGTTTACTGAAGACTTTAATAACGTACGCTTTCCAGGTTCACAACTGGATTTAGTTCAATACAGACGTGTGTGTGTGTGTGTGTGTGTGTGTGTGTGTGTGTCTGTCTGTCTGTGTGTGTGTGTTGGTGGCCTAAAGCATCAATTACCTGATGACGTCATTGTCAGGTTGACTATATCTCAGAATCGGCTTTAAACACAGTGATGTATTTTCATTTAGTACGATATTTTATTATTAACGTAGTAATAACACAGTAATACACTTTTAGTTTAATGCTTGACATGCAGGTGAAAGTGTGCACCTGCTCTTTAATAACACCGTGACGGTGAGAGCGGTGACCTTGTGACCTTTTCCTTTTAATTCCTCACTTTCTGAATGTGACAAATTAACAATGCTGAAATTTGAACGTAATAAATCAGAGTTAAGCGAGAACAAATCATTTTAACTGATGTCAATTAAACATTAAACTATGAATATAGGAAAGGGTTATCTTTTATGACATGATGACGGGTCCCTCTGAGAATAATAATAATGCCATCGGATGTTGCGTCATAGTTTCCAAAGTAAAGTATCTGTGAAACGATGACATCATCACAAATGGTTGTCATACAAATCCAAGTAGGAGACAATCAAGGGAAACAAAGAGCCGTCCTCGTTGTGACAGATGTTACTAATTATCAACGTGTCTGAGGAGCCAACACAACGCAGGAACACACAAATCAAGCTAAATGGAATCCAGCCGCTATTCTCTTGTTTTTCTTTTTCCCGCCTGTCTGTTTTCCAGCTGTGACTTGTCAACATGTCTCTGGTGAGGAGGACACTGAGTCACACCAGGACTCTCAGAGCGACCCACTCTACGTTTTTGCCGCTTTATGCCTTGATTTATTATTTATTTTTTTACATCCGTCCGTCCGGGGGTCGTGTTTGTTTTAGGCTTCTCGAGGGCAGAGTTATTGGATTTTCTCTTTTTGGATAACGTCTGTTGTACTAAATAGTATGAGACCAGGGTCAGTTGGTATAGCGTGGAAAAAGTGGATTTATTTATAATTATTAAATTTTATTAATTTATTATATTAAATTGAATTTAATTTTAAAAAAAATTACATTTTCTATTTACATTTTAATTTATTTAATTTATTAAATATTTTGTATTTAACCAGGAAAAGCCTAATTGAGATAAAAAATCTTATTTACAAGAGTATCCCGGTCAAGACACCAGCAGGACCACATTATATATATATATATATATATATATATATATATATATATATATATATATATATATATATATATATAATCATTATTTTGTAATATTTAAATATTTTTATTTATTATTATTTAATTACAAAAAATAAAAAGTTACAAAAAAATGACCAAATAAAATAACAACAAATTACAACCAAAATACTAAACAATTACATAAATTAATAAATAAGTTACAATTAAATAAAAAATGAATTGCTCTCAAAGGAGGCATTTTCCATCAGTAGATGCAAAACTTTCGTATAACCCAACTGTTCTGAAACCTTCTCTAAACACTTCCCTCTTTGTTTCCTAGCCCCTCTTTGTTTCATAGCACCTCTGTTTCCTAGCTCCTCTTTGTTTCCTATCCCCTCTTTTTTTCCTAGCACCTCTTTGTTTCCTAGCACCTCTACCTGCTCCTGGGATGTTTTTTTCCATATTTGTTGTCTTCTAAATGTGATCCAGTGGATCTCCTGGCTCCTGGATCCTAAAAGCGTGGCCTCTGTTTGGGTTTTCCGAGATGTGGTCTTACAGAACCACGACCACCTCTCACAGCCGGGCCACAAGGCCCGATCGTTGATCTGAAGACAAAGTCGTACTCGCACCGTGATGCATGACATCATCATGGCGCTCGACTCGGAGTCTCGGCCGAGCTCCTCCTCTCGGCCTCCTCCTCTCGGCCTCCTCCTCTCGGCCTCTTATCGATGGAGCGCCAGTCTCTGGTACCGAGTCTCCGTCTCCAGGCCCGCCGCGCCGCCCTCATTAGAGGCATTAATAAGTAATTCAGCTCTCTAGAACTTCATCCTCCATCCTCCTAGACGGCCCTTTTACCTTTTCCATCTTCATCCCCCTTTCTTCCTGGCTCCGCTAATTGCTTTCTCCTTCCTGCATAATACCCCCCCTCCCCCCTCCCACCCTTAGTTCGCGGTGTCTGCTGGCCTCGGCGTCGCCGGAGGGCAGAACGTGTGTCCGACACGCGGCCGGCGAGACGCTAAACGCCGCTCCGTGGTCCGCGGGATAAGTAGGATGATAATGACCGGCGTGACAAAGGACGCTCCTCCCGGTTCTAATGGGTTTTGATTTCCCCGTAGGCCTGGAGGGGGGGGAGAGAGAGAGAGAGAGAGAGAGAGAGAGAGAGATAGGAGGTATCGGGGCGGCTCATCCAGTGAGGATGACCTTTAATTATTTCACAACAAGGCCCAGCAGATTCTCTCTCTCTCTTTCTCCCTCTTTCTCCCTCTCTCTCTCTCTCTCTTTCTCTCTCTCTCTCGCTCTCTCCCCTCTCTCTCTCTCTCTTCACAAACCCTCATTAGATCTCAAAAGCTGGCAGCAGAAGCAGAAACGTTCACTTGGCTGCGAGCCGGAGAAGTTTATTCAAGGTCAGTCGCCGCCCCCGAGGTTTACAGGTGTGAATCTTTTGTAGGACGTCGGTCTCATCAGCCGCCGTAATCTCAAAATAATCCAACATGGCTCCTAAAGGTCAATATCCTCCCTCTGGATTGGTTTTGGGGGTGACTCAGAGTATGCAGGTCCCCCGCGGGGCGGACGGGGGTCTGACTTCAGTCACAGAAGTAATCTGTGTAATCCTGAACCCGGAGCTGCCTCTCGGTTCCTCTGCTCTTACCAGCGTGGCTGAGAGGCGGCGTGAGGTTCATATTTCCCCTTTTGAAATGGTTTCGGGGGATGACTATTAACTGGAGATGACGAGGTAAACCAGTGAGAAAGAGGAGGAGGAGGAAGAGGAGGAGAAGAAGAAGAGGAAGAAGAAGAAGAAGAAGAAGAAGAAGAAGAAGAAGAAGAAGAAGAAGAAGAAGAAGAAGAAGAAGAAGAAGAAGAAGAAGAAGAAGAAGAAGAAGAAGAAGAAGAAGAAGAAGAAGAAGAAGAAGAAGAAGAAGAAGCAGCAGCTCCCTCCCTCTTGTCTTCTCTGTGGGTCTGAATCCTGATCCAGCTGAGTGGTTTGTGGGTTCTGCGTAGCGGAGAGCGAGGACCTGGTCCTCCTCTCCTTTCCTCTCCTCTCTTCCTCTCCTCTCTCCTCCTCTCCTCTACCATCCACTCCTCTCCTCTCCTCTCCTCTCTTCCTCTCCTCTCTCCTCCTCTCCTCTCCCATCCTCTCCTCTCCTCTCTTCCTCTCCTCTCCTCTCTTCCTCTCCTCTCTCTTCCCCTCTCCCCTCCTCTCCTCTCATCCACTCCTCTCTCCTCCTCTCCGCTCCTCTCCTCTCCTCTCTCTTCCCCTCTCCCCTCCTCTCCTCCCCTCCTCTCCTCTCCTCTCCTCTCCTCTCTTCCTCTCCGCTCCCCTCCTCTCCTGTCCTCTCCTCTCTTCCTCTCCTCTCTCCTCCTCTCCTCTCCTCTCTAAACCCAGTAACCACCCTGTGTTCCAACAATAGTCTTCCAGATAAGCGGAAAGGAAGAGAGAATAAGAACGCTCCGGAGCCACGGAGGGTATCGCCTTCCATCAACCCCGAGGACGGCCTCCAGAACACAGTGTGTGTGTGTGTGTGTGTGTGTCTGTGTCTGTGTGTGTGTGTGTGCTCAATAGCAATGAAAAAAAAACAACCACAAATATTATCTGCTTCCCACAGCCGCCCCTAGTGACCCTCACCCAGCGGAGAGAAAACGGCAAGAGAGCCTCCCGATAAGAGAGAACCGTAATCACTTAACACCCCCCCCCCCCCTCTCAACAGCACAATGGGGCTCCTCGGGGAGGCCCGTGTGAACATGACAGTGTTGTTCATGCATGAGCTCCTCTCTCTCTCTCTCTCTCTCTCTCTCTCTCTCTGTCGCTCTGCTTCTCCACAAACACCGGAGCGCCGCGGTCCGGGACGAGCTCGTCATCGTCGACCTGAATGTTGACGAAGGTCCGCGAGAAAAACTCGACACGACCGCCGTCGGCGCTCCTGAGAGGATTCGACTCGCCCCCCCTGCAGCCCCCCCCCCTCCCCCCCAATCAATTAGATTAGACCGGCGCTCTGGAGCAGTTCATCTGCCTCTGTTCATTTAAAAAGAGAGAGAGAAAAAAAAGAAAGCCTGACGGGAAAAGAGAGAGAGTCAGCGCCGCGCTCTCTCGCTCGGCTCCATCCGTCAGCACGCAGACAGGAAGCAGATAGAAAAACAGGAAGCGGGGGGGGGGGGGGGGGGCAGCATGGAGACGGATGACAGACGGACAAGCTTGTTGGGGAATCTGACACCGTCTGAGGGGGCTGTTCTCTCTTGTTGCCGTGTGTTACTGCGTTGCCGTGTGTTACTGCGTTGCCGTGTGTTACTGCGTTGCCGTGTGTTACTGCGTTGCCGTGTGTTGCGGCGTTGCCGTGTGTTGCGGCGTTGCCGTGTGTTACTGCGTTGCCGTGTGTTACTGCGTTGCCGTGTGTTAAGCCTAGTTCATGCTTCTCCGTCGACCCCTACGGCGTAGCCTGACACGCACCTCCAAAAAATCCTAACTACGCGTCGCGTTGACGCGGACCGCAAGCGCTGTGATTGGTCCGCTCAGAACGGGATTTCCGGCAGTAAGTTATTTTTCCGGTCTGTCTTTCTCCACCGTCAGTCTTAAAAGTTCTTGTGGACCTGTGACCGGAAGAAAAAGCACAGAGTCTGCTATAAAGCCTGAAACCACGCCGCCGGCGCTCTTGAGGAAATTTTGGGGAGAGAAACTCGACAAATTGCAGACGATACACTATTATGTTCACCTTCTAGTGTGTGTGTCCAACTCAATACCTCATTACTTTGGGTAGGACAGGTTGAACGGAGACGGCGGTGTTTGTGTTTGTGTGTGTGTGTGTGTGTGTGTGTGTGTGTGTGTGTGTGTGTCGACACGCCAGAGTACAAATGGCGAGGGGAAAAAGGCCAGTGCTTCTTCACTTCTGATATTAAGTATTGATTTGAAGAGATTGATCTCAACTGTATTAAAAGGGCACTGAGAGAGAGAGAGGGGGGAGAGAGACAGGGAGAGAGAGAGGGAGAGAGAGAAAGAGAGGAGAGAGAGGGGGAGAGAGACAGGCAGAGAGAGGGGAAGAGAGACAGGGAGAAAGAGAGGGAGAGAGAGCGAGAGCAAGAGAGAGGGGGAGAGCGAGAGATAATGGGGACAAAGGGGGAGAGCGAGAGAGGGAGCGAAAGAGAGAGAACCAGTCAAGCAGATTGTGTAGAAGAAGAAAAAGAACGGAAAGGAACCACCGGCATAGAAGAAAAAGAAAGCGAAGAAAAAGAAAAAGATGAAAATGAAGTGAGAGGCAACGAGGTACCTGTGTGAGTGTGAATTTGTGAGTGTGTGTGAGTGTGTGTGAGTGTGTGTGAGTATGTGTGTGTGTGTGTGTGTGTGTGTGTGTGTGTGTGTGAGTGTGTGTGAGGGTGTGTGAGGGTGTGTGTGTGTGTGCGCCCGGGAGCAACAACACAAAAAGGTGGGAATTACAGAGCCAGAACAAAGAGGAGAGGAAGAAATGGAAGGAGGTAGCGAGCCGTGGAGAAACGCTCCAGACTCCGGGAGGCGACACTAATTGGGGCGTCGGCGGCGTGAACCCGAGGGGGGGGGGGTCCTCGAGGAAACGCTCACGCGGTTGTGGCACGATGTCGGGAACGCCACGTTGTCGTGTCAGACGCTCTCGTTGTTAACAAGAACAACGGGAGGGAAGCATAGGGTGGAGGAGGAGGAGGAGGAGGAGGAGGAGGAGGAGGAGGAGGAGGAGGAGGAGGAGGAGGAGGAGGAGGAGGAGGAGGAGTTTTTGTCTTTTTTTTTAAGGATTGTTAAGTGTGGTCGAAACTGCGGTCCCGTGCTTGATATAAAAAGAGAATCCGAATCCGATGATTACGTTTTAACAATATTTAATGGCAGAAGCATAAGCAGTAGACTGGGGCTACAATCGTAGGGCCAAGCGGAGCGTTACGCCACAGACTAAAAGCAACGTTGCTGATAGGGGATGTCTTGTAAACTAGCGTCCGTCTCGAGACTGAATCTCATCTCGCACACACGTTATATCAGGATCCACTTTCATACCTTTCCTCTAAACGTTAGCTCCATTGGTCAGTTCAGCATGCTACGCTCTCGTTGGCTTACGGCCAGCTAACAGGTAATGAGCCGGGTCAAACGTCATGATCCCGCGACCCAAGCTACTTCCGGTCACCTGGGCGACGGAAGTCTCACGTGACACTCCTGCTCCAATCAACATCACGGATTTCCACCGGCTTCCAACTCACGTGGCAACATGTAAACAACAAACTAACTTTCATTCTCATGCAGCATACATATAAACAAACATAAACATACAGGTATTACAAACATATTCATAAACACATTACTTCTGCCATTGACATATGCATAGAGTAGACACTACCTCCATGCTTCATAACACAACAATAACAATATCAATATTCTCCCTAATATTTCTATAATCATATCTTGCTATATGTATTATTAAAACACAAACGTAGTATGTACATGTGCAAAGTCAAAATGAATTATTACAACTTAACAGGATACAACTGTTGACTTGGACCGGGTCCTCTGTTCCCATGTAGCCATACCCATCACATACCCATCCCTCCACTGTGGTCTCCATCTACACAGCCTCACCGATACCTGGACACTATTAAACATCCACATGCGTCCCTGTTCCGTGTCATTGTGACGCCATTTTAACACTAAAGGCATATTTAAATAATACATATCTATATCAAACAAGGAGGATGTCTCCCGCCTCGGCCCCAGTGTGAGTTCAGAGGCGTAATGACCCTCTCTTCTTTTAAAGGTACTTTATTGTAATACAGCATAAACTGCATAATATTGAGATATAGTGTCAGTGATAATTAGCCGGATCTCTCAATAATGGACCTTCGTACTGACGGGAGGATATTCAACATGTCTCTATGAAGCGGGACCTTTCCCCCAGTGAGGTCGCGACCCCTCCTTCCTGTCTCCAGTGAACACAGTGGAGCGTTCAGCAGCTGAAGGTACAGATATTACTCAGAGGACTCGGTGCAGAGCAACGCTTTCTTTCATTAGGCGGTGAAGAGACATGGTGATTTGTCCCAATTAAACCCAATTTAAAAAGAGACAAATAAATTGCATTAAAACATGAAAACATGAGATGTTATTGTCCTAATGAGCCTATAAGTGCTGGACCAGCTCCTGAAGTGCACCATTGACACCAGAATAAATAGTCTAATAACACATGACCATGAATATATATATATACAATTTAAAAAAGTAAATTAAATTTAATATTATAAATGTATATATTAGATGAAAACTCCCCCAATGAAAGATGAAGTCAGACTTGTTAAACTCAAACTTGTCTTGTTGGCATTAAAAGTCGACGCTGCAGCTTTCATATGGAGGACTAAAAATGACTTAAGTATAAATGAATAAATAAATGAATAAATATAGGAATAAATAAATAAATCCTTAAATAAATGTATAAATAAATAAATATAGGAATGAATGAATATAAGTTATAAATCAACAGGACATGATTAAATAAATATATATTTCTACATTTCTGTATTTCTTCATTTATTTATTTCTCTATTTATGTGTCCACACGTATTTCTTCATTTATTTATGTGTGACATTTACGTGTCCGTATATTCAAATGAGCTGGGCGGTCCGAACCTCTGTCTAAAGCCTGATTGGTCACAGGAGTGTGATGCACCTGGTGTGTTGTGCTCTACTACTCCTGCCTCGCTCAGCTCACCGTTAGCAGGAGTTAGCCGAGACAGCTTTTTGACTTCAGACGTTTATCAATTCCAAGTACACTGAGAACAGACTCGTGTTCTTTTGCAGTCTGGTCTTGGGGGTCTGGTCTTGGGGGTCTGGTCTTGGGGGTCTGGTCTTGGGGGTCTGGTCTTGGGGGTCTGGTCTTGGGGTCTGGTCTTGGGGATCTGGTCTTGGGGGTCTGGTGTTGGGAGTCCAGACTCTCGAGGACGCAGGACGGTCTTTCTGGTCTTGTGACGTCACCACATCAACTGCTGTTGCTCATGAATTTACTCCAATGATTCACTGTAACATACTTTACAGTGGAGTAGAATGTGTTGCGGTGTTCACTGTCGTTTGGCGTAGGCTACGAATAAACGATAAAACATATAGAACGTCTTGTAGCTTTCCTGACCCAGGGTCGCTACAATATGAAGTTATGAATCTTAACCCTCAGTCAAATTGACGTATCGTTATCTTTTAATAAATAATAAACTCTTTGTGCTCTTTAGATCCTCCCAAACCTATTTATATCTCATGTTTACCCACTACGGAGACATCAGAACCAGCGGAGCATTTCAAAAAGTCCTGCCGAGATCCGGCTGCTGTCGGCGGCAATGCAGCGCTGAGCGCCCGGCGAGTGGAGCTCAGTGTCCCGCGAGCAGGACCTCAAGTCTCCGTCGCAGATCCTTATCAGGCTGAATCTCGATAAACAGACCACAGATTTGATGCTTAAACTACTAACTTCTCGGCTGAAAACATCCTTGAATTACATTCCGTGACTCAACAGTAGTATGAATTAGAATGAATTAGAATTTAGAAAAGAGACAAAGACAAGAACGCATAATAAACGCTGTTGGTCTACAGATCCAAGTGCTAGGGATCGATTGTTTCAGTCTTGCTCCCCGACTTGACCAATCAGGCTTTAGACAGAAGTTCGGACCGCCCAGCTCATTTGAATATACGGACACGTAAATGTCACAATACGTGTGGACACATAAATAGAGAAATAAATAAATGAAGAAATACAGAATGTCCTGTTGATTTATAACTTATATTCATTCATTCCTATATTTATTTATTTATACATTTATTTATTTATTTATACATTTATTTAAGCATTTATACATTTATTTATACATTTATTTAAGGATTTATTTATTTATTCCTATATTTATTCATTTATTTATTTATACTTCATTTTTAGTCCTCCATACTTTCACTGCCAAATAAACTAATAAACCAGAAACTAGAACGGGCACTCGGTAGAGCGCATACCTTCAACGCAGACACTTTTTTGGCACCTTTTCATGGCCTTGACCTTGACCTTTCACCTGATCGATCCCAAAATCAAAGCAAATGGTCCCCGGATAATGACCAATCATCCCACCAAATTTCATGCGATTCAGTTTAATACCTTTTGAGTTATGCGAGTAACACGCATACAAATAAATAAATAATACACAGCGATCAAAACATAACCTTCTGGATTCTCAGAATGCGAAGGTAATAAATAAACCGTTGCTTTCCTAAACCCAGACAAACTATAACAATAAAGAGGCCAGAGGAAAGCTGACTTATTGACACTCAAAAAATCTATTTAGAAAATGTGACTCAACCCTCCATTCAACCTTTGACGTCTCTAAAAATAATGATTGGCATATTTTTTTTTGCTTCATATTTCATGAATTTTCTAGGGCAGAACTGAGAAAACATAAAATGTGTTTTAATGTCCTGAATACAACGGTGTTCTTATGGGTCAATTTGACCTCCAGGCTGAAGAAGCGTTTGACCTTTTCATGACCTTGACCTTGACCTTTGAGCCGATCTGGATAATAACCAATCATCCCACAAAATGTTATGCGATTCTGTTTAACATGTGAATAACACGCATACAAATAAATACACAGTGATCAAAACATTACTTTTTAAATATTCACCTTCGCATTAAAAATGCGGAAGGTAAATATTTATTTAAAGGGATATTTAGGTCGTCAACAAACAAACAAAGTACCTGACACTTAAACTTGGGAAACAATATTAATTCTAATAATTTTCTGGAGGTTTTAATTGCTGTGGTCAAAAAGAGTAAAAGAGGTTAGTACATGTGAAGGTAACAGGAGGGTTAATCTACGTCGTTATCCTTAACCCAACGATGCCCTAAACCTCACCGCGGGGGTCCAAGCGTCTTCTTTTTTATGAATTCACAACGTCAACCACGTATGTGAAAGTAAGTTATAGTTTGCCAAGAATATAATAACATCTGTATGTGTAGAGATATAAATCCACCTGTGTTTGTGTGTATAAAAGACGTGTTCAGCCCACAGACAGAACATGTTTTCATCTGTGACGTGCGTGGAGTTCAGATGCGTCCGCACGCCGTCTGGGACCGCGTGATGCACGGCGGGGCTGTGCAGCAGTTCTGTGTTTTCCATCTATTCCCATTGATGATCCATGGAAGTGCTTTGTATATGTGTGTGTGTCTGTGTGTGTGTGTGTGTGCGTGTGTGTGTGTGTGTGCTGTCCTTGGGGAGTGTAGCCCTAGCAGTGCGGGTCAGGGTGGCTGTGATCTGAATGGAGAGGCATTAATATTTAAAACTCAGGCTCCTGAGGGAAGGAGACTGTAAATGATTCATGATTCACACCGAGTTGCCGAGGCTGGAGCGCCGCAAAGATCCACCGACCCCTCCCCCGCTCGGCCCTCCAGTACGGGGAGGCCTTTCATCACGCCGGCAGTCTCCAAGGCTGTGACGTCTCATTCGCTAACTTTCCATCGTGCTGTCGCTAGTGCCCGAAAAGCATAAACACGTTCTTTTACGTTCGTATACGGGGAGATGTCCTCATTAGCTGCATTGTTACGTTCATTAAAGCTGAAGGGAAATTGTAATTCTCTTTTTTTGTGCTCTGAAAGAATATAAACGCGTTTGACGGTTTGCAGGTGTTTGTTTTTTACCTTCAAAAAGAATAAAATAGTTTTTCGTGGGCAGAGCTTCAAAGCGCCGTTAGCTTCCCGCGCGGTGCTACGTCCAAACGAGCCCGGCTCCTGCCAACGCCGCTGCCCACGTTGTTGGTTACATAGTTATTACCTTACAGTTATGTTTTGATCACCGTGTATTTATTTATTTGTATGCGTGTTACTCGCATAACTCAAAAACTTTTACACCGAATCGCATGAAATTTGGTGGGTTATTATGCAGGGACCATTTGATTAGATTGTGGCTTTGATCGGGTCAAAGGTCAAGGTCAAGGTCACGAAAAAAAGTCAAAATAACAAAGAAACGGATACCCACGAATGTCTGCGCTTTATTTAATTTAGCTAACGCTTTTATCCGAAGCGACTTTCGAACATGTTACGTTCATACACCGTGAAATGCATAAATATATTTGTGATTTTTCCTTTTACATTGATATAAATCTGAATTTATTCACACGTGCATTGGAATGTATTTGGGAATTTTTCTGCGTGCTTTTGTACATTGAACATATTTGGGAAATTGCGTATTAGCATATGTGAGTCTCTCTGTGTGAATTTGCAACTATTGAGACTGATTTGACCCCATCGATTGAAGGTTATGTGTAAGACACACAAAACAATTCATTGCTGAAGAAAAAAATGCCGAAAAACCGTTTGTCTTTTTTTTTTTTTTTATATATTTATTTTGATTTTACAAATTAGCAAGACAGGACATTAAGGATACAACACAAAGTGAAAAGAGAAATAAAAGGGTAGAAAACAACAAAAAACAGACACAAAAATATATAGATAATGGATACAAAATAATTACACAAACCACAGCACATTACACATTCGCACATCACCAGTACAAGTACATATTTAAAGTTACATCCTCAGATCAGGTCAGCATCAGTATCTGTTTTTAATCTGCCACAACAAAGTCAGCCCCGGAGGGGTCCACCATGTTTAAGACTGGTTTCCACATTTTGACAAAGCCCTTGACATTGTCATGGAGGGTGTGAGTCAACTTCTCCAAAGGGAGAACTTCCAAAATCCCTTTGTACCAGTCATCTGTAGAAGGGTATCTTTATAAATCCATAGTTTGAGTATAGTCTTTCGAGCAATATATAATAGTATTTTAATCAGTTTGGCGTCGTTATTACTCCTTGCACTGCTCACTGTAGCTGCCAGAACACATTGAGGGGCTGAAAGCTCCAGGTCATACCCGATCAAAGAAACCACCTCGTCCTTTACTTCTCTCCAGAATGTTTGAATTCTAGCACATTTCCAAAACATGTGTATATGAGTACCAACTTCAGAGTTACATTTGCTACATGTAGGGGAACCTAGGCCCAGCCTGCCCCTCAACATTGGTGTGCAATGCAGTCTATGTAATATTTTGAATTGTCTCTCTCTATCTGTGCTACAGCTCAGGATGTTAAGTGTGTTTCCTATTATTGATGTCCATACATTTTCCTCTATCTGACACTCCATGTCCATCTGCCACTGTTTGCGGATGTGGTCAGTGGAGTAATTAAGGTTGAGGCCAAAGGTTTCATAGACATGGGAGATGAATTTTTTGATATGGGTTGTGTAAGGATTTCTTCCGGAAACACATGTTTGGGGCATCTACGTTTTTGGTATGTAATGTCTTATTTGTAAATATCGAAAGAAATGGGACTGTTGGAGAGCGTATTTGTTCTTCAGGTTCTCAAACGAGTCCATTTTTCTCCCTCATAGAGTTTGCTCAGCTGGTCCAGGCCCTTCTCATGCCAGAGCCTGAACACAGAGTCTTGACATGAGGGGGGGAAATCCGGGTTTCTCCATATGGGAGCCAAAAGTGAAAAATGATTCTTAAATCTAAAGTAGGCCATGATATTATTCCAGGTGTTTAATGTATTCCGTACAAGAAAGTTATTTTGAACCTCTAGCTTTGCTCTTTTGTAGTTTACAAATGGACAGTTCTTTAAAGTGAGTAATCCACAATTTGTCGACTCCATGTCGATCCATACATTTGTAGCCTCTGGGTTCACCCACTCATATATGTAACGCATTTGTGCTGCCCAGTAGTAGAACTTTATGTTAGGGACTCCGAGTCCTCCCTGCTGCTTGCTTTTCTGTAGTTTACTTATTTTCATTCTAACATTTTGCCTTGCCAGATGAATTGTGTGAACATCTTATCCAAGTCAGTGAAGAAGCTGTTGGGTATTGAGTTTGGCAGCATCTGTAGGGGGTACAGTAACCTAGGCAGGATATTCATTTTGAGCATGCTTATCCGGCCCAACCAGGAAACTGGTAGCGTTGCCCACCTGTTCAAGTCTTCCCTGATGCGTGTTGTGATTGGTTTTAGATTGAGTTTAACAAGTTTTTTAAGAGAGGGGGCAATTCTAATTCCAAGGTATGTTATCTCCCTCAGTGACCAGTGAAAAGGGAATCCACTGGGTGGCGTAGAGCCTGCCAGGGCGCCAATAGGCATGGCCTCGGTTTTAGATAGGTTAACTTTAAAACCTGATATGTGCCCAAACTGTTGTAAACATTCAAGTAAACAGGGGATGCTTTTGTCTATCTCAACCAGGTATAGCAGAACATCATCCGCATAAAGAGAAATCTTTTGTACTGTACCATTGACATTAAAGCCTCTTATCGTTGGTGTGGTTCTGATGAGCTCAGCTAAGGGCTCAATAGCCAATGCAAACAAGAGAGGGCTCAGTGGGCATCCCTGACGGGTGCCACGCTCTAATGGGAATGGATCTGAGCAATAGGAGTTAGTAATAACAGACGCTTTCGGGGAAAAGTACAGCAGTTTCACCCAATCAATGAATTCTGTACCTATTTTAAATTTGTCCATAGCATTGAAAAGAAAGGGCCATTCAACCCTATCAAAAGCTTTTAATGAGTCCAGAGACACCGCAAGGCCTTGTACATTATTGTCTTTGGCGAACTGTATTATGTTCAGAAGCCTCCTGATATTATTGCAGGAATTCCTCCCTTTGATGAAGCCTGTCTGGTCAGGATTTATTAAGATTGATATTAATGGTTCAAGCCTCAAAGTCAGTACCTTGGCTAAAATCTTTGCGTCTACATTAATGAGCGATATGGGCCTGTAAGATGCGGGGTCTTCAGGGTCCTTGTTTTTTTTCAGAATTAGGCTAATATTGGCTAGCGACATTGTTTCAGGCAAGTGGTGAGTTGTGTTGAAGCTATAATTATAAGTGTTGACTAGATGAGGGGTGAGCTTGTTTTTAAAGGCTTTAAACCACTCTGCTGGGAATCCATCTGGGCCTGGTGCTTTTCCACTGTTCATCAAAGCCATTGCTTCTAATATCTCATTTTCCTGAATGGGTTTCCCCAAAGATTGTTGTTGTTCTTTTGTTAGTGTAGGTAATTTAATTTTAGAAAATAATTTGTCAAGTTCCACTTTAGTGCTGTTATTGTCAGTTTTGTATAATGATTTGTAAAATGATACAAAGACAGAGTTGATATTTTTCTTATCAAAATGCCTTTTCCCTCCTGGATCTCTGATTCCTGCTATGGTGTTGTAATTTTCCTTCTGGTTAAGCAGGCGGGCCAAGTATTTACTAGCTTTGTTTCCATATTCATACAGTCGCTGCTTTTGATAGAATAAGGATCGAGATGCATTCTCATTCAGTATCGAATTTAGTGCCGCTCTGGTGCTGTGCACTTTAATGAGGTTTGTTTTGTTTGGACTGGACTTATGGGCGAGCTCTGCTTTTTGTAAGTCTGTTTCCAGTTCATTCTGCTTTTGGAGTAGAGTTTTTTTCCGGTGTGACATATATGAGATAGTAAATCCTCTAATATAGGCTTTTGCAGATTCCCAGAGAAATTCCCGTTTGTCTTTTTGATGAGGGGGAACTTTATGTACAATAAATCACATGCAGACTATCTCCACCTGACGTTCAGCAACATTGTCGGCAGCCTCTTTCTTACTAATGGCTGGCAAGCAGAGTCACACACACACACACACACACCTCCACCCACCCCACACCTCCACCCTCTACATCGCTGCTCCAGCCCCCGGCTGGTGTCACTGTCTGTTCGCCGGGAGGCAGATGGATTGAGAACGACAGAGGGAACTGTGTGCTGGAAAAGAAGTGTGTGTGTGTGTGTGTGTGTGTGTGTGTGTGGGGGGGGGGGGGGGGGGGAATAAGAAAGAGATGCATGGACAGACAGGTCTGAAGTGGCAGCAGTCGGCCCTGATGGAGACTGATGGGGAGGATGAGGAGATAGGTGGAGGCTGCATTCCTGAGACGCATATCAGCAAGACGGATGGAGAGACGCGGCTAGACGGGAAGGGGGGGGGGGGGGGGGGAGTGAATCAGGGCTTTTTTCCGACACAAATGATGAGCACCGAGCATGCCTCCGGTTCAAAATGGAGGCGAGGGGTAGAAAAGGGGGGAGAGGCGAGGTATATGGAAAGAGGAAATTAGAGAGAGAGAAGTCGAGGACGGCGTTGAGTGTCTCTGGGCTGCGTTTGCGTGGCGGGAGGAAGAGGAGGAGGAGGAGGAGGAGGAGGAGGAGGAGGAGGAGGAGGAGGAGGAGGAGGAGGAGGAGGTGGAGGAGGAAACCGGAGATGGGTTTGGTTCCCCCGAGCGCTTTTCCACGAGCACTTTACCGAACCACCACAGCCCACTTTAAAAGTCTGAGAGCGCTGAGAGCCACTCAGCGAGCGCCGCCCGTCTCTTTTCATCGCATCCAAAACAATCATCATCCTGCATCACGGAGGAGGCGGGGATGGCGAGCGAACGCCAATGTCTCAATTTGAAGAAGAAAAGAAAACGACATTCACCACGACGACGACGTTCAATCTGAGCTCCGCGTACGTTGCGTTAGACGAAGGATGGAGCGAGTGTGGATGCGTTTGATGTCTCAAAAAACCTCGGAGGAACGTCACGCCGCTGTCACCCCCACGCTGAAGACACGGGGTGTCATTTCCCGTCAGTCGATCGGCCCTCGTGACTCATCCAATGCCGTTATTTTTGCAAGATTTGTATAGATGCTACTTCACCGCAGGACTCACTGTGGCTTCTTTTCCCCCAAAAATGAGTAAATTCCTGGAAGACGTCAATAAATTATTCTTTTATTTGCTTCCAGCACCTAATTTACATTAAGATTGAGCTTCAAAATGAGCTCAATGTCTGTCGGGTGGATTTGAAGCACAGACATAAGTGTTCAGACGAGGTCTTTTTGAAGCGAGCTACTTTCTACGAGCGGCGGCAGCGTGAACGAGAGTTTTCTCTTTCTCGAGGAAGACGAGGCATCCGCTACGTTACGCAGTTCTCCATCAGGCTCATCGCCACCTGAAGGGGTTGCCACCGGGAGAGTTTTGAGATTAATCCAATTATTCTAAATCATACGGTGGTGATGATTTCAATAAACACTTAGTGCTGTGTGTGTGTGTGTGTGTGTGTGCTCGTAGCATATGGCTAATTGTACATCGTGCACACACAGTTTTCACGATTTAAACCCGTTTGAAAACTCTGAGTCTTCCCGACTGCAGCCCGGTGGCAGAGTGACTCAACGACTGATTAGTCGCCCTCTTTGCGTCCCGTGTTTAATTCCTTCCTTCGATGGCGTTGTTGCGTGAACACGATCTCTATTGAAGTGGGCTTAGAGCCTCCGACGGGGTCGGAACAGATTTAACGGAACCGCTATAATTAATTGAAGATTTGTAGTCATTTAAAGTATAGGCGGTTCCCGACGTTATCGACTCGTGAACCTTTTTTTTTTAAAGCAAAGGAAAGTCGTTTTCATTCGACGCAGGACGCTTATGTCCCAGGAGAGTCAGGCAGGGATCTGGTTGCTGCCGCATTTCTTGCACACAGAAGAATGAAGGTGCCATCTGGTTCTCAGAGTGATGCCATAGAATAACTATTTTTGGTTCCACAAAGAACCTTTCAAACCGAGGTTCTTTAGATAACCATGTCCCTTAAAGCGTTCTAAAAAGAACCTATAAGGGCGTCTCAAAGAACCTTAAAACATGTTTCTTTAAGGCACCATTTCTGGTGCCTCAAAGAACCTTCAGAGCCTATGAAAGTGTCTGAAAGAACCTCAACAAATGGTTCTTTAAGGCATCATTTCTGATAGCACTTAGAATCTTTAAAACCAGGGTTCTTTAAAGAACCATTTCCTTAAAGAGTTCCTCAAAGAACTATAAAGGTATCTCAAAGAACTCTCAAAACGTGGTTCTTTAAGGCACCATGTCTGGTTCCTCAAAGAACCTTCAAAGCCTATGAAAGTGTCTGAAAGAACCTCAACAAATGGTTCTTTAAGGCACCGTTTCTGATTGCACTTAGAACCTTTCAAACTAGGGTTCTTTAAGGAACCTATAACGGTCTCTTGATGACCCTTAATAAAGGGTTCTTTAAGGCACCATTTCCCAAATGGTTCTTCTTGGTAGAACGACAACGCCTTTTAATGAACCATTAAATAGTTCTTCAAAGACTTTCTTTAAAGGTTTAAAAAAAAGTTTACAGGAATTTGTGATATTGGGCTATACGAAATAAACTAAAATAAAAGATGTTCACCGTGGGGGTGAGGTATTCCTTTTACTCCATCACATAAATATCCTTTAATATAGTGTTTGACTGTTTCATGCTTTTTTGAGAACGCCGGTTTCGATTTCCTGTCGCCGCCGAGTCTCGTAGTGAGTAACTGCTCTCACGTTCACGTGAGGAAAAAACACCTCCACTTTGGAAAAAGAACACGTTTAATTCCCGCAAAAAAAATCTTTGTGGACGAGCATCGGAGACCCCGCGGTCACCGGCGTGATGCCCGATTCACAGTGGAGCCATTTCCTCTGTCTGGCGGTGTGAAGAACGCCGCGTTGGGGGAACGCCGTCGTGATGTAACACGAGGCCGATCGATACACCGGCAGCTGGAAGAACAACACGGCTGAGGGAAGTGTACAGATCATATTCGTGAACTTATTCCCCCCCCGCCAAAACAACACACACACAGACACACACACACACATCGTCTGAGGAAAAGCTCTGTTGTGTTGAAGGTTAACGCCTACATGTTGTTCAGATCCACAGATAAGGAGCTCGGTTTCAAGTTTCAGAGAAAGAGAAGGGGGGGGAGGGGTTCACTCTTTTGAGTCGGCAGCTAGACACCCTTCTCTGTGATTAACGACTCTCCGTGAATGGAACACGTGGCGTTAAAAAAAGAATATTTGATCGATGCGTCAAGGTTTTTTTGCCAAGCAAATTGAGCAAGAAAATTACTTATGGAAAAGATGTTCGGTTTCGACGAAAGTTCATTCCATCAGCTAAAACTATATACATTATTTTTTTTATTTACATTTGTTTAACCAGGAAAAGTCTCATTGAGATTAAAAATCTCCTTTTTAATAGAGTTTCCTGGATGAGACAATCAGTAGCACATTTAACAAAGTTTCAGACATACATGAAATAATATTATATCTAAAATGTTCTATAGCTTAGTTTATGACTAGCTCGCTGGTCCTGGACGCTGTAGTTGAGGGTCATGTTGGCGTCTCCGTCCTGGTCTTCTTAGAAATCAAGATATTTAGCAATATGAGGTAGCATCAAGTCCTTGTCCTAAAATTCTCCACTTAGAAGCTGAACAGCATTTTTCCCCCAATGTGTTTCCTCTAGTTCAACTTCCAGCGATCTGATTGCGGGTCACAGGTCCGTTAGCCAGAGCACCAAAGAAGTTCAAACTTGAAGAGCCTGTAAAGTTTATGAGCGATTGCGAGTGTGTGAGGAGGGTCGAGCAAAAACCTTCACAATGAACTTTCATGACCCGCACACACACTGCACTCAAATAAATGGCTCATTGGATGAACTCAATTAAAGTGTTGGCAGGTTTTCCATCCTATAATTATACGCAACTCCAACTCAAATTTAGCACATCAGTGCAATACAATGTAATTGACTTAGTCCAACTCATTTTTATCAAACACATCATCTAAAATAAAATAACGATATTCATTAAATTTAATTCATTTGAGTTAGTCCAACTCATTTGTATCAAACGCATCTAAAATAAAATAAAAATATTCATTCAATTAAATTAATTTGTGTTTGTCCAACTCAAAATATAAATTGGAAATTAATTATTCTATTCAGTAGCGCTTATCCTCATTGGGGTCTTTGGAGCCGACTCCAGCTGACATCGGGGGAGGGGGGGGGGGGTCACCTGGACAGGCTGCCAGTCCATCCAGGGGTCACATAGACATACAACCATTCACTCTCACACCTATGGGCAATATAGAGATGAATTAACCTGACTGCAAGTCTTTGGACTGAGAGGAAGCTGGGGAACCCACACTGAGAACAAACTGCCCACAATAGGACCGCACTGACCAGGAATCGAACCCACAACCCTCTTGCTCAGAGGCGACAGTGCTACTCACTACACCAACCTTGTAAGGGTGTTCACCTTGTGAAAACAACCGATTTTCAGCTGGCCCATGCGCAAATTAAACACATTCATTTTGAGTTGATATGCACACCATCTAACCTAAATAAATCTAATAAATGAAATAATTCCTATATTTTGTGTTACACACATTAAATATAAATATCTTCGTTTTGTAATTGATTTATTTCAATATATCAAACAATATTTAATTGAGTCACCTCTAAGAAGACTTGAATCGTTTTTGTGAGTGCAACCTAAATAAATCTAATAAATGAAAGTATTCCTACATTTTGTGTTACACCCATGAAATATAAATATCTTCGTTTTGTAATTGATTTATTTCAATGTTTTAAATAATATTTAATTGAGTTACCACTAAGAAGGGCTTGAATCGTTTTTTTGAGTGTGGTAAAGGGTTAAAGTTATACGGTTAAAAAATATGAGCTATACTCCGAGGCCGAGCAACGCACTGCATCACACCCTGAGGGTCTATTCTACTCTAAATGATTTGATAATTTGCTAAATGAACGTTTACAATGTAATTTCCTCATAGACATCTGTGCATTAGACTTCTATACAAGTATCTGTGTTCTCGTATTTCATACGTTTTGTTGTGTATGCAGGTTTATGAGAATAACTTAACACCACACTAATCATAAGTCCAATTTTCGAAGTATAATCTGTACGGTAGCAACGCTCAGTGTGCTTTTCCTGCCTGTTTTAACCCAATACGATGATGTATGTATAACCATTAAGTGCATATTTATGTCCCGTATAATATTCTTGTTTACCAAGAATGTCAACGGTAAGCCGGCCACCGCTGTTATATTATAAATCTGTGCACCAAAATAAGAGAAAGCTCGGCATTAATAACTAACGTTAGCTAAACGCTGCTTCGGTTGAGACGATTCATCTTGAACGTCTTCAATTCCTCCTCAAATGTGCTGAGGTTTGTTTGTTTGTTTGTTTGTTTGTTTGTGCCGGGTCACAGGTTGCGTCCCTATACCCCAGCGAGACGGTGTTAGGAGTATTCGCTGTGTGGCACCTGGTTCCATCTATAATTGATGGTTGGGGGGCCGGAGGACACGTCGCCGTCGCTCCCGAGAGCCGCAGAGTGTGACAAGGCCACACGGAGTGACGGAGCAACACGGCACCCCCACACCACCACACCCCCACCCGCATTCGAGCACACACACCTCACGCCTTTCTGCACATCTCAGCCGGGTGAAACGGAGGTAAAGAAAAAATACATTTTCAAACATGAAGGATAGACGGAGAGACGGAGAGACAGAGCTTGAAGCGGAAAAAGTTGTTGGGAACATATTATTTTTTGGGTGATGGCATTAAATCAAACTGTTGTTTCTCACATGGACACGTTATTTGTGCGTGCGTCCTGGTTTGTATTCAATTAAATTCAGTTTATTTTGTATAGCCCAACATCACAAATTTGCCTCAGAAGGCTTTACAATCTGTACACATAAACATCTCTAACCTTTGACCTCACACGTGTTCTCCCTACTTCAAATTACAATCCAATAGCCTATTATCATACAGTATAATCCCAGGGCACTAGGACCTTGGGGAGGCTGCTGCTCTGGCTTTCTCACTCTGCCAAGTTCCATCTCTTCTCAACGACAGGATTACAGCTAACGGAGTTAGCGCAAAGTAAATGATGCACGGAGTGACCTGCAAGTCCAGGTAGTTAGTGAATGTGACTTTATATATATATAATAAAATATATTGTGTTACCTGCTTACATTTAGATTTACTTGAAAGGGACTAACAGTTAGAAACGGTCTCCAGTGACTGACTGAATTCAAAATACAATAAATAACTATGGACATCTCTCTATCCTTTGCATTAATATATATTATTATAGTATAGTTTTTCCATGGAACGCTACATTTGACACTGAAATAGTTTATCTTTAACTTGGTGATAATGTGCAAATGAGCATAACATATCACGATGACCCTAATTTTCTATCTCTAACAATAGATACCCTGGGGCCCCAAAAGAAAATTGCGGCTACGACCGCCCATGTTGTTTCACGTTATTATGTGCCTGCATGTGTTGTAATACAAAAATAATGGAGCATTGAAATTGCTTCCATACCACACATACACACACACACACACACACACACACACTCACACACAGAGCTCTGCATTAACACATGCAGGTATACACACACGCAGACGGATACTACACACAATTTAAAATAAATCACAATCTATAGAGTAATCCTGATGATGAGGCTGTTTTCCAGCGTTTTCCCAGCTGTTATGGGTGTGATAATGAGAACATGGCACCTGGTAGACATTAAGAAGCGCATCACTCCGGCTGGCGAGTCTGCTGCTTACCCTTTTCGCAGCGATTTGGATGATGGCTCCACGACGGAGCCAATGACAGGCAGCCTTTTTAAGCTCCCTGTAACTGTCTGTCGCCTCCCACCCAGAACGTAAAGGGGGGAGCACTTAACGCATAATGATCTCCCAGGCATAAATGAACTTTTACAAAAATGGCTCTTATGTTCGGAGACCCCTCTGATGGGTGATCTGTATGTGTTGGCTAAGTGGTGAGATGAATAGCATGCGCCTTTTAATTAAATAACTCTTAGTCAAGTATATAGCCTGTTGATTAGATTGTGGTTCAACATTGACTGTTCAAGCCCCGCCCACGTGATTTGTTGGTCGAATTTGGACTTTGGTTTAACGCCGGTTTTAATGGTTTGGACCAGTGAGTTTGGAAATTGAAACCAATGCCGAAATGTGTTAAACTTGCATTATTAGCAACGGCCAGCAGGGGGCGACTCCTCTCGATACTAAAAAAAAGTTTGATTGTATAGAAGTCTGAGAAAATATATACGTCAACTTCCTAGTCCGTGGTTGGAAAACGAAACAAGAAATGTGTGGGTGTGAAGTTATAAATAGGTGAGTTAAGCCTCTTGAAGCTCAATGTCACTCGAGCGGATACGAGAATAATCTCACCTGAACGTCCGACGGAACAGAATATTAGTTGTGTCGTTTTGTTCTTGTTCAACAACCTGTCTGTTCGTCATGAGTCCGAGGATGTGAGTACTTTGTGAAGCATGTCCTGTTCATCCACAGTGTGACAGCTTAAAAACTGTATGGTTGGCTGGTGAGAGACTGGACCAACAAACCCACGACTCAGACAGTTAATTAAGATGTATGATTTAAATGCGGCGCTACGTGAAAACTATACCTTTTCCCAACTGAGCCTGCAGGTCTCACTTCAAACCACGGGGGAAACGTCTCAGCTGTAACAACCCAAACTGTCATCCGCCATCCAGTCTCCGTTCGCCCTGATGAGCCATTAGTTTCACAGCTAGCATTAAAATCATTATTACTCACCGGCACAGTTACAACAGAGACTTTACTGGCAGGAATACGTGTGAATGTTTCATTGCACATTTCGGGCCCCGAATCGCACAGCCTATAGAACTGAAAAGCTGATTGTTAGTGTGGATATAAATATAGTTATGTACCAGATTATGGATGAGGAAAACAAACTCACAGCATATAGGTACGGAGAGTATTCAGACCCCTTTAGATGTTTCACTCTTTGTTTCATTGTTGCCATTTGCTAAAATCAAAAAAAATATAAATATATTTCTCATTAATGTTCACCCAGCACCTGATCTTGACAACAAGAAAACAGAAATGTTGAAATGTTTGCACATTTATTAAAAAAGAAAAACTGAAATATCACATGGTCATTTGCTGTGAGACTCATATTGAACTCACATGCTGTCTATTTCCTCTGATCCTCCTTGAGATGGTCTACTCCTTCATCAGCGTCCAGCTGTGTTTAAATAAAGTGATTGAACTTGATGAGGAAAGGCAAACATCTGTCTCTATAAGACCTGACAGCTCACATGGCAGAGCCAATGAGAATCGTGAGGTCCAAGGAACTGCCCAAGGAGCTCAGACAGAATTGTTTTTAATAAATTTGGAAACATTTCTACATTTCAGTTTTTTCCTGTCAAGATGGGGGTGCTGTGTGAATATTAATGAGGAATAAAATGTACTTTTTAGACTTTGATTGATTTTATTTCTCATTAATACTTATCACCATGTGATATTTCAGTTTTTCTTTTTAAATAAATTTGCAACAAATTCTACATTTCTGTATTTTCTGTCCAGATGGGGTGCTGAAAGAACATTTATGAGAAATAAAATGAACTTTTTTGTTTTCAGCAAATGGCTACAATGAGTAATTTGCAAAGAAAGTTACAGAAATGCCTCATAAATATCACTAATGTCATTGGTTGAAAGATTTGTGTCTGATCTTTTTTTAATCCAGAGCAAGAAACTCTTAATTTATGATTTCATAGAAAATATCAAAATCACACGTGATTTGGGCTACTTTTTTTTGTGTGGAATAAATGTCGTATAGCTTATATTTAAATTCGATTTTTTTTTATTTTGCCTGGCTGTTAGTCGAAGGTCAAACAGATGAATATTTTCTCATGAATATAACCAGAAAGGATTAAGGGAAATGAGAGAAAATTGTTGCCTCTGGTAAAATGATACATCCCATAAAAAAATAATTTTACTAAGCTTTTTATCTATTATATAGCCCAGATATAATTAAAAAAGGAAATCTATATTCTGTCAAGTGCTGTACAGAGGTGTAAAGAGCGTCTGGCATTTGTCTTTATTCCCACATTGTCCCACTGGACAAATTTCCAATGAACTCAAAACACGGCAAAGTGCTGCAATGTGCGTTGTGGCCACTAGAGGCGCCGTTTCCCGCTTTTCCGAAAGTGTAAATCTATGAAACGCCATGTTTTAAAGTATCATCGTCAACTCAGCCCATCTGGGGAAATCAGAGGCATTGGCAATCCCTCACCCTCACCCAGAAAAAAACAGGCTTACACAGCAGAACAACTCCCCCCCCCTTCCCCCTCTTTCCCTCCCCCTCCATCGGCTAACAAGAC
The DNA here is from genome assembly GCA_036178185.1 of Liparis tanakae. Lineage (NCBI taxonomy): Eukaryota > Metazoa > Chordata > Actinopteri > Perciformes > Liparidae > Liparis > Liparis tanakae. Next base: position 14,016,729 of record CM070106.1, read on the forward strand.
GTCTCCCGCCACCCAATTAGGAAGTCGCTCTGGGGAAGAAAGAAAGAAGAAAAAATATGAAGACGGAGGGGGCTTGTCACAGAAAGAAGAAGCAGAAGAAGCAGAAGAAGCAGAAGAAGAAGAAGAAGAAGAAGAAGAAGAAGAAGAAGAAGAAGAAGAAGAAGAAGAAGAAGAAGAAGAAGAAGAAGAAGAAGAAGAAGCGCTGCGGTAACCACCGCTGGCCTAATATTATTTATGTCATTTATAATATGTTTGGTAACATATTACCCAAATTTAGTTTTTCTGTTTTTTTAAATGTATTTACATTTTAATATATATTTTTTAATGTTATTTTCTTACTATTCCATTTGTTTTGCTTTGACTCTCTGTGGAGCACTTTGTAAACATTGTTTTTAAAGTTAAAATAAATAAAGTTATTATTATTATTATTATTATTATTATTATTATTATTATTTGTACACCTCTTTTTGTTGAATATTGTTTTTTTATTTGCATTTGATGGGAACTATGTTTTCGTCCCGTTTGAAAAAAGACGTGTCCAGAAGTAATTTATAAAGAAGTGTAACTGAGTGTAAGATTTGTATATCTAAGTGGACCATTCCCTCTTGGTTGTGTACGTTCTTTATTTTTTATTTTCATGTTTTCTCATATTTCTGATCAAACTGTTTTGATGTCACGTGAACGCCGACCTTCGATAAAAGTATTTTATACAGTTAGACGGCGGGTTGTGATGGTTGTGATGGTTGTGATGGTTGTGATGGTTGTGATGGCGGTTGACTGAAGTGCGTGTGAATCCAATGAATCCATCAGTAACCCGAGAACAACGTTGTTGTGTATTTCCTGGGGGGAGTGATATTCACGTTTACACGCAGCCACGCAAACTCTAATCATCCTCACAAAACAAGAGTTTTATTTGGCCGGTTGGTTTTGTTTACCGCACGAAAGCCGAGCGCACACGGTTTCGCGGAACTATGGCATGAACCCTCTGTTGAGACGCCGCATTGCAGAGATGTTCAAAGAATGCTCCATAAACCCCAATAACACACCGGCGAATCCCAAAATACTGCATTCGGAATTATTCAATTCAATTCAGTTTATTTTGTATAGCCTGCTTTCACAAATTTGCCTCAGAGGGCTTTACAATCTGTAAACATAAACATCCCTGACCTTTGACCTTTGACCTCACATCGGATCAGGAACAACTCCCAAGAAATATAAATAAATCAATAAGGCCGAATTTGTTGTTTACATTGTCAAGTTTGGATCTTGCTCCTATACTGTGGATATCGTGTATTAGTGTTAATGCGACAGAAACACATGAGGTCGGGCCTCTGAGGTCACGTGACGCTCAAAGTCCACAACACTTCCCACATGTTGAATTTTTTTAAGATGTCGGTCCATGGAACGGTGTTGTCTACGTTCCTCCTGGTGGACATTTTTTGTATTGCTTTGTGTAGAAGCATCGATACGGTATCTCATCCTTGTGGGTACATTATTATCGTGCTAATACGCATAGATCAAATGACCATAAAATATCATGTTGACATATTGCTTATATGATTGTGATGATGCAACACTGACGTCAGGAGGCGTTAACTATATGTAGAGGTCACGTGAGTACAACTGTGTGTGTTTGACATCTTTCATTCTGTGTGTGTGTGTGTGTGTGTGTGTAGGGGGCGGGGCCTCACTTTGACCATCCAGAGAGATCATTTCTACTTTTCCTTTGTTTTCTCTTCCTCCCCTCAAAAAGGCAGATTCGCCTTTTTTTTGTCCTTGTTTTTTCTCATTCCCCTCTTTCTTCCTCTCGTCTTCCCGTTGCTTCGGCATGATAATCTTCCCCCGGTAACCATCCCGGGGCTTTTTGCTTTCTTTCCGTGAATGCATCTTACACGGGTTGCACACAGCCTCATCTCAATCCTCCCACCGGACATGGCGTGTTCATTCTTCCCAAACACGTCGGTGCAAAACACACAAAACCTAGCATGACCCCCATGAGTCTACCAGAGAACAAATACCAACCACACACACACACACACACACACACACACAGTTCTCCCCTTTGGCGAATATGGAAGCATGCAGCATATGAAATGCTTCACATCAAAAGACGCTCCGATGGCTGCTTGATGTTTTATTGATCATAAACCATGTTAAGTATTTTTTTGATGGGTGAATTTTTTTGTTGTTGCTGCAGACATTATTTTTTTCTGCCGGAGTTTGGGATGTTTTTTCCTTTTTTTCGTGCACTCGGTACCAAAAAGTGGGTCTGACAGAGGAGGCGATGCTCCTTAATGTGACACGTTAAATAGGAAAATCCACCCCTCCGAAAACGCGAGGCCGAGACGCGGCGCTCTTACGACTTTTTGGATAGATCGGTCCGCGGTTCGAGGGCGTTAACGAGGAAGACTCGTCTTTGAGGAACAAATCTCAGAGCTCTCGCACTCTCCTTGAAAATTGACGGTCTCCCGGCACAAGTACATTTTTCTCCTCCGGTATAAAGCTGCATTACGTGTAACAGCTTGGATAAATATTGTATCCTCTGCAGTCGCAGGCTTCTACACATTCGACAGCCTCCGAGGTTTCCAGCTATTTGAGAAAGATCTTCACAAACATTGACAGAGCTGCCAGGAGATAAGCGGCGAGTTACACGTGTACGATTAGAGCTCCAGGTTTTGGTATTTGCCTCAAAGCAGCCAACGAGTCAGCTTTGGCTGGCGGGGAGGAGGACGCTTTAAACCCCGTTCCGATGACGACGCGGCGGATCGCGATAACAGAAAAGGTCTAGAACCGTTTACTTCCCAACTTGGACCCGTGTCCTCAGTTTCTATGACGATCCACTACCGTCACATTTGAACTTCCTCCCCGGAGTCCTTGTGACTTCACGTCTCAGAGGGTCCATTGGACTTCACAACAACACCGGCCCCAAGGTCGAAAGTCCTTCCTCTAGACACCATGAGTAGTATCCACCATAAAAAAAGGACCCACAATGATTTTCCATTGGCATCGTTCTTTTGGCACATTATGTTCCTGCACCAGCGCCAACCGGTTGTGGTCTGTTCCTGTATTCCTGTGAAGTACTTGAGTACATCCTGAGCTTACAGTGCACCATCCACTCTGTTCTCACCTCTACGAAATGTAATTGACCTCAAGCATCCACTCACACACCCTGCCGACTGCGCCGATCGTCTCTTCTGGAAGTCTCTTGCTCTCCGTTACCATCTATTTCCTGTTAGCCTTGTGATTACATTACTACAAGAAGCAGAGGAAGACGGTTGGAGAGCTTGTCTTGTTCTGGCAGAGGAAGAAGAAGAGACAACTCAGAGATTGGAGGCTGTGCTTCAGGTTAATGTTGCTGACCTGGGAACTGTAACCGGCTCAGATCTTCCCCTGTTATCCCTTCTTTATTCGGTGGTGGAGCTTAAAATCGAGACAAGTTCTTGGAGAATTTGGTCCTATGGGGGGAGAGCCGGGAAATGTTGGTGAAAAAAAAGTGGGGTGTATAATTCTTACGGGGATTTAATAACAAAAGATGCCCAAACAGAAAAGTATCCGGATGCGTTGCTTTATCTAAAAGTTGTTCCTGAATGGAAGTGATAACTCACAGAATGATAGTTCAAGAGGAGCGATGTCGTGACAAGTGGGAGGAATGGACGAGGTTTACGCGTCTGAGATAACACAAGACAAGAACACTTGAATGTTCCTCAGGATTCATCGTGAGAGGACGGAGCAAACCAGGCACCTTTTTATTTTGTATTTCTCTCTAAATATGTGTTCTATCTGTGGTGAAAAGAAAGTGTAAAAAGTTTCTTCATCATTGATTTGTCTGGTTGTGTGGTTAGCGGTGTTAGCTGTGTTACTTGTGTTAACTGCGTCAACTGCGTTAGCTGGGTTAACTGCGTTAGTGGCGTTAGCGGCATTAGCGGCATTAGTTGTGTTAGCTGCGTTAGCTGCGTTGTTTGCGTTAGTTGCGTTAGTTGCACTAGCTGCGTTAACTGCGTTAGTTGCGTTAGCTGCATTAGCTGCATTAGCTGAAAGCCTCCGACTCAGGCGTCGCCGTGTTGAGAGGCATTCGAGAACATACTCCCAATCTTGTATTAAGCGCTACAAGTGGTGAGTCAATGTTTTTTTGTGCTCCTAGTGGCCAAATAAAATACTCTTTATTGGATATGAAACACAGTTAATATTTTCTTCGTAGCCGGTGACTCCCCCCGAGGCTAGTCGGCATTAACATTTCTATCTAAAGCGCTAACCACCTTAAATTGTATGTTTCTTAACACATTCTCGTACTGCAATACATTTGAGCTCCATCCTAAAAACAGAAGGTGTAAAATAACCTCGATATCTTTAACTGGATGCCGTGTTTGGCGTCTCCTCGGGGCCTGAAGACGTCTCAACGTCTGTGACGTCGACGGGAAATAAGGCCCAACGATTTCACAGCTTTATTAATGTTTATCTCCCTGCTTTTTTCTTTTAGAGAAACCCTGCGGCCTCCTCGCCAGGAGATTGCTGTCATATTTACGAGAATAAATAGCCGTCCAATCCCCGATCTGTGCCTTCCGTTCGTTGTCATTCCCTCAGATCTTCCTCCTTCATTTCTATCCCCCCCCCCACCCCCCTCCTCCTCCCCTGCGTTCCTTCCTCCCCACCCCGTGGTCTTTTCTCCTCCTTCTATATTGCACCTGTCTCTCAAATGCTTTAGTTATCTCCGGAGTCCTCTTTATCCTCCACCCACACTCCCCCCCCCCCGCCCACCTCTGTCTACCTCTATCTCGCTTTGGTCTTCTTCTTTTTTTTCATGCCCGTCTTCTCCTGACAGAGGTGTATCATGGCGGCGGCTCTGGATCTCGGAGAAGTCACTTCATCATGCGGCAGGCGGCTTTTTGTCGCAAGGTTTTTGTTGTTGTTGTGGCATTGTCTAACCCGCGCACCCTCAACCAATAGGCGCCGCAATAACGCTCAACGACCCCGGAGGGTGTGTGTGTGGGGGGGGGGTCTGTACGGACGCTCACAATATGCCACGGAAACTTTAAATCAATGGACAGCTCCCCCCCCCCAAAAGAAACTTTGGTGAGCAGCGTATGAAAGTCGTCCTCATGAGGCGACACGTCAACAATAAGTCACAACAAAGCTTCAGTTATTGACCCAAACTAAACCCGCGTCCTCAGCGAGAGGATCAGTCTTTTTTTAATTAAAAACAAAGAAACAATATAAATTGATGGGGAGGGGGGGGGGGGATTTGGATCATTATTATAGATGAAGCCAGAAGAGCTTAATTGGTTCATTCGTCTGAACGTTGAATCCCAAGATGGAAATGTTTGTCATATCAGAACCATTCTGATGATGATGATGATGATGATGATGATGATGATGATGATGATGATGATGATGATGATGATGATGATGATGATGATGATGATGATGACGACAGCGGTGCTCTGTATGTAACGTCATGGGTTAAGACCAGGCACGTGCAGAGATAGACCCCTAGTCATGCTCAAGCTCCTCCCCTTTTGCCCTGAAAGTGTCCCTTTCGCCATCCCTCATCCCCCCCCCTCCCTCACTTGTTTATCATGTATCATTTTTCGCTCCTATCATTTTAGGAATTGCTAATAGAAAACATCTCATTTAGTTGAGCTCTCACGACTCAATGTGTTTCAGGTGTTGTGTATTACTCGCTAACTTAAAGTTACGGCGATCAATAGAACGATATCTCTGCCGATGCCCTTTTTGGGGGTTTGAGCTCCTCCTCACCCGGCATGTCTGTGCATGAGCCTGGTTGACAGTGTGTGGATAAATAACCCAGGAGGCATGTGATATGTTAAAAAACAAAGTCACTCATAATAGTGTGTTTTCCTACAATTTCCTTATTTTAAGATATTTTGTTGGGGGGTTGAAATAACTACCGAGCTACACATGAGTTATAAGACGTCAACCCCACTAAGACGCCATCGCTCTCAACCACAAAACACGTGCAGATGGCGCCTCTACAATGTGGGGGAAAGCCTCACTGTCTCATCAGTGACATCTGCCCCCCCTCGCCCCCCCCCCCCACACACACACACACTCAAACACACACACACACACACACACACACACACCACCTCGCATCCTCCTTAAGACAGAGCAAGATTGCAGTACACACACAGCCCAGCAGCACTACATCCCAAAGCTATTAGTCGCTGACAGCGTTCTCCATTCAGCCCCGTCTATACACACACACACACACACACACACACACACACACACACAAACACTCACACACATACACACACAACTCTCGGGGCTCGAGCGCTACCACTTTAATAGCTTTCCGCGTCGCAATCTCGCCGCCCGCCCGTCGAGTCAATTGAGTGTATTATATTCGTAATTGGAGGCCATTGATTGACGGGATACAAACAGAAAAGTGTGTGAGCTTCCAACTCTGGGCACGAATAGCAAATTACAAAGGACTTTCATTTCTCTCTCGCCGACCCCCCCCTGCTACAGCACACTTGAGTGTGCACACAGGTGCACACACACACTTCGGTGATGGACAAAACTAAGCTGAGGAAACGTCGGCCCAAGGTCGTTCCACCGGGGAGGCTCTGAAACGGACCGCTAACACTCGTCAGAGATCAGTATGCTTGATTTGTAGACATACCACTGTGTGTGTGTGTGTGTGTGTGTGTGTGTGTGTGTGTGTGTGTGTGTGTGTGTGCTGTATTGGATCAGTATGTTTGGTTTGTAGCTTGTTATGTGTGAAGGAGTTTGTTGTTGAGCCAGACATACCACTGGTTGTGTGTGTGTGTGTGTGTGTGTGTGTGTGTGTGTGTGTGTGTGTGTGTACTGTATTTGCACATTTTCAACGCAGCCTTCATAAAAGTGTCATAACTTCAAGTTAAACGACTCTGACACACCGTCTTACGTTCCACACACACACACACACATACACTTCCTCCCTCCCTCCCTCCCTTTCTCCCTCCTTCCCCACACTTAATCAAGATCTATCGTTCCCAGGAGTCTCGCTGTCTGTGTGTGTGTGTGTGTGTGTGCGCATGTTTGTGAGGACTTCACTTTGAATTAGTGCCCGTCACATCATTAATACCCCCCCACCCCCCTTCCCGTCTTTGAATGCACGCTCTCTTTATCATCAACACTCAACGGTGCTTTTCGGTAATTTCCCTCTGAAGGTCGTCCGGCCCGTCTGGAGGTCGGCAGATAGACGGATGACTGCGTCTCAGAAGGAGGAGTAAATACAGCCGGCCGGTGGAGAAGCTACAGAAGAAAATGGGTTCATGAGCACAAGATCGGCCCTTACACTGGAATTTTGGAGCCATGGACTGGGAGGGGGGTGGTGTGTGTTTGTGTGTGTGTGTGTGTGTGGGGGGGCATTGATTACAACCAACATAACACCTCATTCAGATAAGGGATCGATGAGTCGAGCGACGTGACTGAGCGAGCCCTCGGGAGCTGCTCTGTGAGGGCGACCTCAGAGTATTGGCCATGTTGATCCAAACCAGAAAAAAACAGGATGATATATATATATATATATATATAAAATAAATACGTGTGGACTGGCCCCCACTGTCTGGACACCTCTTTGTGTTTCATTTGAAACCCCCCGGTAGTTTCTGGCGTCCAGAGGTCACGAACGAGGACGACAGACTGAGGCGAGAAAATATAATAGAAGAGAAGGAAAAAGGCAGCGCAGGTAGGCGAGGTGAGAGACGATGCTGCTAACTGTCACTACGGCAACAGGGGTCAGGGAGAGGTCATGTGTGTGTGTCTGAGGGGCTGGAGCTGTTGGGTGTCTTTAGCGTTGGGGCGAGGGGGGGGGGGGGGGGAATTAGACGGATCCCCCCCCCCTGCAGAGGTGCCCGGGTTGTCTGGCCCCACTTGATCCCACCGCCCCCCACCCCTCGGGCCCACACCTTGCCAGAAAACGCCTGTGTCGGCAATTCAGACGGCGAAAGCAGAAGTGGGACCGGCGCGTGACCAAGAGGGTCACTGTGACGGAGAACACAAGATCAAAAGATGATTCAGTAGCATTTTTTTCCTATTTAATATATTTGTTTCAGCGATAAAGCCATAAAAATGAAAGTTTTTCAGTTAATCCAAGCGCAATATTAATTTCTCTATTTAGGTATTCAATCGATTTAATACATCGAATTTCATTGGAAGATGTTATTTCAACATTTTCAACGGATATAGTTAAACATTTGGTGAAATTTTACCATGTTAACTTCCCGTAACCCACGGTAACCGGAACAGTGAAACCAACCGGCACATCCACAGGTCACCACGGGAAGTTCTAATCGATACCATATTTATTTAATCCGCGAAAAAAGCAAAGTGTAAAAAATAAATACTCAAAGCTCAAATCTGACGCTCAACGACGATTTCTTTATACCACTACTTACGTTTTGCAAATTGTTCGCATTATTATTTGATTATTTGCGATATCATAGCTGCTTTAAGTGAACCCTGAGCCTGTGTTGGTTACAATTTAATCTTTATGCTGCACACCCCGCTGGAAATGATCTCATTTCTCTGCAGCCGACCGAGCTCGGGAAGAAAATAAATCCACTGAGAGCATATTGAGATAAATAGTCTCCATACACGGGGGCTTTTTAGTTGAATTTCCTTTTTTTCTTCCTCCCCTTCATTTTCTCTCCATCAACAGCGGCCTGCAGAGGCTGCCTCTCGTCTCTCCCGCCATCTATGCAAGAATGAGAGGTCTGATGAGAGGCCACGCCCCCAATATTCCCCTGGTATTCAATCCTTCACTTTATTTGTGTTGTCCTTGCAGTAAACACAACAATACACCTGTTAGAGAGGGAAGAACATCGGCAATGAATTATCTGCTCATGTTTCTTTTATTAGTATTATTATTATCATGAAAATACTGGCTTTCGGTATTCATGAGCATATTGGAAAATGCGAGGATGTATTGAAACACCCGTCGTCGTCTCCAGTCTCCACTTAATTGGTGCTTGTTTCCATTTCCTTGTGTTTGCGTTGACGTTTCAAGGCGAGTGTCTCAAAATTAAATTAAAGACGTCTCCACATGCAATACAAGCAAGACGTCTGCTCCCGTGTCTTTATATAGGTTTGCAATATTATATATGATATTGCTATGAGAAGCCAGGAGGTGGACATAAATTTGTTGGAAAGCAGAGGTCATTACATTGTAAACAATACCTGCAAAACAACATGTGTTCTGTAAACACTGCCCAGAAAATGAATATATATAAATGTAATATATGTATGTATATATATATATATATATATATATATATATATATATGTAAATCTATAAATATGTATATAAAAACTAATATTTATATAAATTGATACAAATGTAATAGTTGCTATATACAGTATGTATATATAGCAACTATTACATTTAGATTGTTTTATATATATATATATATGAAAATATATATATATATAAATATTAATTTATATATATATTGATATATATAAATGTATATGTATATACATTAATACAAATTTAATAGTTGCTATATATACACATATATATAGCAACTATTACATTTAGATTAATTTATATATATATATATATAAATTTATATTTATTTACATTAATACAAATGTAATAGTTGCTATATATACATATATACTGTAAATACAATATTTTAATATATATATATATATATATATATATATATATATATATATATAGACAAGATTACCAATCACAACTTAGTTAAATAAACCAGCGCTGGTATTTGAAGTAGTCATGTGGATAAGCAATGCAAATGTGTGTTGCTAAAAGAAACTGTATCATTGATGTTTTGCTATTTGACATTTTAGTGAAAAAGCAGAATACACTCAAGATCTCATCATTACAGACAAGATCTGATGGAAGTGTGTTGTGATTTCCCGAAAGCCCCAAAAATACCTTCAATAATTGCGTGTGACTTTTCACTCAAAGTAAGAGGGAAGATTAATCGACTCTCATAAACACATTTTTTTGTGACGGTTGTCATAATATTGAGTTGAAAGGTGTTGACTCGGCTCTAAAATGTAGTTTCACAGACTCAAATTAATGTTATTCTCACATCACCGCCGGGCGATGGAGCTGAGGCGTTCTGTTGCGTCAATATTTCACATGAAAGCCGTCGATGTAATGAGACCACGGGGCGGCGGCGGCGGCAACGGTCCCGCTTTGATGCTCGCGCCGCCGCCGATCGCTCACCGCAACACTTCAAACCTTCCGACCGTGAGCTGAGAGTCTCACCTTTTCCCTCCTCCACCTCTTCATCACTCAAAGGCTTAAGGACCCGCATTACTCAAACCTCTCAAGTGCACTCGTCAGTGAGCAACGTTCAGCCCCGACGAATGCACACGCTGCGAAACCCGAGCGACGTTTACCCTAAATTCGCTTTTTCGATATTTAAATTGATATCCTAACATCTCTTTTTTTGCCCGTGCTTTTTCCTCGGCTTTATCACTCTTGTGGAAAAATCTAACTCTCGCACTTTGAATCGTGTGTCCATCCATTAAACAAGGTAAAACCCTTCAGGCCTAAATAAGGACAGGCTCTTCTTCTAGAGCAGGGCTATTCAACTTCAGTAGCAAGTGGGCCGAATCAGAAAATCACGGGGGGTGTGAGGGCCGCACAGAATATTGAGTTTTTTTCAGCGTGAGAAATACCATGTGTGGCGGGAATGCGTGAGTTAAGACCGAAATGCGTGAGACACTTGAAAGCCCTGCAGACAACTTCCCGACGCTTCGGCTTTGAGAGACATGTTGCAGCTTAATGGTAGCGTCAGCTAGCGCCGTGTTTCAGTGGTCAGCCAGACCAGAGCGCTGGTGAGGAGTCACGGCAACCAACACGGGGCGTAACATAACAATGTCACCATACAGGTCTGGTGGAGGCAACAGTGAAACTCAACGGCTCTGGGTTAGATGTCTCAATGTATAAAAGAGGCGTGTCCATCAGTTTTATTTTTTACCAAGCTATACTGATTTGCAGGCCATCTGGCGGGCCGGAGTTAGATTCAAACAGGCTGTATCCGGCCCGCTAGTTGAATAGGCCTGTTCTAGAGTATACACAAGAAAAAGTGCGAGAGGGGCGGGGCTTATCTCTGTGGCTTTAATCTTCGTGGCTTGACTCCATGGAAACAGTTATCCTGTCCTTCATCTAGCACAGAGGAACCACTAGTTCTGCTTTGTACTTGTGGAGGACGTCCAACAAACGCCCTTGTGTTTGGGTTCTTAACATTAATATCATATATATTTAACATGACATCACATGGCTACTACGTCTGAATGACTTCCAACACTACTAGAGCAGCAGCCAATTAGATTCACCAACGGCGGAGCGGCTCAACCCTGATTGGCTTTGGAAAATTTTTATGTGAAATGCGCCGACCCGGCGAGAATTTGCGTCTATCGCGACTACTCGTGTGAACGATCCCAACTCGTGTGTTGTGAGCGCAGCTTAACGGTGGCTCTTCTTGTCGAGTAAACAAGGGGGTACGTTTGAGAGTTTTTTTATTCCCATTCCTTACACTAGTAGGTTTTCCTACGATCTTCGCCCGTGTCCCGTTGGGTCCATCGGGGACGCGCCGGCCTCCCGGTGGGACGTCTCATTGCTATTCCGGATCCGGAGCTGACATTTCCCTCATTTCCGTTCCGAACGTGAGCGAATCTGATCCAGACGGTCCGTCACCGCCGCGGCGGGAACGTCCCAGTTCAAGGTGGCCATTTGTCAAAAGTGAAATCTCCCATTACGCAGATGCATATTTATATATTCATGAATCCCCTTGATAACCTTCACTCTTACATTTGACTGTTTTTTCCTCCCCCCCGAGCAGCAGAAATGAAGAAGAAGAAAAGTGGCCTCTTCGTCCGAGCCGCCGTCTGGGTCCGAGGAAGCTCGATACCCGGTGTGCGTCATGACCTTTCCGTCTGGTTTAAAATGACGACTGACACGAGATCGGATTGTTCGCACGTCCGTTGGCATTTACATCGCCGACAAGAAGCGCGTCAGAGAGCGGCGCGTACGTCAGGCTGACACACGAGCCACGTTTACCCTTCACCCCGCCGGACTCGTCCTTATAACCACGACTCGTGAATTCTGACAAGATATCCGATATTTGCTCAAAAACTGTATTCAGTTTGTGCACAAGACAAACACGCAGAAATCCACATCCACACACACATCACTACACACATTTACCAAAACACACAATACAGATTCACTTTTTAATCTAAAAGTGATGTTATAATATTATTAAATACATGTTATTTTCCCTTGTATGTGTATTTCTTGATTTCTTTTTACCACAAATAGTCAAATAACCAAATATGTTAACTTCTTGTTTTACTACAAACGGTAAAGTAACCAAATATGGTAACTTCTTGAGCGCCCTATAAAGGCTTGAAGAAAAGTACAAAAGTAAGAGGAAAATCTTTTGTTTTTTTGGTGTTTTTTTACGTGAAAAGGAGCTTGAGACATTCACCGGGAAAGGTATCGCTTAAAAAAAAAAGAAGGGATGCACGGACGAACGGACTTTAATTGATCGTTCCCTCCGAGTCGTGTGACGCTCCTTTGATCGTCATCGGTCTGGAGCATTAGTGCCGGATCCAGATGAGGGTAGGTTGACGTCTCCCTGCAGGGCAAAGGCAGTTTTGTTTGTTTGTTTGTTTGTTGTTGTTGTTGCTGCATCGACATCAGGGATCCAGCGTTCTCCTCTCAGACCTCTTTGACAGCTCACCAGAGGGAGGAGGGAGGAAATGAGAATATGCGACGGAGGGAGAAGAGAGACGAGTCTGGAGAGGTGGCCGAGGCCAAGGAATGCAGACGTGAACATTTGTAAATATATAAGTAAATATAAACGGCTTTTCCTCCCGAGACTCTTCATCCCATCGGCCCTGTCACATTCTGCAACGCTTTGCTCGCCTGTCACAAACACAAGGTTAGCTGTTTTTCCAGCCTTACTGCCCCCCCCCCACCCCCCCATCCCCCGTTTTCTGTGGCAGATAAATGTCAAGAAAAGGAGGAACTAAAGATGAATGAAAAAATATCAACACCAGAGGCTGATACGAGAAGTTCAAACTGTTTTTTTTTTCTTTTTCATGATAATAACCCGGCGTTCACGAGGCGGATCGGTTCTCCCCCGCTATACATCCCTCTCACAATGAACTTGCACCCCCGTGCTGCATTATTCCAGTGGGGTGCTGTTGGGTTTAAATCCAATCTGCCAGTTTGTTTATAAAAGAATTTGCCCCAGTTTGGAAAGAGAGAGAGAAAAAAATGCAAAAAAAGATGTCAAAAAGAAAAAAAATGTGACCCGATAGCGAAAACAGGGGAACGGGGGAAGATGAAACGTTGTTAAAATCTCGTCTTGTCAGACGTCTGCGTGCGAAGGCTTTGGAGTTACTTGTACTATTTGTAGCGCTGCAGCTGGCTTGTCGCTCGTCGCCTACAACAACACACCCAAATTCCCGCGAGTGGATTCCTCAGGGCGCTCCGGATCCACCCGGTCCCGCGCAAACAACTCCGGCGTCGCAATTTTCCCCACTGCACCAGATGTTTGTACGGGGGGGGGGGTGTTCAGATACTCGCGAGATCAAACCCTGGGAAGTTGTCAATTATTAGTCCATTTTTTTCTTCTTCCAAGGATGTAATCCATATGTCAAGGAATAAAAGTTTACTTTTTTGGAATATATCATGTAGTTTATGTAAGAAAATACTTAACATTTCAAAGCACCTGCTTCCCTCAGGCAATAACCCTGTGATGATCCATCTAGACATCCGCCAGGGGGGGGGGGGGGGGGGGGCACATGCATATGTATGTGGAGGCCCTATTTTTTATTTTTTTCCTTCTGCCGCACACCCACCAGACCATCCGCCCGCCCGAGAACCTCCAGAGAGAGAGAGAGGCAGCAGAGTGCAGCCCGACGCCCACAGAGAGTCTGCTACCGCCGAGGAGCTGCTCAGCCAGACCGAGCACAACGAGCCCAGAGAGGCAACCTCGTTATCCCGGAGCCCGAAAATAAGAAGATGGAAGAACTGCAGCAGGTGAGAAACGTCTAATTATCTCGCCCCCCCACACACACACACACACACACACACACAAAAACACACAACTTCATTCCCCGGGTCAATATATAAATATCTTGGGGAATAATATAACCCTGGCACACAGCCTGAGAATAAGACGTCTGGGGAGCATGTCCCAGAATTTGCAGCCCAGTTGGGGCCAAAGAGGAGTGAACACACACACACACACACACACACACACACACACACACACACACACACATATTGCTGCGATGGATTCATAAGCTGTGAGAGACAGAGGGAGGATATTACCAAAGCTTGGTGGAGTAATATCGTGATCGGTGCCCTATTCAATCACAGATCCAGAGGCTGAGCCTGTCGTGTAATTAGATGCTCTTTCATTCCCCCGGTGCCTCGTCTTCTTCTTCTTTCTCTGCCCCCCACACCCCCGTGCATACGCAATGAAACCAGCGCCCGCCCGTCTCCTCACATTTGTACGAGCATGACACTCACACATTAACGGCACCTCGGCTCCTCGGAGGGCGATGCCCCCGCTCCGCGGAACGCGACAGGCGTGACGGAGGAAATGTCAGCTGGATCACGGGCGGGATGGGGAGAGATTTAGGGCAACGACATGAGGGGAGATGAGGGGGGGATAACGATACGGAGACCGGCGGTGTGTGTGTGTGTGTGTGTGTGTGTGTGTGGGGGGGGGGGGGGGGGTCAAGGGTCACGCAGAATGGAACGGGAGAGACGGGAGAAGGAGCGTGAGAGGTGTAGGGGTCAGACAGCGAGATTACAAAGTGAGTGAAGGAGACATAAAGGGGTGAGAAGTCTGGGGGGGGGGGGGTGGAGGGGGGGTACATGCAGGGTTCATACACATGTTGACACGTGGATTTTCAGAAGTTTTCCATAAGTTTAAACCAAATTTTCAAACATTCACTCGAGTAAATGCCTTAAATGATACAGATGAATGAGACAATAGTGTAAGAAGAATAAACATTTATATACATGTTTATTCTTTTTATCAAACTGCGTGAATGAACATATGAATACAACACATTTGTATGGCTTTTACAACATTTTTGGGGTTTAATTATTTTTTCCAAGGACCTTTCCAGGTCTGGAAATAACCACTTGAAAAATAACCTCTGAAAAAAAAAAACGTTAATGGAAAAAGTTGTTTAAATCCGTTGGCCTGAAAATAAAAAAAAATTTAAATTTCCATGACTTTTCCAAAACTTTTGGGATTCATTATTTTTTATATTTCTTTCCAGGGCTAAAAATAACCATTTGAAAAATAACCTGTGGAGGAAAAAAAAGTAAAAGTAATCCGTTGGCCTGGGAATAACCATTCGTCTTTGGGGATTTCATTTTTCAAGGACCTTTCCAGGCCTGGAAATAACCACTTGAAAAATAACCTGGAGAAGAAAAGTGATGGATACAGTTATGTAAATCCATTGGCCTGGAAATAACTATTTGACAAATTCTACGACTTTTCCAGGTTTTCCATCACCGTATGAACCCTGTAAAAGGGAAAAAGAGGAAAAAACCAGGTTCGAAAAGCGATGTTCTCTAATCCAATTGCACAATAATTGGCTCAGCGAGTCAATAAATTCATCTCACGCCGCAGATCCAAACCAAGCACGCCGTTATCCTCCGTGTTTTTCGGGCGTATCGAAGCCGCCGAGTCGATCCGTAAAAAAAAGGATGAGTTCCGTCGGGGTGATAAAATCCGGGAATCTGATTATTTCCCTCCGGGAGTCAGCCAGCACTCGTTTACTGTAAGAGGTGCAGTAAAGAACGGAAACATTTGCCAGGCAGTCTATTTCTGTGCGTGCGTGTGGATATATATGTGTGTGTGTGTGTGTGTGTGTGTGTGTGTGTGTGTGTGTGTGTGTGTGTGTGTGTGAGAGAGACGCAGGAGGGAAAGTGTGACGCCTCGGAAGTCGTCTTGATTTACCGCAGCGGGCCTTTTAGGCTTTTCTTTTTTGGAGTCCATCCCTCCTGCGTGGACCTCCCCCTGCAGAAATGGACGCCTATTTCTGTGAAGATGATGGGATAACAACAGAGGCGGTTTCTGGGGGGAAATGGCTCCGGGTTATTTTTTTGATTTCGCCTCATGCTCGGCAGCAGGCGGTAACTCCGGAGGCTGGTGGAGCCCCGTGTGTTTGACTTCTCTGTGTGCGTCCCGGTGGTCTGGCTTCCCCTGCTGCTCAGAGGCACCGAGCTGCTGTATGAGAGAACCTGCAGGCAGTGTTACTGTAATTACTCGAAAAATCAATTATGTTCTTTCATTATGTTAAATATTTAAAATTGAAGACAATACGTTACTGTCAGGCTGCGTGAAATGGAAAACTACACATTGTGTTTGCGTATTTGTGCTTGTCATCATTGACGTTGCATTACAGTCCCAGAGCGTCTTGGTTTTCAAAGATTAGATGCTTATGCCGCAATCCATAGCCGGTCAGATGTCGGTAATTCAGATTCGGGATTCACAAACTTCCTTAAAATCTGCACTTTTCTTTGTTTGAGGTTTTTTGATGTTGTTTGTTTTGTTTTCCAGAGTTAGGATACAAGAAGACATTGCAGAAATGCAAAGGCTCTGGATGTGAGACGAGCCTGACTTCAGACCAGGGGCTCCCAGGCGAAGCGGCACATCGGCTAGTCAGCGATCTCGGAGGACGAGCCTTCTCAT
This sequence comes from Liparis tanakae, assembly GCA_036178185.1. NCBI lineage: Eukaryota > Metazoa > Chordata > Actinopteri > Perciformes > Liparidae > Liparis > Liparis tanakae. The sequence continues at coordinate 14,033,447 of CM070106.1, forward strand.
TACGATAACTTGTGATCATAGAGGTTGGAGTTCTTTCTCTGCGCTCTGGGAGCAACAGCGTTAGCAGCAGCCGTATCAACAGTAGCAGTATTAGCAACAACAGTAACAGCATTAGCAGCAGCAACAGTAGCAGCAGCATTAGCAACAGCAGCAACAGCATTAGCAGCAGTAACAGTAGCAGCAGCATCATTAGCAACAGCATTAACAGCAGGAGCAACAGCATTAGCAGCAGCAGTAGTAGCAGCATTGTTAGCATTAGCAACAGCAGAAACAGCATTAGGAGCAACTGTAGCATTAACAGCATTAACATTAACAGCAGCAGCATTAAAAGACACAGAAGCAGCATCTGCAGCATTAACATTATTAGCAGCAGCATTAGCAGCAGCAGTATTAGCAGCATTAGCATTAACAGCAGCAGCATTAAGAGACACAGACGCAGCAGCAGCATTATCAGCAGCATTAGCATCATTAGCAGCAGCATTAGCATCATTAGCAGCAGCAGCAGCAGTTGGTCTCAGCTAACTGCTAGACTCTGCTGAGACTAGCTAGCATTAACATTATTAGCAGCAGCAGTACTAGCAGCATTAGCAGCAGCAGTATTAGCAGCATTAGCATTAACAGCAGCAGCATTAAGAGACACAGACGCAGCAGCAGCATTATCAGCAGCATTAGCATCATTATCAGCAGCATTAGCATCATTAGCAGCAGCATTAGCATCATTAGCAGCAGCAGCAGTTGTTCTCAGCTAACTGCTAGACTGCTGAGACTAGCTAGCGCCAAGGCCTCTTCCAGAGCGGTTCATCCCGTCTGACAGTCGCTCCAACGCTGCCACGCTCTGCTGGGACGCCGGCGGAGGAACAGACCCGCTACTCGTAAACAAAGACCCCATGGTGAGAAGTTGATCTCAACTTCCCTTGTTAAGGATTACGAGGGTTCTCTCTCGCTCTCTATCTATTTCCCTTCCCCCGCTCCAGGAGCGCAGCAGTAGCTCTGAGGCGGGCGGAGAGTACATTTAGTTTAAGTCTCCGCGGAGGGAAGAGACAGAGTATTTTTCTAATACCTCGCTCCGCGCTGGAGAAACCCACGAAGTCAGCGTATTTTTATTGTATTTCTACAAACGTCCTCGACGCCACTCCTCCTGGAAGGAAGAGCGCTTCAGCGTTGAGGGACGCGTTATAAAGTATATAAAGTCAGCATCCGCACAGGAATAAAGATCACTGCTACATCTCGCTCAAGAAATGCATATATTTACTTCAATTTACAATACATTTTATGGAGATTTTTTACACCAGCAGCCTATTTAAAACCTGCTTCCAGCAACAGATAACAAGTTAATAAGCCCCGAGTCCCGGGGAAGCTCAGCGGCGCATTACACATGCATATAAGAGCTTTGTTCAAACCCACACGAGTGCATTTTGAATTAAAAAGGATACGCGGTGCTTGTTTTCAGACACGGGCTACAGGCTAATAGAGCTAAAAGGTCTTTAAAAATGTCCGTCTGTATCCTATTGAAAAGCATACATTCACAGGGAGAAGAAGAAAAACTAAAGAAACAAGAAGGATGGAAATTTAGCTCCAAGAAAACACTTGAGTTGAACTGCTTTAAAGAGACCACTTTGTACTGGAGGATGTTTCCAGTGCGATTCCTGCTCAATCGTTCTCTCTCCACTTTAATTTAAGTTTCTTTTCCTTCTCCGCCAGCCAAGAACCTGCTCGACGACGCAGGGAGTAGAACCTCGGATCAGCAATTGATATTCATGAATCTCTTAACATGTGTATTTTACATTAATGTCAGGTAATTTTTATTTTTGATCCTGACTTACACAAGCCTCTAACTGGTGCTTTTATTTTGAAGGATGTGAGAATGGATCGGACTCTCCTCTCTACCTCCTTCTGTTTCATGGATCCCGGAGGTCTGGATCGTGGTCCATGCTGACTACCAGCTATTCATACACTCGGTCATATTCATTGAACCTGTTTGTGTAACTCTAATGTTTCATCTGGTCACATGACATCGATGTATTCTGTCCAATCGGGGAGAGGGATCCTCCTCTGTCGCTCTCCTCTTTTTTCCCTGTGAAAGTGTTTTTTTTCTGATCCGATGTGAGGTCAAAGGTCAGGGATGTCGTATGTTTACAGATTGGAGGCGAATATGGGATTTTAGATTGTACAAAATAAACTGAATTGAAGTAAAGAAAATAAGCTAGTGTTTCATTCTGGGAAAGGTCAAGCCGGTTGAAGCAAATTGTGAAGCACAGTTTGCTTCAATTTTGAAATATCTTTTCAAAAACGTGTCAAAATCTTCAACGCAACACTTGGATTCAAGTAAAAGTATAGTACTTTAGAAACACAACACTCTTTTGCTGGAAGGGAAAGACGTGAACGCGTCTCGCGGTACCCGAAAAAGAACTGTACACCACTTGACGACAAACGCACAACGTGAAGTCGACGTGTGTCGAGTCGCCTTCAGAAGGTTCCACGGTGACAGGTGAGAGTCGGTTTGAAAAGAGGATTTCTGCAGGATGCACATTTTAAACACCTTTTGTTTTTCTGTTCTCAGGCGTCGAGAATCACTTTTCACACCTATTTTTATATATATAACCAGGCAAATGGAGCACGGCAAAAGATATAAGCACTTTTTTTTTTAAGAATCGTCACTTCTAGTGATAAAGAAGGCCAAGTTGGCTTCATTTATCACGTTCACATAGAAGCGACACGCTTCTATCTTTTTTAGGGGACCTAAACCTCAAACTGATGCATTAAAACACAGGTGTCAAACACAAGCCCGGGGGGGGGGCGTCATTTTATGTGGCCCCTGACGGCTTGAAAGACAGATGATCACCTTTTCTTAAAGAAATGTAAAAAAAAAAAGAAGATATCCTATACTTTTATATCGAAGGTTTCAAATTAAATGGGTTTATGTGATAATATTAGATCAATGTTCTTACCGTCACGCCCAGGCAGAGAACAGGACACAGGTGCAGGGGGTACCAGGGATAACGGTCTGTTTATTTGAAAAAAGACCAACTAAAAACGTATCTAATAAACTAAATCCACGCTACAAAAACATAATCGCTCTCCAGGAGGAATCCATTGAAACAAATAAACAAAGGCTTGGTTTACAAGACGTAGTTGACGTGGCAAAGCTAGAGTGATGGCATGATCTGATAGACGGGGGGGGGGAAAAAAAAAAAAAAAAAAAAAAAAAACACACTGGCACAGAACAGAGGGAAGACGCAGACTATAAGCACATGAGGGTAATGGGGAACAGGTGAAAACAATCAAGGATCAGTGGAGAAAATCAGACCGGTGACACATGAGGAAGGGCAAGTGATCTGAAACGAGAGGAGAGTTACTATTTCAAAATAAAACAGGAAATGACAGAACAACAACACGCAGCAACATAACACAACCCAACAACCTCACCGCAGTGTGACAGAACCCCCCCCTTCTAGAACCGACACCTGACGGTCCAGGCAACTCAGGGTGGTCTCTATAAAAGTCCTGAATCAATGAAGGGTCATCGATATAGCTCCGTGGAACCCACTGTCTTTCCTCGGGCCCATAACCCTCCCAGTCCACCAGAAACTGTTTGCCCCTGCCTCTGTTGCGTACAGCTAACAGTCTCTTGACCCTGTAGAGTAGGCCCCCATCGACCACTTCCAGTGGCGGCGGGGGCTTGGTGAGTGGAACCATGGGGCTTTCCTTGGTGGGCTTCACTTGACTGACGTGGGATGAACACGAAGTGACCTTGGCAGACGGAGACGAACGGCAGCTGGACCGACTGTCTTGGAGATGGGAAACGGCCCAACGAACCACGGTGCCAGCTTCTTGGAGGGAACCTTGAGGTGAAGATCCTTGGCAGACAACCACACTCTTTGTCCAGGCTTGTACTCTGGCGCGGGACGGCGTCGCCGGTCAGCTGCCTTCTTTACTCTGTCCCCCTGTCTGATGAGCACTTGACGGGCGGCCGCCCAGATGCGGTGACAGCGACGAACCATGGCATGGGCAGAGGGAACTGAAACTTCATGCTCAGAGTCAGAAAATACAGGAGGCTGGTAACCATAGACACACTTGAAGGGTGAGAGACCTGTGGCTGAGGTGGGCAGAGAGTTGTGGGCATATTCCACCCAGACCAGGTGGGTGCTCCATGATGTCGGGTTCTGTGACACCAGGCATCGGAGACCGGTCTCCAGCTGCTGATTGAGGCGTTCGGTCTGGCCGTTGGCCTCCGGGTGGTAACCTGAAGTCAGGCTGGCTGTGGCACCGATGAGCCGACAGAACTCCTTCCAAAACCGGGAGATGAACTGGGGCCCCCGGTCCGACACGATGTCCTTGGGAAATCCACGAATCCTGAAAACATCTCGCGTCATGACTTGTGCAGTCTCCTTAGCTGAGGGTAGCTTCGGCAGGGCAATGAAATGTGTCAATTTCGAAAACCGATCCACCACGGTCAAGACCGTGGTGTTACCTCTTGAGAGCGGGAGCCCCGTGACGAAATCCAACGAAATGTCCGACCACGGTCTGAAGGGAATGGGTAAAGGTTGCAACAGGCCCATGCGCGACCCAGAGGATGTCTTGTTCCGAGCACAGACCGAACATGCCTCGATGTATTCCCGTACCCCCGACTCCATGGACGGCCACCAGAACCACTGAGAGATGGCAAACATGGTTCTCCGGACTTCCGGATGACAGGTAAGCAGCGAGGTGTGGGCCCAATGAATCACCTGTGGGCGCAATTTGGCCGGGACAAACAACCGGTGCTCTGGACACCCACGAGGTGGAGGTGCCCCACCATTTGCTTGCTTCACCTCTCGTTCTATCTGCCAGGAGACCGCTCCAACCACACAGTTCAGTGGAAGGATGGGTTCTGGTTCCTTGGCAACAGGTTCAGGGTCATAAATGCGCGACAGGGCATCTGGCTTGACATTCCGGGACCCCGGCCTGTAGGACAAAGTGAAGCAAAAACGGTTAAAAAACAATGCCCACCTGGCCTGGCGTGAATTCAGTCTCTTAGCTTGTTTGATGTACTTGAGGTTCTTATGGTCCGTCCACACAATGAACGGATGTTGTGCCCCCTCCAGCCAGTGTCGCCACTCCTCCAAGGCGACTTTGACCGCTAGCAACTCCCGGTTGCCCACGTCGTAGTTCCTCTCCGCAGAGCTTAGTCGCCGGGACAGGAAGGCGCAGGGGTGCATCTTGCCATCCTTCTCAGACCGTTGAGACAAGACGGCCCCGATACCCTCATTAGACGCATCAACCTCCACTACGAATTGACGCTGTGGTTTTGGTAGAGCGAGGATGGGCGCAGAGGTGAAGTGGCGCTTGAGGTTCTGGAACGCCCCCTCTGCCTCCGGGGACCAGTGGAACCGAACCTGGGGGGATGTCAGAGCGTGGAGGGGACCAGCTATTGCGCTAAAACCTCTGATAAACCACCTGTAAAAGTTTGCAAACCCCAGGAATTGCTGAACCTTTTTGCGGCCATCAGGCGTAGGCCACTCAGCCACAGCGCTTACTTTAGCCGGATCCATCTGGACTCTTCCAGGGGCTACGATAAAGCCCAGGAAGGTGACAGTGTTGGCATGAAACTCACTCTTTTCGGCTTTAACATACAGCTGATTGTCGAGAAGGCGTTTGAGGACTTGGCTTACATGGCGTTTGTGTGTGTCAAGATCTGGTGAATAAATCAAAATGTCGTCAAGGTAAACATAAACAAAGTGATCAAGAAAGTCTCTAAGAACATGATTAATCATGGCCTGAAATACGGCAGGAGCGTTCGTGAGTCCAAAAGGCATGACCAAATATTCATAATGGCCGCGAGGTGTATTAAACCCTGTCTTCCACTCGTCCCTCTCTGATTCGGACCAGATGGTAGGCGTTGCGCAAGTCTAGTTTAGTAAAAACTGGCCTGCTGGAGCTGATCAAAAACAGAGGTCATTAAGGGAAGTGGGTAGCGATTCTTTACTGTAATGTCGTTGAGTGGACTATAGTCTATACATGGCCTCAATGACCCATCTTTCTTCTTGACAAAAAAGAACCCGGCTCTCGCAGGCGAAGATGATGGACGGATGAGCCCCGTCTTCAGAGATGCCTCGATGTAATCCGTCATCGCCTGACGTTCGGGTCTGGACACCGAGTACAAACGACCCTTAGGAATGGTGGAGCCGGGGATGAGCTTGATGGCGCAGTCGTAGGATCGATGCGGTGGAAGAGACATCGCCTTGGTCTTGTTGAAAACCTCCTTCAGATGGTGATGACAGGCGGGAACGGAGGTCAGATCCGGGTACTGGGACTGTGACAACATGAGCGGAAACAGTGTTTATTACAGCGCTGGCAGATCTGTGAGGAGTCTCTCTCAGGCACTCTCCTTCACAGGATCCTCCCCATCCCACGATCTTGCCCGTAGGCTAGTCTATGTGGGGATTGTGGCTGACAAGCCATGGAAGTCCCAGTACGCGTGTCGGTGAATGGAACAGAAAAACATGCCATCAGTTCCGTGTGCTGGTCTATGGAGAGTACCGCAGGCTCTGTGACATGGGTTACAGTGAACAGTGCATCCCCATTCAAGGCACTCGCCTTGATGGGGCGTGCAAGAACCTTGGTCTTTAACCCCAGTCTCTTAGCCAATTCCCAGTCCATTAAGCTCTCATCGGCCCCCCGAGTCAATCAAAACATCCAATGTTAAGGTTGTGGTGTCGTGCTGTACTTTAACAGACGTCAAAATACGTGCTGAAGAACCTGAAGCTGTGGGTCGGTTGTCAAGCCGAGCGGTCTTGGCCGTGCTCCCCACAGTAGAAGCACAGTCCCTCCCTAAAACGGAGCTGCCGTTCCTCCTGGGAGAGCCGAGCACCGCCCAACTCCATAGGTTCCTCTCCGCCAACTGGAAGAGAAGAACGACGCTGGTCTGGTGCCGGCCGGGAGCCGATCCAGGGCCGGCGGAGGAGCGCTGTGGGGAATCTGACGACTGCTGGCGTCCGTCCTGGAGAACCCTCAAATCCCGAAGACGGTTATCCGTGCGGATAGCGAGGGCGATGAGGGAATCCAAGTCCTGAGGTAGGTCCAGAGGGAGCAGTCGCTCCTGGAGAGACGCACCCAACCCTCTTAGAAACACGTCATAAAGTGCCGTGGGGTTCCACCCACTCTGCACCGCCAAGGTCCGGAAGCGAATGGCGTAATCACAAACAGATTCACGTCCTTGTTTCAGACCACTCAGCTCTCTCGCCCTTTCTCGGTCCGTTAAGACCGGGTCAAAAGTCTTTTGAAGTCCCTCTTTAAAATCCTGGATGGAATTGCAGAGGAAGGATCCACTCTCCCACTCCGCCACGGCCCACGCCTTTGCCCGTCCCGACAGGTGCGATATGATGTAGGCTACCTTGGCTCGGTCTGTGGGAAAGTGTCGAGACGAAAGTTCAAAATGAATGTCACAGTCTATGAGGAATGACCTACATCCTCCCAGATCTCCTGAATATCGCTCGGGAGGTGCCAACCGGACTCCATCTCCGGCATAGGGGGGCGGGGGTGACGGTTCAGGTGCGAGGGGTACTGGGTCCCTCCTCTCCGGAGTACTGAGAAGCTGCTGTACCCGATCCACAAGGCCCCCCATCTGGGCCATCATGTTAACCTTGAAGTCCTCTTGGCTTCGGGCCAGACTCTTGACTCCCTGGCTAAGCGCAGTCATCTGCTCCTCCTGTAGGGAGAGGCGCTCTACTTGAGAGGCTAGAGCATTAGCAAGATGCTGCGCCCCTGCTGCGTCCATACTGGCCAGTGTGTACTGTCACGCCCAGGCAGAGAACAGGACACAGGCGGTACCGGGATAACGGTCTGTTTATTTGAAAAAAGACCAACTAAAAACTTATCTAATAAACTAAATCCACGCTACAAAAACTTACAAAATCATAATCGCTCTCCAGGAGGAATCCATTGAAACAATTACACAAAGGCTTGGTTTACAAGACGTAGTTGACGCGGCAAAGCTAGAGTGATGGCATGATCTGATAGACGGAAAAAAAACACACTGGCACAGAACAGAGGGAAGACGCAGACTATAAGCACATGAGGGTAATGGGGAACAGGTGAAAACAATCAAGGATCAGGGGAGACAATCAGACCGGTGACACATGAGGAAGGGCAAGTGATCTGAAACGAGAGGAGAGTTACTATTTCAAAATAAAACAGGAAATGACAGAACAACAACACGCAGCAACATAACACAACCCAACAACCTCACCGCAGTGTGACACTTACGTACAATATTTCTACATTCAAATAAACAATAATCAAATGCTAAGAGTTATTTAACTATATGTTCAAGAGTAGTTTATACTGTTTCAGTTAAAACGGTGAAAATGAGTTGGACACCCCTGCATTAAAACCTTAAAACTACAACGCCTTATAACAAACCCTATAACTTTAATAACTAGAACGGGCATTCGGTTGACCTTTGACCCGATCGATCCCAAAATCTAATCAAATGGTCCCCAGTTAATAACCAATCATCCCACCAAATTTCATGCGATTCAGTTTAATACTTTTTTACTTATGCGAATAACACGCACGCACGCATCCAAATACGCGGCGATCAGAACATTACCTTCTGCATTTTCAATGCGAAGGTAATAAAGTCTCCGCGGTTCATATGCCGACTTTAGTGCTCGCCGACTTCTTCATTTGAAAAGGACGCGCCATCATTTGACTTTCTCGACGTAACGACGCCACTCGTTTCCAATCAACTTAAATGTGTTTTAATATTATATAACACACCCTCGGAGTAACACCTCATTACTGACTGTTATTTCTTCAGGTGAATCTCTACATGAGGCGGGGAGGCATTGCCATTTAAATGAGCGTTGCTTATATTTGACCTTGCAGACGTTGCCTGGCGCTCATGCGTACACACCCGCACACACACACACACACACACACACACACACACACACACACACATAGTGTTGACTCATGCTTAGCAATGCCATATGGCTGTAAATGATCAAATATCCTATATTTGACTTTGAGATTCCTCCGGAGGGAAGCGCCGCCGCATTGGAGAGGGATTCACATTTAAAAAAGTCTCCAGCTGAATCTAATTGCTCCCCGGCCCCCCTCATTTTCTTTAAGATGGAGCTCCTGCCATCATTTGAGTGTGTGTGTGTGTGTGTGTGTGTGTGTTGGGCCTTACATCCCCGTAATAGACATAAAATATTCCTCACTTTTGAAGATGACTTTTTGTCTGCCATCCTCAGGAAGATAGAAGCTGCCTTAATGAAATAAAAAGCTGACGGGCGACATCAGACGTCTCCGATAGCAAAAGAATGATGAATTAATTGATTATGGAACAAAGCGGTCCCCGGATGAGACGGAGGGGTTTCTAATGAAAAGGAAAGCTGTTATTTATCCCACCGAGGAGCGTCTGAGAGACGATCCTCCGTCAGAGCAGAGACTTGACGAGTGGAGATAATGAATTCAATAATGCTGCAAAGGAAACGACTCAAAAACTTTGGATGAAGTGGGGAAGTCTCTTCTTTTTTTTCCTCAATGACAACGTCTGAGGGAAAAGGTTTTCAGAGTCGTTCGATTTTAGAGGAAAAGACGGAAAAAACAAACTTTGCCGTTTTAAATGTTCTTCAAATCACGTGTTTTTTGCATCTTGGAGTGATAAATAAATGCTTTGCAGGCATTTTGGCTGTGAAAATAACAGGAAAGCTGTATTTTAAAGTATGACTCTTGAAGGGGGGGGGTGAACGACATTGAGCTCCAGATCGAGTAAAACAAATGGAGAATGTTTTATTTTTTACCCCTCGTAACCCTCCACTCGTCTGTAAATATATATATATATATATATATATATATATATATATATATATATATATTTACAACGTTATAACAACACCAGTTTTTCGATATTAATGATTAAACACTTTTTTTTTTACTTTTTAGCCTGTGATGCTGTTTTATTTATTTGTATTCATTATTAAATGTCTTGTTTTACATCATCTTTGTGCTTTTTCAGCCTTGTTTTTACCTGTTACTGCTGCGCTGACTTAATTTCATTGTATGTTTTTACGATGACAATAAACATCCTTACACCTCACCTTCAAAAACATCGGGATAAAAAAGAAAGAAAGTCCCACATGCGAGAAGAGATAAATCGTTCCTAATTTCCCAACAACAGAAGTCAGAGCTCCAGTTTATTTTAATCGGTGCCGGAGCGCCTCTATTCTTCATCGGCATCGCGTAATTATTACATAATTGAAATCTTACGAGCAACGATTCCAAACATCGGAGATATTTCCTCTTGCCGTAAAACAAAAACCACATCGTCAAGTCTGCAACGAGGCGGAACCGCGGGCATCAAACCGAAAACACAGCCGGCGATGACCCCGCCGAGCGCTCGCCCCGTAATTAGTCGGCGGCGGCGCGGCTTTTTGTTCCTCTCTGATTAATTATCGGCGGCTTTTCAGAGCGAGTGAGGAAGCAGCCAATTAACTCGATCCAGGTTTCCCAGACGCTTTACACGGGAAAGGTCGGCGGAGGTCAGCGGAGTTTTTTTTTTTTGTCGGAAAGTGAAGAACGAGAAAGGCGTGTTCGACGCCCGTGAAAAGGGCACGCGGGCAATTTGCTAATCCATTTATCATCACGCCGGGCCGTTCCCCCCCCCCCCCCCCCCCCCACACACACACACACACACACACTCGATCTGTCTGTTACGTGAATAATAGAGAGCGGCGTCAGGGATGCATCTCCGTTCAGTGGAGCGGCCGTCAGGGAAAATTTAGAAGTTAACTCGAAAGATTTGAACTTGAAATTTGACGTTGTGTCAGAAACGGTTACGCGGACTGACCGAGGAGAGACTCTTTGGGGTTTTCGGCTGCAGAGTTAATTTGATAGATTTACTGGAGGAAGGTGATGGTGGCAGACCGAGAGCATCAGACCGTTGTTGGGGTCAGCGGGGGTGTTATTTACGGGGGAATCCGGCATCTGTGTGTGTGTGTGTGTGTGTGTGTGTGTGTGTGTGTGTGTGTGTGTGTGTGTGGCCCTCATTACCTTCTTCTCTCTCCAATCACAAGGTGGATTTACGGCCGCCGCAGGGAGGCAGTGAAAAGCCCCGTCGTGAGGCAGTTAGGTGCTCCGGCACGTCCACGGCCATACACATCGCCTTGTTATGGCCACTCCTGTCCTCTTCGTACATCTCGGCCTCGGCCGTGGCGGGTCTAGAAAAAATAAATACATCAAACGGCTTTAATTAAAATATTCCGGCTGCAGTCGGAGGTGAATAATTCAAAGTCTATTTTTTTATTCCTGCGTTTGCGCTTTTATGTTCTTGCAGAGGACGCACAACGAGTAGTTGAGCCGAGAGAGAGAGAGAGAGAGAGAGAGAGAGAGAGAGAGAGGCGGCGTTTCGGGGATTACGCGGCGGGAAAAGCTGCAATGTGTTGTATCGTAATTTAAAAAAAGACAGGGTGAAATCTCCCTCGATACTCAGAGACCTTAAAGCCCTTCGCTGCGTTTTGTTACTTGGACAAAAGTTTGCAAAAATAAAGACGAACGTCGTCCGATACGAACGGGCGAAGCCAAATAAAGGCACTTTGGAGTTAACAGGTGTTATTGAGCGGTTGGGATGAAATGAGCCATAAGGTCCTGAGGGTCAGGGGACGTCCTCGTTACAGCGAGAACAGACACCGGGCCGGATTCATCTCCTCCAAGTGTTCCATTAGTTTTGCAGAGGACAGATATTAGCTAATTTCAAGATGGCTACCTGAGCTGAATGACGTCACGCTGCCCTCAGTCGCCGCCATGTTGAGAGCCGTGTGGAGTCAACTGCAAATGCTCTGGGAAAAAGAAAGTAAAAAAAAAATACAAGTTAGGAAGAAACTATAAGTTAAAAGAAATTAAAAGTTAAGAAGGAACTCAAAGATAAGAAGAAACTAAAGGAATGTTTAAAAAGGAAGAGAAGTGTTCATTCCTGTTCCCCGAACATCGGTTCCACCTCTGAACTCACGAGAAGATGAACTAGACGTCCCATGTTGGTTTTAAATGTTACTTCTGTCTCAAAACCTGAGCGTGGGTTGTAAACAATATCAATAAAAAGAAGTAGAAGACTTCAAAACATGTTTGAGGCCTTAAACCACAGGTGTCAAACACAAGGCCCGCGTCATTTCATGTGGCCCCCGACAACTTGAAACACACACGATCAGACACAAAAATCCTGTGCTTTTATTTTGAAGGTTTCAGATGAAAGGGATTTATGTTATAATATTAGAGACTTTTTTTTATTTACACTATTTCTACACTCAAATAAACAATAATTAAATGACAAGAGAGAGATTTGACAATTTGTTGGGGAGTAGTTAATACATTTATATACTTCCGTTACAACCGGCCCTTTAAGAGGCGGCCTTGATGCAGATGTTGCCCACGGGGGGAAATGGGTTTGACGCCACTGCCTTAAAGCCTTAAAGCCTCCACATGAAGCTGACTGCTCCGGGTCCGATTGGGTGATGCTTTAAGTACCATTATTCTATTCACTCATTTAAAGGGTGACGCTGTAAAGGGAGAGCCCACGCAGCCCACCTCCTCACAAAGAACAAGTGGTTGCCTTTTTTCTCTCACGGATATATATATTTTCCGTCGAATGCGCTCCGGATCCGTCTCCCTCTTTTATCCCGCATGGTGAAAATAATCACACATTACTATTCAAATGGCTCCCACAACTCTCTCCTCCCCTCTCGCTGAATGATCGAATGATCCGCAAGAATATTTTTCTTAAACACAGACTCAGCATGCAGCTCACTGGGGGGGAGGGGCCACCCTAACGGGGGAGGGGCCACCCTAGTCGTCAATTTACCCCAAAAAAGTAAAGGATGGACAGAGCCGAGTGAATTTTAAACCCAATGTCATGAAGTCCATTCACGGCCCACATCTCTCTCTCTCTCCTCACAGTGTACACTCCCCGTGGCGTTATCTCCCTCGCCCTTTATTACCCCTCACACAAAGCGAGCCTTACAGATGTTCTCTCTCTCTCTCTCTCTCTCTCTCTCTCTCTCTCTCTCTTCCACGCAGACATTCTCTCGCCTTTCAGGGCAAAAATAGCCTTATAATTATTATTATATTGGGTGTAATTGAATTAAGGAGCGGTTTTAAACTGAGTATGTTTGCGCACCATCGCAACTGAGCTGCCTTTCAACGCTCCATAATTGAGTTTTTCCCCTCTACAAACATGCGCCTTCATTTTAGGAAAGACTAAATGTGGATGTTTTTTTATCTTCTTGTTTCGATATGCACCTGCAGAGATTTTAGTCCCGCTTGATGTTGTACGGTGAATATTCTGCCATGCGGGAGACTCTCCACTGAATTAAGTCTCGCTGCAAACTAAAGGGATTTAGGGTCTATGCAGAAAAAACATTGAGCCGACAGATGAGTAGATATGTGGGTATGAAAGCGTCTTTGAAAAAGAGCACTGTGAATACGCTGTGTTATTAATGTTATTACGATCTTAAAGCTCTTTTTAAATGTCTTTATAAATAAAGCTTAAAGCTGTATTGTATTCTTAGAAATTATATATTTTTTACTTATTTTGATCAGAACTCCCCAGCCTCTAACTCATCAGCATTATGGCTTCCTCTTAAAAGGCCAGTGTACCTGAAACTTTATAAGCTATTCCAAAACATATTGTTAAATAACTCACTTTGAATTTTGATTATTGTTTATTCGATTGTAGAAATATTGTAAATAAGAACATTTCAAAGTCAGTTTAATTTGAAACAAGTACAGGATATTTTTATCAAATTTCTTGAATAAAAAGGTGATCATGTGTCTTTTCAAGGCATCAAGGGCCACAGAAAACCTTGTGTTTGACACCTGTGCTCTCGGAGGTGTTTCTCTCGTCGGGCTCCAAAGCAGCATCGTTAAATACGTTTAATATACTCAGCCTTTTTTCTGACGGCCCGCGACCGCCAATGAGGGCAAGAGGGGTCTTCCCTTTTTTTATTATGCGGATTAAAAAGGCGAGTATTGATTGATTGTCGTGTGTATTATATCTACATAAGTGGACGCCTACGGCCGGATTGACCGCGTCCCGTCTGCGTCACGCCTCGGTTACACGCTGCTCTGCTCTCAGGATTCCATTACAGAGTCTTTACTCCGTGGCGTTGACTAATGGACAGCCTCTGCTCCGCCGCCGAGTGCACCGGCTGCCGCGTGACGCGCTTCAGCAGGCCCAGAAATGAGAAAAGGTAAAGAACTCCGAAAAGGAGAGCCTGTGTAATCAGATTTCGATGAGCCCCCACCCCCCCCCCCCCCCCACACACACACACACACACACACAGCCCTGCAGACCACATCCTATCCTGTGTGTCGCTGTTATTTGAGCGGTATAGAGAACCTCGGACCTCGTGGCTCGGTGTAGTTCGAGAGCCCGGAGCCCCCCCCCCCCCCCTCCAGGGACCAGTAATGGTTCACTCCCCAAGAAACTGTAATCATGGGAAAGAATCTCAGCAGACTTGACCTCTTGACCTCCCCACACCCTTTTTCTCTAATAGGGGGAACGAGCCATCCTGACGGCAGGGATTGCCACCCCTTGAGTTTTGTATTTTGGTGCAACATTGCCCCCTGGTGTATCGCCATTACCCCCCCCCCCCCACACACACACACACCCGGAGGGCCCATGTCAGAGAACAACGCTGTATCACAATATAGTGCAGTAATTTACCACTACCTGCTCCCAGCAAATTGACCAGGGATGCGCCTCACCTGTATTACTCTGTCACATTCACTTTGAGAAAAACACTGGGAAACCACGGCTCTTCACACACACACACACACACATGAACACACGCACAGTATTTTCAAACCACGGGGGGTTAGCAGAGGTATCTGAACCAAGGAGTTAGGGATGACGAGGAAGAAGATTGTATCTATTTGACCCCTTCCTCTCACTTTCTTTTTATTTTTGGGTGCATATTTTAATAATGGATGCATGAATGAATGTTTCAGCTTCGCAATGTTCATCGACGCGTATGAGAATTAAATAAACCCAACTCTTATTATGAAAATCCAGTCCATACACTATCGTTCAAAAGTTTATTTTTCAAAGTAAAGCATTTTTTTTCAATAAAGATAACATTAAATTAATAATAAATACTCTCTATACATAGTTAATGTGTAGATGACTATTCTCTGGTGTTTAATGAAGTCTCTACAGAGGTGTGTAGAGGCCCATCTCCATATTCTAATGGTACATTGGGTGATCGCCTTAATTCAAGGTGTTTTTATTTGCCATTTGTGCATAAACCAACAGTCCAGAGACATTGGAATTATTGTTTAGAGGTACAAATACACTATAATAAGTAATTATTAAAATATAAAAACACACTGTACATGAGGTGGTATGTACACTTGTTAAATACAGTTTTAAAAACAGGTTATCAGCGTAAAAAGGAGACGGCACATTAATAACACGGCTAGTCCTGAGAGCTGCTGCCGGCTTGTGAAAAGAAAAGAGGGGGAAAGGGGGGAGTTATGTGGGGATATGGCACATTTGGAGAGGTGGAGGAAGGTGATGTGGGGATATTGCACGGATTGGAATATTGCACATTGTTCATGAGAGGCTGGAGAGGGGGGAGGATTCTTCATGAAGTCCGGTATCATCTCTCTGGGCTTGTCTTGAGGATGAGGTCGTTCTCGTCTCCGTAGACCAGGAGGTTGTTCGCCACGCAGGGTGCTGTACCCTGACTCTTCCATGAACCCCAGGATGGTGGTGTCATCTGCGTGTTTGATGAGGGTGGTGTTGTTCTGTGTGGAGGCACAGTCATGGGGGTACAGGGTGAGGAGTTTGGGGCTGAGGCAACAGCCCTGTGGGGGTCCTGTGCTGACTGAGCTCGGTGTAGACGCCCGTCCTCCCATTCTCCCCACATGGGTTCTTTCTATCAGAAAGTCTTCCCAGGTGGTGCAGAGGGTGGTGTAGAGCCATGGCCACGGCGTCGTCCGATGATCGGTTGGAGCGGTATGGGTCGACAACGTCCGGGACCGTGTGGTTGACGTGTGTGAGGACATGTTTTTCCTTAGACTAACGGAGGGTTAGAAAACCCTTGAAATCCCTTTTTATGTGAGCACAGCTGAAAACAGTTATGCCGGTGAGAGAAGCTTTAAATCTGGACTTCATTTGAGCGAGAACATTTATATTTGAAATAAAAATCATTATTTCAATAATTGTCAATGTCTTGACTAGATTTTATATTTAGTTTGAAATTAATTTGGTAAATAAAGTGCGAGTATTCATAGAAAACACCAAATTGTCTCGGTGACTCTAAACTTCTGAACGGTCGTGTATTTATTTGTTATTGTCTCGTGTCCTTAACTGAAGCAGGTAAATAGTGTGACGACAGAGGGTTGCGTGGGGCTCGAGCGCCCCCTGGTGGCCGGAGGTTGCTGTTATATTTTGACGTTTCCGGCTCCGGCAGACATATTGCTTACAGGAGCAAATTCTGGGAAGCTAGAAGAGAGAGAGATAGAGAGAAAGAAAGAGAGAGAGAGAGAGGATTCAACATTGATTTATATCTTCACGACTTGACGCAGACGACACAGACGTAATGGGTGAGTTGTGTATCCGGCAGGGGGTCTAAGTATGAGCAGAGAGCTGCGTTTAGGTGGAGAAAGATGCGTCATCGAGAGTGATGACCATTACAAAAACCCTCGTCCTGTCACTGTTGTTTAGCTAACAACCGAGCTAGCTCCTTTAGCCGCGCAGCTAACTCCAGTGAACGACGCTAAATTACGTTAAATATAGTTATGAATCCACTTCGGTTGGTTTATATGAGCCCGTAACGGGACTGTCTAAAGCCAGGGCGGGGTTTAATTCCGTATACGAGTTGTAAGGGTGATGATATGAAGCTATTTGAAACCCGAGGAAACAAACAGTTATTAGCCAACTTGAGCAAACTACGAGCTAGCTGGCTAACTACGCATGCGCCGCGCTGCAGTCTCTCTCTCTCTCTCTCTCTCTCTCTCTCTCTCTAGGTGTGGAGACGTAAAGCTTCCCTCGGGGTATTATATCGATCACGTCCACATATCGTCCCGCTTATTGGCACGCAGCGTGACGTCACCAAGTCTCAATTCAACCCGATAAAGTTACACTGCGGCGTTAATATACTTGTATAACTTTATTTTATATATTGTTCCTGGTAATGTGACGTGAAAGATGATCTGTCTGCCCACGTTGACGCATCACGTCGGCACGCTGTACGCCGGGCGTGTAATGTGCGGTGCACGTGACCTCGCGCCTGTGTGTTGTTGTTTACTTTGTGCGAATTTGTACCAAACACACCCTGCTTCATTAAAGATGACACATGGACATAAGGAAATATCAAAGCTGGACCGCGACACAGCCGGTCATTATATTATAATATTGCAACCGGAGTCCTGGTCCTCTATACCTCTGGTTCTCTATTCCTCTATTCCTCTGGTTCTCTGTTCCTCTATATTAGTCTTTAATATTGGGACATATTGTCTGTTTGTTGTCACCAAAGCAGGTTGTTGTACCTCCAGTGAGAATAAATTAAAGGAGGTTGATCTGCCAAATTCATACACACACACACCATAAACAAAGTGTTATAGTCATGTTGTAGTTTGGGATTTTGATGAATACGCAGAGCGTTTCAATTCTTCTGTTATTTTTTGGGTACTTGCAGAAATCTCAGTCGGGACACCTTCACTCTCACGCTTCCCCCCCCCCCCCATAATCTAATGTCCACATTACAGAAATCGGAGCATCCAGCCGTAACCTGTATGGTGTCCGCGCCTGTGGCTTTACCATCTGGACATGACACACACACACACACACACACACACACACACACACACACACGCACACAAGGCTAATCCCCTCAAACTATAACACAACCTCAATTTGTGGCACTTGTCCCGATATTTAACCTCCAAAGCTCCCATTGTTGTTTTGGCACACGGTTTCAATGTTGTCCCTAACTCTCACTCTCTCTCTCTTCCCTCTGGGATCTGCCCACTGCCTCTTTCTGGTAGAATGACTGCACAAATGCTGAGACTGAGCAGTTTTGTTCGGCGTGGGCACCAGTTTGCGCCGACTCTGCGATTTCAACTCTACTGAATAAATGCGTTTGTTCGGCCTGCCAGCTGACCGGTTAATGAGTAGCTTAGTGCCGCGTGTGTGTACGTGTGCACATGTTCGCATGTGTGTATTTTTAGGTAGTGTTATCCAGTTTCTATGAGCTCGTTATACAAGGCCTTTTTATATATAGACCCGTGCCCAGGCTGTGTCATCATCGTGACTTATATATATATATATATATATATTTAGAGCTGTAAGGGGAAACAAATGCAAATGGTCACGTGTTCGATTCCCGTGCCTTTGTGTTTCATCAGAGCCGTCAGCCAGTCCGGCCAAAGACAACTACAGGATGAACCGCTACAAGAACAAAGCCCTGAACCCCGAGGAGATGCGGCGCCGGAGGGAGGAGGAGGGCGTCCAGCTCAGGAAACAGAAACGAGAACAACAGGTGTCGCAATCGTTGTTATTTTTAAATCTCCTGGTGTAGCGTTTAAACTTCTCTGTGGGCGCTGATGCTGCTTCTCCTCAAACGCAGCTTTTCAAGAGGAGGAATGTGGATGTTCTCAATGAAGAAGAGGCCATGTTTGAGAGTCCGCTGGTGGACCCCTACCTCAGCTCTCCGGCAACAGTGAGTGTCTGGTTTCCTAATTCCTCTCATATGCAGACAAAGAGAGGCCCGCGCGGGACAGTTCTCATTATTAATCTGGTCTAGCCTCTTTTTGTTTCTTTTTTTTTTTCCATCCTCTCTGTGCATTGAGAATAGTGGAGTCTGCGTGTGTGTTGTGAGCGCTTGTGTGTGTGTGTGTGTTGCAGGAAGGAGTCATCACCAGAGACATGGTGGAGATGCTCTTCTCGGAGGACCAAGAGCTGCAGCTCGCCACGACACAAAAGTTCAGGAAACTACTTTCTAAAGGTATATATTGTGTACTTGGGGTGACTTCACACACACACACACACAGACACACGTGGAAACAAACAACACGTGTTCACATGTCGTTTTGCCTCATTTCAGAGCCCAACCCCCCGATCGATGAAGTCATAAACACGCCCGGAGTCGTCGATCGGTTTGTGGAGTTCTTGAAGTTGAGCGTCAACTGCACATTACAGGTCAGTGCAACATCGGAAATAAACAAGGGGAAAAAACTGCCCCTAAGAAATATAATGTTGCCCCTGATATCACTAGAGGGGGGGAAAAAATACCCCATAATCTAGATAATTTAATAGCATTTTGTTGTGAGTGTCCTATCTGTATTGCCTGGACTAGAGAGGTACACAAAGAAAATAATAATAAATCAATCATTTTTAATTATAATGAAAAAATAGTTAAAATGTGTTAATAGTTTAAAACAAATTACATATATATATATATATTTGTCTGATTTATGTTTTCGTTTTTTTTTTAAAGACAAAAATACTTATTATTATTATTATTATTATTATTATTAATAAAAAACAAATTAATGTCTCTTCATTTAAATACTTGCTTTTGAATAAATTAAAGAAAATCTCCAATAGTCGTCACTTAAGAGCTGATGTTAATGTGTTTTAACGGATCACAATTCACCTTTTTCAAATGGCAATTTTATACCGTACAACTGTATTTAATCGACGTCTCGCCCCCGAAACTGAATTTCCCAACATTTTGTGTGCAGTTCGAAGCCGCCTGGGCGTTGACCAACATCGCGTCGGGCACCTCCATGCAGACGAAGACGGTGATCGTGGCCGGAGCCGTGCCCATCTTCATCGAGCTGCTGAACTCGGACTTTGAGGATGTCCAAGAACAGGTAACGGCGGCCATCACTGTGTGTGTGTGTGTGTGTGTGTGTGTGTGTGTGTGTGTGTGTGTGTGTGTGTGTGTGTGTGTGTGTGTGTGTGTGTGTGTGTGTGTGTGTGTGTGTGTGTGTGTGTGTGTGTGTGTGTGTGTGTGTGTGTGTGTGTGTGTGTGTGTGTGTGTGTGTGTGTGTGTGTGTGTGTGTGTGTGTGTGTGTGTGTGTGTGTGTGTGTGTGTGTGTGTGTGTGTGTGTGTGTGTGTGTGTGTGTGTGTGTGTGTGTGTGTGTGTGTGTGTGTGTGTGTGTGTGTGTGTGTGTCCTTGGGACAAAACAAATATATTTTTTTTGTTATATTCATAGGTTCATTTATGCAGTTTGATTAAAAGAATAAACATGTTTAAAAATATTTATTCTTTTAATCAAACTATTTTCTAATTAATTTGCGTCATAAGGTGTGTGTGTATATGTGTGTGTGTGTGTGTATATATATATATATATATATGTATATATATATGTATATATATACACATACACACACACATACTCGTCTAAAGGTCCTTGAAGCCCATTGGTCTCCGTGGGTCTGACCCCTGACTGGTTGTTGGTTCTTTCTGCAGGCGGTGTGGGCCTTGGGGAACATCGCCGGGGACAGCGCAGTGTGCAGGGACTACGTGCTGAACTGCGACATCCTTCCGCCATTATTAATGTACGCCCGTCTTCATAATGATATACATCTATAACAACTTTTGTGTTTGTATTTGTGACGCTCTCTTGTATCCTGAGAGTGTTTTTCTTTCTTTGTCATTTCAGGCTTCTGACCAAATCCACGAGATTGACCATGACGAGGAATGCAGTGTGGGCTCTGTCTAATCTCTGTAGAGGGAAGAACCCTCCGCCTGCCTTTGAAAAGGTGACACCCCGACACACCTGGACGGATTTTAAAATAAACCTCCTGCTGGTTTTATTTGAATATTTCCAATGTCTTGCTGTAAACGCGCGTTGTGTCCGCGCCGCCTAGGTGTCGCCGTGCCTGCCGGTGCTGTCCCGGCTTCTGTTCAGCAGCGACCCGGACCTGCTGGCGGACGCCTGCTGGGCTCTGTCCTACCTCTCGGACGGCCCCAACGACAAGATCCAGGCCGTCATCGACTCCGGCGTCTGCCGGCGCCTCGTCGAGCTGCTCATGTAAAGCCCGGTCGTGCTCTCCGCCGTCGTCTTTGCCGCGGTCGATGCGACGCGGTCGATACTTAAAAACTGTTTCTGTGTCGCGCCGCAGGCACACGGACTACAAGGTGGCCTCGCCGGCTCTGAGGGCCGTGGGAAACATCGTGACTGGAGACGACATCCAGACGCAGGTGAGAGTGGATTCAGGCTCTTCAGAAAACGGTTACAACTGCAGGTGTTCAGTAACTAATATCTTTTGTTATCCTTTTTTAAAATAATGTTTTTTTGTTTTTACTGTTAAAAAGTTGGTACATTTTGTGATGATTTTTAAAATATTTTTCCTTTTCTTTGTCAATGAATCTGTCCATTATTTAGTGACTACGTTGTTTTGTCTTAACAATGTGAAATGTTTTATAAAGTTGATCAAAAGCCAAGATAAAGTCTTCTTTAGTTCACGACTAAATTATATTTAGTTTACTGTCAAAGAAAAATAAATATTCACAATTTAGAAGCTGGAATCAGAATCTTTATAATTGTTTCTAAAAATACTCTACCCCATTAATTTGTATTTAAAATAGTTGTCAATTAATTTAGTAGTTGACAACTAATTACATTATTTGTTGCTGCTCTGATGTCAGATTGTATTGTTTTAATAGTGACAGGTGTTTTTATTATTTTGTCCACCTCATAAAATTAAGGCTAAATAACAGGAATGGCTCCTTTTTTAACAAAAAAGTGCAGCATTAATAACTATTATTAGATCACTGATTCAAATGGTCTAAAAATGGCACCACAAATTACATCCTCCAAAATTAAGATATCTATGTTATAATAATATGAAATATATATATATATATATATATATATATATATATATATATATATATAATAACATTATAATAAATGTATATATTATTAAATATATATATATATTATAGTATTATATAATACATTTATATAATATATACATATGAAATAGTATGTAATGTATACATAGTATTATACATATTATATATATATATATATATATATATATATATATTAATTCATATTATATATTGATTTTTATATATAAATAAAATATATAATTCTCCTCCTCTGTTGCTGTGTCCAGGTGGTGTTGAACTGCTCCGCTCTGCCGTGTCTGCTGCACCTTCTCAGCAGCGCTAAAGAGTCCATCCGCAAAGAGGCGTGCTGGACCATCTCCAACATCACGGCAGGAAACCGAGCACAAATACAGGTGATTATTATAACTCAAAACGAGACTCCCCCAGTAATCCTCCACAACCGCAGAAATGTCAATTCAGGTGTTTTATTGTAAGTATTAAATGACGTAATAAGTTGCTCTTTTGAGAAGAACACATATATTAGTAATCGTGTCTTTTAAACTTAATGTGCTGAGGTTTTCCATTCTTTTAAAGTATTTATGACCCGTATACTTTAAGTTGTATTTATGTTCTCGTCGTGTTTCTTAGACACGTTTCCCTTTTCCCTAACGCTGAATCATTCCACTTTTTGCCTGCGCGTCCCTCTAGTGGGGCGCCAAGGCATTGCATGTGGAAATGCAGATTTTAAAAGTGTATTGATTTTAGTTTTTCACAGGTTGCCCTTTATTGTTATTATCTTGAAGAGATATTCAGCGTGAAACAGGTTAATTGCCGCCACAATAATCTATTCTTTGCCAAATATTATATTTTATATATATTAATATATTATTTTTTAACAGATTCTAACTGTATTTGTAGTTATTAGTTTATTTTTTTCTGATGGATGCACACATTTTCTTTTACAAATTCAGTGTAAAAATGCAGTGTGGACCATTTAGTTACATTTTCTGGGGGCGTGAACATCTTTCCTCCTCCGTAGTTTGACTTCACGATGACTGACGTTTTTGAATACAATATTAAAGATGAATTTATATTTAAAATGTACCGTTCACATGAATAATATCATAATTATCTATAAGTCTGAGTTTTCACTTGTGTAAGTGATTTTTAAGGTTCTATTAAGCAACTTTAACTGTCTTATAAATATAATCTACTACTGTTGTTGTTGTTGTTAGTCACATTTTATACACAGAAACAGTAGCAGAGATAAGTTGGCCGTTGGTCCTCATTTGACTTCCTCCTGGTGGTTTAACGATGATTCTGCTCACAGCGATGTCCAGGCTGCTGTTTGGAAACCCCCCCCCCCCCCATATCTTATTTTAAATGTATTTCTTAATACCCCACAGACGGTGATCGACGCCAACATCTTCCCAGTTCTGATCGACATTCTACAGAAAGCCGAGTTCAGGACCCGGAAGGAGGCGGCGTGGGCCATCACCAACGCCACCTCGGGAGGAACACCGGAGCAGATCAGGTAAGTGTGGGGGGGGGTGGGGGGGCTGTTTACGGATTAATAGCTTTAATTTAATAGCATGTTAAGTAGTTGGAAGAGCTTTTTTTTTTTTCTTTTTTTTAAACGACTGGAAAAAGAACAGTTTTTTAAATTGATGTGAAGAAATATGAAGTGATGCTTTTAATCGTGAATGAATTAACTGTCCATTTCTATGGAGAGATTAGGGGATATAAATGTATTAATACTATGCAGAGGGAGGTAGCATGGTGATACATATCCAGGAAGAACAATTCATATTCAAAGGAAAGGTCACGATTATGAATTACTGTAACACTGGAAGAGAACTTTAAAACGTGATTCACGAGCAACTTCTGGAGACTTAGGGTTGTGATCTTGATGTTCAACATGAAGGAGCCGTCTGAAACTGTGTGTGTGTGTGTGTGTGTGTGTGTGTGTGTGTGTGTGTGTGTGTGTGTGTGTGTGTGTGTGTGTGTGTGTGTGTGTGTGTGTGTGTGTGTGTGTGTGTGTGTGTGTGTGTGTGTGTGTGTGTGTGTGTGTGTGTGTGTGTGTGTGTGTGTGTTCTGGACCCAGGTACCTGGTGAACCTGGGCTGCATCAAGCCGCTGTGTGACCTGCTGACGGTGATGGACTGTAAGATCGTGCAGGTGGCGCTCAACGGGCTGGAGAACATCCTGAGGCTCGGCGAGCAGGAGGCCAAGCAGGAGAGCAGCGGCACCGGGGTCAACCCGTACTGCAGCCTCATCGAGGAAGCCTACGGTACCGCACACACACACACACACATACAGTGGTGGTTTCGGGATTCGTACGTTCATGGAAAACCTGGAAAAGTCATAGAATTAAAAAAATATATATATATATTTTCAGACTTGGAAAAAGTCCTTGAAAAAAATGTCATCCCTAAAGTTTTGGAAAAGTCAAACATTTTGTTGTGTTCACTTTACTCTCAGTTTGATTAAAAGTATACAAATGTATGTCTATATATATTCTTTTAAACCAACTATTGTCTATTTTTCAGTCATGGAAATCTATTGATCAACATGTGTATGAACCCTGTTGTTTATTAAGGAATGTCATGTACACATTCCTTTTTTTTAAATGTATCTTTTATCAGGACTTTACATTTTTTTAATCAGGAATAGCTAATATTCTTAAATATTGCAGACGTAAAGTATTGAGGTTTGATAGCTGCCTCTATCTAATACTTCTTTATTTAATTTGTTCTCGTTTCTGGCTGATTCCCTGCGTCGTTCTAACGTCACCGCTTGTTCCACGTTGTTGTTTTCCAACATTTTATTCCTTTGTCGTTTATTTCCAGGTCTCGACAAGATCGAGTTCCTCCAGAGCCACGACAACCAGGAGATCTACCAGAAGGCCTTCGATCTCATCGAGCATTATTTCGGGGTGGAGGATGAGGACAACAGCCTCGCCCCTCAGGTGGACCAGGCCAACCAGCAGTTCCTTTTCCCCCAGCAGGAGGCGCCCATGGAGGGCTTCCAGCTTTAAGCCCCACCCCCCCCACACACCCTCCCACACACACACACACACACACACACACACACACACACACCTCCCGCCTCCATATCTCCTTGTCTCATAGAGGACCCCTAGATGCCGGCGTCAGACCTCTCTGATCCGCCACTAACTACCACCTCCACAATCGACACACACACACACACACACACACACACACACACACACACAGATCCACCCCCCCACCCTTTTGGTAAAGATGTCCCACTCTCCGAAAACCAAAGGACTGACCTCTGGCAGGGCGCGAGGCACCTGCTCCACGTAGACTTCATTACACGTCCCTCTAGGAGAGGAGGTGACACGGACATCTTCCTGTCGTTTGATTGGCTCTCATTGGCAGTGATGATGGTTTTTGGTTGGTTAATATATTTTACCTACACTTTTTTTTTTCTTACATTGGGACTTTCCCTCTTTTTTAGGATTGCCCGTGCAGAGCACACAGACCGAGGGGCACGAGGTGAAATGGGCGAAGTCACGTGATTATTTTTGTTTGTTTTCATGATTAGTTGTTTTTACCCCACAACACCTTTTTGTGCTTCTGATTTTTTTTCTTTTTTTTTCTTCCAAATTCGCTCTTTGATCTTTAGGGTTCAGCTAATCTGATGCCCAAGCTAAGAAGTGTACCCCCACCCCCCCACCCCTTACATTAATTTGTTGTTTTTAAAAGTAGGACAACTTTCAGGAGACTTGAGACGTGTGGGAACACGTAGAAAGGGAAAGTGGAGAAGTGATTTGGTTCTATAGGATGTGTTTAAGGTCCAGTAAATGGGGTGGTGTAGCTATAGATCCGATGTTTGTCGTGTGCTGTGTTATTAATGACGATACATTTGAATTATGAAGTGATCTAACTATCTAACGAGGCACAGCGGGGGGTTGGCGGTGGGAGGTACCGGCAGCAGGAAAAAAACAACATATTTTTATATTTAAAAGAATTGAAGACATCGAAGATGTTTAAAAAGAAGAAAAAGAGCCGAAATGCCAGACACAACGTTTCTAGTTTTGAAATGTCTGATTTCACGGCTGGCCACCAGGTAGCGCTGCTGGTTCGCTCCCACAATCCCCGGCGGTACGTGGCAGGGGGTCTTTTGCATGGCGTTGTATTGCCCCGCGTCACACCGAGTATCCCTGGCCCAAAACACGGAGAGCTGCAGGAAGGTGTGTGTGTGAAGTAGCCCTTACTCATTGAGTTTAAAAATATATATACATATTTAAAATAAGAGTCGGGGGAGGGGAGGGGCCTCAACGGTATTGTGGTGTTTTGTGGTAGATTTGATGTATAACCTATCGTTTGGAGGAGAGAAGGATGACGACTATAAATGGTTTTCATTGTCACATTTATGTAAATAGACGGCCCCGTGTGGCCGGCGGGGGAAGTGCAGCCACTTCTTTTTAATAAGGAGCCGGGTTTGGTCCAGGGATACTCGAGCCTCACTTCAACCAAAACAATTCAAGTATTAAATATATTTGAATTTGGTTGTATTTGCATTATATATAAATATTAAATATTATATATATATATATATATATATATATATATATATATATATATATATATATATATATATATATATATATATATATAATCCAATATATGTATTTGCGCACACTTCATGCACTTGCATACAACACCAGCAGACACTGTACACATACACACACACACACACCTCTCACACATGAGTGGCAAGAAACAACAAAAAATGGTTTCCATAGACTTTAGAGTTGGTATTTTTATTTATTTTATTTTTACTACACAGTGAGTGAGAATCACTGTTTTGGGGATAATTTCCATTTATATGAAAATGTCGGCCTTTTTTTTCATTTATTTTTTTTATATATTTTTTTAATAATTTCAATTCAAGATTTGCGACAAGGAAACTGATTTTTTTTTTTTTGGGGGGGGGGGGGAATATTTAATTGTGATTCGGTGCACTCTTTAGTTCTCATGGAAACTTTTTTTCTTTTTGTCGTTTCTAGCCACATGACTTCCGGTGGTTTTTAAACCCGCCTGTAAACCCGACCGTGGACCGGCTGATCTGGGATCAGGGTTCAGTTGCGTTGGCTTGAGCAGAACTGTGTGATGACTGACGGGCACTGTGTGAGGAAGAGGTTGATTGACTCTGTGACTACATGTCCCCATCCGAGCCCGGGAGCCCCTGTTATGTGGATGAAGGAACTAGCCTGAAATTAAGTTGACAACAACAAAAATACCGTGGATTAAATATGACGCCATCTTTGTTTTTTGACAGACGTAGATTTGGTTCCTTTCAGTATTATACTATTTGTACACGAGCCATAAACCTCCATTGGAGGTGCATATCTTTGTTGTGCGACAGGCTGCTAGCGCATTTTATTTTTTACGCTGTTATCCACAGAACGCGCACGCTCCCAGGACGCCCGCAGAGTTAAAATCGTGAACGCTTATCGAGAACTCGCCTCTCTACTCGACGAGGCGCGTAGAGCGGCATTTATATAGTCTACGACTTCACGGCTAAATTCTGAGCTCGGAATACAAATAACGGCAGAATTGCAATGTTTGAAGAAGAGAAAACAACAACAGGTGCATCAACCACAAAGAAAAAAATATTTATATTTCTGAAAAATGCACTCCTATTCACAAAAGTGCCAATCCGACCAACAAAGACGAGAAGTTCTTTATGTATCTGTCTTTGACTCTTTTTTTTTTTCTTTATATCTTTTTATTTACTTGAATGTGCACACGTTTCGTGCAGAACATTGCTGCTCTATTTCTCCTTATCTTTTTTAAAGTTACATTATTTTGCCATCTGTTCTCTTCGGGGGGGAAGTGGCATGCGTTAACCGCGGGGCGCCTAAATAAGGAATTTAATGAAGGCGGAGTAATTTTTTTTGGGGGGGGGACACGACACAAGTAATTGCATAAAACTAGCCTCTCCGGCGATTGTGTGGACATCCCTGGTATTGCAGTCGTCTGGTTTTCTCTGTGCATAGCTACGCTAAGATTTGACGGTAGAGTGTAATATATTAAGCATTTTCTTGAGAGGTGGAGGGGGGGGGGCAGCCCTCCTCCTCCTCCTCCCCTCCCCCCTCTTTGTGCAAGAAGAAGAAACTTTGGCTCCGATAGTAATATTGTAGTACTTTTTTAGATGTGACAGGTGGCGCCAAATTGTAGAAATGTAAGCGACTATCATAGCGGCCGATTGCAGGAACTGACCATGTTTACCAAAGTTGCGTCATCCTCGAAGGCCTGGTTGAAATGACTTACTTGATGTCTAGTTTAATTTTTTTCGATATCCCACTTTAATGTAAGGGGCTCGGTGGAGACGGTCAGTGCGACTGAGGTTGTTTAAATCCGTGCTTTTTTTCATTAGCAGGTGCAATAGCTCAGTCCCTCTCCTCAGTCTGTTTTTTTTAGGGAGTGAAAAAAATCTGCAAAATAATCCTGACGACTGCAATATATCGAATTGTCATATTGCCCCACCCCCCCCAAAAAAACGTCTCCTCGGAAAAAGGCGAACGTTCCTTCTTCGCTCAGGCGACGCCAACCTGAGACGACAATACTGGACTTTTTTTTTCTTTCTTTTTTCTAAGATAACAAATCTGGGATTCAGAAAATTATGCTAGGGACACACAAAAAAAAACGACAAAAAAAAGAAGTATTATAAGTTCAACTAATATGTATGTTCTGATACATTGACAGGGATTCAGATGCAATTCTAATCACTTCTGAGAAGTGGAGAAAAAAGCCTCATTAGAACACGTCGCATGGAGAGAAGAAGAAGAGACAAAAGAAAGGAAACACGTAGGAGTCGAGGATACAAGCCTTTTCTGCTTTTCTTGGTCTTTTTTCTTTCTTTTTTTCCCCCGATCAAGATATTCTGGGCTATATTTTTGGATAATTGTGTTTTAAGAGTTTTTCTGTAGTCAGGGCCGCGTGATCAGGAACCTCGTCGTCTTTTAGGGGGAATGAACAGACCGCTAAATATCTCAAATCTGACTCGTCTTCCGTCCTAGAAGCTGTTCACGTCCGTTATCGGAATCTGAAGCCGCGCTTGGCTCCAGTCGAGTAATGTCGTCTATGCTACAAATGTTTACAATGCTACATGTTTGTACAAAAAAAAAAAAAAAATTTCATATGCCACCACTGACCAGTCCGGATGTTTTCTCTGCTCTGGTCCTCATTTATTTTACTCGTATTTATTTTCTCTATTCTTGTTTTTTTTTCTCAATTACCCATCTTTAAACTGACTTGACTTGACCGACGGTATGAATGAGTGACGAGAAACTTATACACTTACAACTGAACATGACACACAAACATGAACATGGAAAAAAAAGTGCATACAGGAATCCGCAACATTATTAAAAAAGAAATGTAAAGGAAAATATAT
The DNA here is from genome assembly GCA_036178185.1 of Liparis tanakae. Classification (NCBI taxonomy): domain Eukaryota; kingdom Metazoa; phylum Chordata; class Actinopteri; order Perciformes; family Liparidae; genus Liparis; species Liparis tanakae. Next base: position 14,062,711 of record CM070106.1, read on the forward strand.
TGAATTAAAAAAACTTGTCCGGTGGAAATACTGTACAAAACGAATAAAGTTACGTTGCAACCCTTTAATTCATGTTTCATCTTTTCATCACTAGTGTGCATTGTGAGGAATGTTACATGTATTACAATATGCATTTCTTGGGGAAATTGTGCTTCAGGTCCAGTGCCTTAAATGTGTCCCCTAATGTGAAATTATTATGTTTATTTTTTAGGACTTCTTGTTTAAATAGGAACAGGTCATGTAGTTAGAACACCAGTATTTTAGTTTTTCTCTTTTCATGGGAGAATAGTACCACGTTATAATGCTGCACATTGAGTTGGGTATATTTGATAAACTCATTTATTCCATTTCAGTAGCAAGTGGTGGCAGATATTATTATTTGAACTTATCATATTAATGGTATCTTAATATGTTGTTCATAATATAATGGTATCTAAATATGTTGTTCATAATAGTATTAAAATGTATTACAGGTCTGTATAATATATGATAATTTATATTATATTAGAGATTTATTTTATATAATTTCTATATTTATATTCTAACATATATATTAATATATTTGTTATTTACAAAAGCATTGTTCTTGGTAAAAATTAAAATAAGCATATTTATATATGCCGTAGTTAATTACGACATAAAACGATGCATTTACATGTATTTCTCGTTAGGGGGCGACAAAGCATCCGGTTGAGACAAAACTACAAGGAAATAGTAGAAGAAGAAGAATCCAAAGTTATGACCGGAAGTCTTTTTTTCTGGCTCACGCTGTTGTGGAAACCCGCAGTTCACAGACACTCTAGCTCTTTCCTCCTCGAGCCCGAAGGTAAACAACTCCCTCACACACAACACGAGCTGTAATTCACAAACCAGTGCACGTGCACTCCGTCGCGTGCGTTTAGAGACTCGTGTCCGTTCACCACAAACACAATGTTCGCCAACGGCGAGTCGCGCGAGCTCATTTAGCCGCATCTGGAGGCTAGCGACGAGCTAGCCAGCTAGCTAACTGACATTAACGATTTCTCCGCGGCAGTTGGTCGCGTCAGTTGGTCGGTTGGGGACTCAGGTGCGGGGTCACGTGGGAAGCCTGTTCCCTGACAGTTTGGTGCCTAAAAAGAAAGAACAACAAAAATGACTTTAAGGTGTTTCATTGTATAAAAAAAAGTCATTTTTATGAGTTAAAAATACTGTTCAATTGTAAAAGTATAACTGTTACGTGTTTTTGCCAGAGAGCCAAAGCATCACACGTGTGTTTCTTCTTTTGCTCTTCTCCTGTGACAGATACCAGAGATGATAAAACAAGATGCGGAAGAGTCTGCCAGCCAAGGCGGTGGGGATGCTCCACCTGCAGCTGAAGGGGTGGAGTCACCTGCAGCAGAAGGGGCGGAGTCACCTGCAGCAGAAGGGGCGGAGTCACCTGCAGCAGAAGGGGCGGAGTCACCTGCAGCAGAAGGGGCGGAGTCACCTGCAGCAGAAGGGGCGGAGTCACCTGCAGCAGAAGGGGTGGAGTCACCTGCAGCAGAAGGGGCGGAGTCACCTGCAGCTGAAGGGGCGGAGTCACCTGCAGCAGAAGGGGCGGAGTCACCTGCAGCTGAAGGGATACTGTCACCTGCAGCAGAAGGGGCGGAGTCACCTGCAGCCAAAGGAATAGAATCACCTGCAGTTGAAGGGATACTGTCACCTGCATCAGAAGGGGCGGAGTCACCTGCCGCTGCAAAGGACAGCCTCAAAGAGGCGGAGCCCCAGACGGACACGCCGCCGCACGGTGACGAGGCAGGAAGTGAAGGTAAAGTTTTAAAAAGCGTACCAGGTGACCTGTACGTTGTCTCTCACGCTATTATATATTTAAACTGTTTTTACGACACATGGTCTTTGTGAGTAATCTTACTTTTTTTTAAATGAAAGTAAAACGCTCTCTTCCTTCATCCCTTCCCTCCGTCTAGTTGCCGAGGCGACGCTCTCCCAATGTGACATGGCGGAGAAGCTGAGCCGGCAGCTGGAGGACATCCTCAGCACGTACTGCCGGGAGAGCCTCTCGGACGACGCGCTGCTCAACGGCCAGCCGCGCTGCCCCGAGCTCAACGGCCTGGGCGGCGACGGCAAGCCGGAGGGCAAAGTCAACGCCGCCGGCCACGGAGGGCAGAAGGAGCAGAAGAAGAGTCAGGACAAGAAGAAAGTGAAGGGTCTGGGTGAGGAGAGCTTCTTGGTTTGACTCGTGCTCGTTTCCTCGTCAGGGTTCTGATCGACTCTGGCTCCTCCTTTGTGTACGCAGGCAAAGAGATCACCCTCCTCATGCAGACGCTGAACACACTGAGCACCCCGGAGGAGAAGCTGGGAGGCCTTTGTAAGAAGTATGCCGAGCTGGTGAGTCTCCTTCCTCTGTTCTTCTAAAGGTCTCCCCCGAAGCACCTTTGGTGGGTGAGAGAGAGAGAGAGAGAGAGAGAGAGAGAGAGAGAGAGAGAGAGAGAGAGAGAGAGAGAGAGAGAGAGAGAGAGAGAGAGAGAGAGAGAGAGAGAGAGAGAGAGAGAGAGAGAGAGAGAGAGAGAGAGAGAGAGAGAGAGAGAGAGAGAGAGAGAGAGAGAGAGAGAGAGAGAGAGAGAGAGAGAGAGAGAGAGAGAGAGAGAGGCTGTAGTTCACTACGGATGGTAATAATATTGTTATAACTGCACTAAATGAATCCTGTGTGTGTGACAGCTGGAGGAGCACCGTAACACCCAGAAGCAGATGCGCGTGCTGCAGAAGAAGCAGAACCAGGTGGTCCAGGAGAAAGACAACCTGAGGACCGAGCACAGCAAGGCCGTCCTGGCCCGCAGCAAACTGGAGAGCCTCTGTCGGGAGCTGCAGAGACACAACCGCACGCTCAAGGTAACGGAGCCGCGTATACAGCCAGAAACAGCCCCGCTTTTCAAAGTGAAGCTCTCTCTACATAGTTAATGTGTGGATGACTATTCTCTGGTGTTTAATGAAGTCTCTACAGAGGTGTGTAGAGGCCCATCTCCATGTTCTAGTGGTACATTGTGCTATCGCCTTAGAAGACTAGCGGAGGGGTAGGAAACCCTTCAAAGGCCTTTTTATGTGAGCGCAGCTGAAAACAGTTATGCTGCTGAGAAGCTATAAAACTGGCCTTCCTTTGAGCGACAAGTTTGAAGAACAACATTAATATTTACAATAAAAATCATTATTTATAACCTTGTCAAAGTCTTGACTATATAATTTTTTTTATTCATTAGATTAATAAAAGTGTGAGTTTTCATGTAAAATACAACATTTTCTTGCTGACCCCAAACTTCTGAACGGTCGTGTAGACTTCCTTTAACCGTGGCCCGTCTTAAAGTCCAGTTTCTGGACTTTAAGACGGGCCACGGATTATTTAATCTCAGTTTATGTAGATAAACTCAATTTATGCAATAACAAAAAAGTAATTATTTGTTTACCAAACTAGTTTCCTCCAAACGGAGAGGTCTGTGTTGCGGTGATACTGAGGAGCACGCCCCTCTCTAACCGCGCCGCCGCCCGTCTTCCCCTCCCATCTCGCAGGAGGAGGGCATGCAGAGGACGCGCCTGGAGGAGGAGAAGCGGAAGGAGGTGACCTCCCACTTCCAGGTGACGCTGAACGACATCCAGGCTCAGATGGAGCAGCACAACGAGAGGAACGCCAGCCTCCGGCAGGAGAACTCCGAGCTGGCCGAGAAGCTCAAGAAGCTCTACGAGCAGTACAAGCTGCGAGAGGAGGTCCGTGCTCTCGCTGCGCTCCCTTCTTAAAGGGACACTCCCCATTTGTCTTTACTCCGTGTGTGACCCCCCCCCCCTTGTTTCCCCTCCAGCACATAGACAAAGTGGTGAAGCACAAAGACCTGCAGCAGCAGCTGGTGGACGCCAAGCTGCAGCAGGCCCAGGAGCTGCTGAAGGAGTCGGAGGAGCGCCACGACCGGGAGAAGCACTTTGTACGTGTCCTCCTAACTAACGCGCTCGCCAAAAAAAGCGCCCCCCCCCCCCCCGTGTAATGTTCCCGCGGTTCATCCTCTTGCCTCGTCGTCTCCTCAGCTGCTGAAAGAAGCGGTGGAGTCTCAGAGGATGTGTGAGCTGATGAAGCAGCAGGAAGTTCACCTCAAGCAGCAGGTTACCCCCCCCCCCCCCTCGTCACCTTTCTTTTGTTAGAGCTCCACATGTGTTCACGTCCTAAACGCCGTGTTGTTGTTGTTGTTGTTGACGTCCAGCTGTCGCTCTACACGGAGAAGTTCGAGGAGTTCCAGACCACCTTGTCCAAGAGCAACGAGGTGTTCACCACCTTCAAGCAGGAGATGGAGAAGGTGAGGAGGAGGAGGAGGAGGAGGCGGCGTCTTCTGTGTGACTGCGAGTAGGACTGAAGGAATGAGGAATTGTTTACTTTTATTTATTTATTTAGCCTTTTTTTGTGTCCCTTTTCATGTCTTCAGATGACCAAAAAGATCAAGAAGCTGGAGAAGGAGACGGCCATGTACCGCTCCCGCTGGGAGAGCAGCAACAAGGCGCTGCTGGAGATGTCGGAGGAGGTGAAGCAGCTTCTTTCTTTCTGTTCTTCTTTACGTATTTTGTGGCGGCATTTTAATTCTGATCTCCTGGCGTCGAGGAGCTCATGAAGTTAAATTTTTATTTGACTGAAGGCACAAAAGAAATTCTGACGACCGACCACCGGTCAAATAAATTCATTTATTTGACAAATAAATTCAAATAAATTCATTTATTTGACCAGCAAAATTTCAAATTAAGGTCTGTATTGATTATGTGTTTTATAAATCCTCCCGAAGCCTTTAACTTTACCCAGAATGCATCAGGTGACGAAAGATGTCTTAAAAATAAGAAGAAAAGAAAGTCAGATCATGCAAATCTCCAGTCAGATGTTTGTTTAATAAAAAATGTATAAAGGTTTATTTACTCAAAGCCCCCATTTTTCATTCAAATATTATTTGAAATACTTTACATTTTCTGCACGCATCTAAAAAAATGACTATGTTGTGATTTTGACAGAACGGGTTAATTTAATTTACAGTTGTTTCCTAATTTAAATGCTGGACCGTGTCTTACAAGTTGCGTTGTCGTCTCCAGAAATCTGTGCGTGACCACGAGTTCGAGGCGCTGCAGGGGAAAGTCCAGCGGCTGGAGAAGCTGCGGCGGGCGCTGAAGGTCGATCGCAACGAGCTCAACAAGAAGGTTCAGAGCCTCAGCGGTAAGGACGCCGCCGCCGTGGCGGGAGTCCCCGCCTCCGACCCGGGCGCCGAGTCCCCCTCCCCGCAGCTCACAGACGCTCTACCGGAGCCCAGCGTCCACCCGGTCCAAGACTCCGCCCCCTGCGCCCGGTCCTGCCACTGTGACCCCGGACTGGACACGGAGGCCAGGGCGCCGCCCGTCGCTGCTCTGGAATGAAGCTCCGCCCCCCACTCTCTTCAGCATCAACGCCTGCAGGCCGCCGCCACTCCTCTGCTGGAGGAAAGCGACGTGGAAATACGGGTCCGGACGCCACGGTTGACTTGTGTCCTCCCAGCATGCACTGCAGGCTTTGGGAGTATTGTGCCTCATCCGTCTGGACATTCTACATTCTACGTTCTACACGCTCGCCATAACTCGGTTATAACTCGGCGTGCGTGTGTGTGCGTGTGTGTGCGTGTGTGTGCGTGCGTGCGTGCGTGCGTGCGTGCGTGTATGTGTGTCATGCATCTTGGTTGGAAGGTGTGTGCTGCGCTAGAGGACAGTCCTCCTGATGACACGCCTTTTCTTCCAGGTGAAGTCTTAACGGACGTGAAGATGATCATTTTCTTTGGCCAGTGAAATTCTTTAATAACGTAAAAAGATAAGATTCTACAAAATGATTGAAGGACTTTTCTCATTCAGATTTTTCCCATTCTCACCTGTGTCTGCGTGCTTCTCTTGTTTTTTTGTGCATTTCTTCTGGTCTATATTTATTGTTTTGAAGCATAATCTCTGGATATGTCCTAATGTCTGTATCTTGGAGCACCACTATGAGATTAATCTGTTTATTTTTACACGTGTAAAAAGATGTTGATTTTATGACTTTTTCATTCCTGACCTCTGAGTTCTGTCATTAGCTGCATTAATTTTTACGTGTTTCTCAACCGGCTTAAAACATTATGACGACGACCACTTGAATCTTGTTTGTTTGTGGTTCCCGTGGCGACGACCGTCTCCTCCCAGCCTGGTAACTGCAGGAGCTTGTAACCAGGGTTTCAACTAGAGAATGTTTAAGGACCTCTATGCAACGCTCGCCTCTTGGTTTAGTTTATTTCCTTCCGTGCCGAGCTCTCGGCTGAGGATGTGTCTTCATCACCTCCACCGTCCTGCGTGGATGTTTTGTGTAAACATATCTCACAGCAGAACATCATTATTTTGGCTTATTACCTTATTAAAGTGCTCACGCTAGTCGAGGGGGAGGAGTTAGAGGAGAGAAAATGTTCTTGGCCTTCTGAATTGTAGTTTGACTCTCAAACGTGTAGTTCTCTTCAGTCATTCTCATGTCCGACTTAATGTGTAGCATTGGTGTCACGTAGAGTCGTTTTTAAAATGAGAAGGAGCCAAAGACGTTTTCTCTTTTTGCCTTTGCAGTGTTTTTAGCCGGCCCTGTATATTTAGTTTATTGGTAAATAAAAGATGTAACGTGTACGTTTCAGTTGTGTGTTGATTGACCACGTGTCTTATTTAGAATGGAGTTAAGATTTATAGAGAGATAGACTAATGCAGGAACCTGCAGCACTGTGCTATACGTCATACAGAATGTTATGTATTATATTCATATCCAGGTCACCCTCGGGGGGGAAAAAAAGGTTTAATTGCAATGGGATTTCACCTACTTAAATAAAGATTTAATACAAATTTAAAAACATTTTTATTAAAAATAGATATACTATAACTATAACTTTTAATAGCACATTGCGTCCTTAATCTTTAATATATTATTTTATATTTAAAATACCACGTAAACACCTTTTTGTCTTCATGATGATTGTGAGTGCAGTACCACCCAGTCACCACTGGGGGCGCTCTAGCGCCATTACACATTTTTTCGATGCCATTCCGCGCCGGAAATACGTCATCTTCCTCTTCCGCCGCTGCCCCGGCGCTCTGAAACACGAGTGTAGATCTTTTCTCTTCCTACCGGAGAGTTCTCCGTTAAAACACCGGGCTGACGGGCTGCAGCTCGCGGACACGCAGCACAATGGTTAGTATATGTATTCCTGATCGACGGACGTCACCTACGTCACTCGAAAATATTAAACGCTAACGTCGCGTGCCGCGACCGTTAGCTCCGGTTTAGCCTAGCTCACGTTAGCTTAACAATTAGCCGCCTGCTAACTGGAAGCCAACCGGCTAAATCCGCTATTTTTGAGTTATCGACACTTTTTTCCCTCTTCTTCTTCTAAATCTATGCCGACGGTGCTCTCCTCTCCACAGAGACCCATCCTGCTCCAGGGCCACGAGAGGTCCATCACGCAGATCAAGTACAACCGGGAGGGAGACCTGCTCTTCTCCGTGGCCAAAGACACGGTGAGATGACGTCATATGCCGCGGTCACGTGATTCCTGCTTGTTGTTTTTGGTATTAAACCTGTTTGTTCCATCTGCAGGTGACCAATGTGTGGTACTCTGTCAACGGAGAGCGGCTCGGCACCTACAACGGCCACACGGGGGCCGTGTGGTGTGTGGACTGCGACTGTATCCTCTGAGTACATGAACAAGAGAGAGATATACATAATAGTACTACTGTGTGTTTGTGTAGCTGTGTTTGTGTCGCTGTGTTCATGCCGGTTGGGCTCCTTAATGTTCACTCTCTCAGGGGACACCAAGAACGTGCTGACCGGATCAGCAGACAACAGCTGTCGACTGTGGGACTGTCAGACCGGTGTGTGTGTGTGTGTGTGTGTGTGTGTGTGTGTGTGTGTGTGTGTGTGTGTGTGTGTGTGTGTGTGTGTGTGTGTGTGTGTGTGTGTGTGTGTGTGTGTGTGTGTGTGTGTGTGTGTGTGTGTGTGTGTGTGTGTGTGTGTGTGTGTGTGTGTGTGTGTGTGTGTGTGTGTGTGTGTGTGTGTGTGTGTGTGTGTGTGTGTGTGTGTGTGTGTGTGTGTGTGTGTGTGTTAGTTAGTTAGTTAGTTAGTTAGTTAGTTAGTTAGTTAGTTAGTTAGTTAGTTATCTATCAGAAAGCACCGGCAGGGCACTATTTGGATGCTGAATGAATGAATGCCCCGGTCCTTGTGGTGGAGTAGATCCCAGTCCCTGAGGAGTGTGTGTGGGTGGCTGCAGGAAGTGTGAATCCTCCAGACGTCAGTATTTTATTCCACTTGAAGCTGTGAACTCTCCTCAAGATGAACCGAGCCAGAGTCTCAAAACCACTTGGACTTTAAATCACTCCACTGTCAAACTCATCTTTATTCTTAAATATTTTATAGACAAACTCATCTTTATTCTTAAATATTTTATAGACAAACTCATCTTTATTCTTAAATATTTTATAGACAAGAGTTTTAAGAGTAAAGAAAAAACCTGAGGCACGCTCTCACCATCGATGACCCATCGACAATTATGTAGTAGTAATGAAGTTTTGATATGGTTGCCCCTACATACACTGACACCCCCCCCCCCCCTTCAGGTAAACAGCTGGCTCTGCTGGAGACCAACTCCGCTGTCAGGACGTGCGGCTTCGACTTCAGCGGAAACATCATCATGTTCTCCACGGACAAGCAGATGGGATACCAGTGCTTCCTGAACTTCTTTGACCTGAGAGACCCGCAGCAGATCGGTACACACACTCACAGCAGAGACAAAGTTCCTATGGGGGATCGAACATTTTGCATGCTGGCAACTTTAGTAAATTATTATTCAGTCCGAATACACACAGATGTCTTTCTTTATTTAGTTTACTTTAAAAAGTGTCCACTAGACTGAAGAGACATGCCCTTGATTGTTGGGGGGGTTGGATCATTCACTCTAAAGTAATTACTACGTCGTTTTAAGTAACGTATGTGACTAATTCTTTATATAACAATAGCAGCAAAAGTTTAATATTTATTGGTGCAAAATAATGCAAGTGGATCGTAAATCATTCATCGGTGCAAAATATTGAATTTGTCTTTAATTGACGAGTGATGATGTCATACGTCGCTGTATGAAGGGTAATTTCCTTCTTTTTTAAAATTTTATTTTATTAGTGTTCAGAATCTCACAAACACACATTTCAATTGGTCAGATTCTATGTATGAAGAGAAGTAAAAAAGACAAAGAAACAAAAACAATACCATAGTAACAAAACTATAAATAAATAAATAAAGCAGGAGAAATAATTTCCCATACAGTAAGGAAATACAGTCCGGCATTTACAAACGGGAGAACGTATTTTCCGCATCACCTTCTGGTGACTCGTCCCCCCCGAGAACCGGGCCGTATCCGCCCCGTCGGGCCGCCGGGTCACCGGCGTGTTCTCTGTCCTCAGAGGACAACCAGCCGTACCTGTCGCTGCCGTGCAACGACCACAAGATCACCAGCGCCGTCTGGGGGCCGCTGGGCGAGTTCGTCATCGCCGGCCACGAGAACGGAGAGTTCAACCAGTTCAGCGCCAAGGTGGGTCCGCCGGGCCGGCCGCGCGGTTCATCGGCGAACATTCACTCGTGTGGTTATTCAGTGTTATAAATGTGTGTGTGTGTGTGTGTGTGTGTGTGTGTGTGTGTGTGTGTGTAGTCTGGGGAGATCATCAAGAAGGCGAAGGAGCACACCAAGCAGATCAACGACCTCCAGACCTCCTCGGATCTCACCATGTTCGTCAGCGCCTCCAAGGACAACTCGGCCAAGGTACGACTCTCCGGGCGGAGCCGGACCCCGCGGCGCCGCCGCCGCTCCTCCGGGCGCCGCCGTGGTCTGACGTCTCCCTCCCGGGTGTTCTTCCCCTCAGCTCTTCGACTCGACTTCTCTGGAGCACGTCAAGACCTTCAAGACGGAGAGACCCGTCAACTCGGCGGCCATCTCCCCCACCTTGGATCACGTGAGTGTCGACCTGGCGTGGTCTGAGACCCCGTTCACACGATGGGAAAACGCATATATCTTCATGCGTTTTGGCCTTTCATTTACACAAAAACGGAGGTTTTATCACGGAAAACGATCATTTCTGAAAACTGTTTTAGTGTTTGCGTGTGAACGAGGTCAAACAGAGTTTTAGGTTGTCAAACGTCACAGAATGCGACTAAAGATGCTTCACGCCATGTGAGCGTCCTATGCGGACGGAGTATTTATTTGTGTGTACAACGTTATTTTTGAAAATGGAGGGTCAGAAATATTTGTTTCTGTAAATACCGGCATGTGTGAACGTGGCCTTAGTAACACCCGCCTGCTCTCTGGCTCTCAGGTGGTGATGGGAGGCGGCCAGGAGGCCATGGAGGTCACCACGACGTCCACCAGGATCGGCAAGTTCGAGGCCAGGCGAGTCACGAGAAGAGCCGCCGCTCCACGTTAACGGCGTTCACATCGCTGACTGTTTTCTTTTTCTCAGGTTCTTCCACGCTGCCTACGAAGAAGAGTTCGGCAGGGTCAAAGGTCACTTCGGCCCCATCAACTGCGTGGCTTTCCACCCCGACGGCAAGAGGTAGGACGCTGCTCCTTTGGCGTGAAGAAGTTCTGGTGTGCGTCGCGGCCAACGTGTGACACCTGTTGTTGTTGTTGTTGTTTACAGCTACAGCAGTGGAGGAGAAGACGGATACACGAGGATTCATCACTTTGACCCACAGTACTTTGACTTTGAACTGGAGGCGTGAACCCAGTCCACTAACCCCACCCACCTGAACCCCCCAATTCAAATAAAGAGTCGGAGACGAGAGGCTTTCTGGTCTTTTTTGCTTTTTCTAACATCTTTGTGGCATCAGAAGTGATTTTTGTACCCGGATCCATCGAGACTTCAAAACCAACTTGAGTGTTTTAATCTGTTTCTACTCGAGTAGAACTGGACCTGAAACGCTTTCTGTCATTCCACCATTAAAACAACTGAATTCCAGCCTCGACTCATCCTGTTCCTGACGAGTTGTTTACACCCTCCGCAAACATAACATCTTAGTTTAGATATTTCAGAATTTTCAATTGAAAAAAATGAATATTTTCTTTAGTCAATGTTTAGTTGCAATACAGCATGTCGAGTTAATTTAAAGCGACACTATGTATCTTTTCTCCTGTAGCGCCCCCTTCAGGTATTTAACGTTTACTTCAGTGTTGTGAACCTCTAGCTCTCTAGCCGCTCACTCACAGCTGATCGGCAGCGCGTCTCGTTCAGACCGGTGTTCTGTCATTTTTTGCTGCCTTGTAAAAATTTGCTACCCGCTGCATAAACTGATAGGTGTGTATCGATTCATGCTACCCTATGAAAAAAAAAAAATGCTACTTTATGGTTTTATACATCTGTACATCAAATAAAGGCATAAAGTAAGTTTTTTTCTGTCATGAGTCTAATTATAAAAAGTGTCACTCACCATTATCAGCCGTGCATGACGTGCAACTCGGAAAATCGACTCGGCGCATGCGCAATACCACAAGGAGCGTTTTTTGACAAGCATCATTAAATGACAGAACACCAGCCCGGTGTTCTCCACAGCAGCATGTCATTCTGTCTACGCGTCGCGTAGCGGAGCAAATAAAAAGTCACCTGTGAGCGTGGACTGGCACTATAAGACGTTGGGTAATCACTACCAGAAAGCAAGTTGAACTACTTCCTGTTCCCAAACCGGAGGCACCGGGAGTCTCCCAACATCTTACATTCAGCAGTTTTCTGGCCACAGTTAGTATAAGTTCATACGTCACTGATGAAATGTAAAAATGTTAGTATTTGTTCTGCATCAAGTCATAAAATGACAATTAAATTTCTGATATAACATTACAGAAATACATAAATAGATTTTCAAATGTTTATTTCTGAGGGTAAAATAATGAACTGGCCCACTTGGATAATTTCATATGTTTATTAAAAAGTTCTGATAATGCACATTTCACGAGGATTAAACTCACGCCGCCTTCACGGCGGGGTACAAAATATCCAAAAACAAGTCGCTCACGTCCAAACCTCAACAACCACTCAAAGTAAAACACGGACGTGTCACAGTCGTCCACGAAGGCTAAATAAGTTACCGAGCGAGGAGCGGTATGTACAGGCGAGGTTACGCTACACATGCAGCACGCCGAATGCTGGGGACTCGTCATAAATAGATGTTTAAAAACCAAAAAAGACTTATTTAGTTTAGTTTAGCGCGCAAGCTCGAAATTCAGAAATCCGTAACAGGAGCGGCGACCGATGGAGAGCTTCACATCTAGAGGACTTGTGTCCTTTGTTTTGTACCACTGGGGGCTCCAGGTGGGTGGGGTTTAGGGGGGGGGGGGCACGCCCACTGAGGTTGGTAACAAATGTTCATAATACAGCGTAAACCAGGAGCGCCCGGAGGAACACAAAGAAGCTCCCGCAGGACGTAGGAACTAGGGAGCACCGAAGACAAAGGGACCGTTCCTTCCTTCCTTCGTGTCGCACTTCAAGTCGTCTTCACCTCTTCTTTTGGTCTGCAAACAAAACGATTCAGGAGTTCAGGCCACAGTGAGGGAGACGTTTACACAGATATAACAGATTTATGACCGTTTAAATGACCAACTCTCAGCTTATAAAACACCAAACACTGATATGTATTCTTTTCCTAATCGTTTTAGGTGTGTGTGTGCCTCTCTTACCCTGATGTGTCCATCTTCTCCTCCTCCTTCTCCTCCTCTTTCACTTCTGGAGAGGCAGCAAAAGAAACAAACGATCAGCTCGATGTTCTCACAGTATCTTCATCCCCCGTCATTGAAGACCCTGATGAAGACGAGTCGTACCTTTCTTCTCCTCCGCTTCCTTCTCGTCCTCCTTCTTCACCCGCTTCACCTTCTTGTGGTTGGCGGCGTTCCTGCGGCCGCCGCCCTGGCCCTCCGCCTCGTCCTCGGAGTCGGAGAACTCCTCCTCGCAGGCGATCCTCTTGTCGTGCGCCCGGACTGAAGCGGGAGAAAGACAAACGCTCACACACACACACACACACACACTAACTTTACCCCCCCCCCCCCCAAAAAAAGGTAGAATCCTCTTACTGGACACGCGCTTGTCGGTGTCCTCCTCGTCTTCATCGGCGCTGTCGGGGTGCGGCGCGTCCTCGGGGATGGCCTGCATCTGGACGCCGGGCGCGTGCGGCAGCATGCGCAGGTTCTCGAACAGCCGCTGCTTGATCTTCTCCAGGTACTCGCCCGTGTTCTGGTTGGTCATGTTGGACGGGCTGATGTGGAGCTTGAAGTCGGGCCCGAAGTACTCGAAGTAGTCGTTGTAGGGCAGCTCGTTGGGGATGGAGCAGTCCAGCGCCACCGCCGTCTCGTAGGTCCAGCAGCGCGCCACGTTGCGGATGGTGTAGCCGCCGCCGCCCAGCATCAGCAGCGGCAGGTTGAAGCTCTTGATGTACTCCACACATTTGGCGTGGCCTGTAGACACACACACACATATATATGTAAGTAAGAATAAATACATGTATAAAAAAATACAAGTATAAAGAAATAAAAGTAAAAATACAGGAATGAATAAATATAATTTATAGACAATTTAAGTCCTCCATACACACACACACATATATGAAGGACTTAAAATGTCTGAAGTATAAATAAATGCAGGAATAAATAAATAAATAAAAGTATAAATAAATCCAAGAATAAATAAATATATGTATAAATAAATCAAAGAATAAATAAATACTTAAATGAATGCTTAAACAAATAAATACAGGAATGAATAAATATAAGTTATAGACATTTTATCTCCTCCATACACACACACATGTAATCCTCCAGCACTAAAGGGCATCTTACTGGTGGTTCTGGGTGATGGTGTTCGTACCTTTGATGGTGAGGTTGAAGCAGCCCAGTCGGTCTCCAGAAAGAGAGTCCGCTCCACACTGGAGGACCACGGCACTCGGCTGGTACATCTCCATCACTTTAGCCATGATCTAACACACACACACACACACACACACACACACACACACACACACACACACACACACACACACACACACACACACACACACACACACACACACACACACACACACACACGTTAGCAGCCGTGATGGCGGTGGACTACCGGAGCGCCTAAATAAAAGAAGGCTTACGGGTTTGAAGATGGCTTCATAGGACTCGTCATCGATGCCGTCTCGGAGCGGATAGTTCACCGCGTAGTACTTCCCCTTTCCGGCTCCGATGTCCTGCACACAGCGAGGATAATTTAATTATAACTCACACACATACCGGTGTGTTGCGTAGATGAAGGGCGACGAGAATAAACTAACACACCCTCAGGTCTCCGGTGCCGGGGAAGTACTCCCCGTACTTGTGGAAGGAGACGGTCATGACCCGGTCGGTGGTGTAGAAGGCCTCCTCCACGCCGTCGCCGTGATGGATGTCGATGTCTATGTACAAAACCCTCTGGTGGTACCTAGAGAGGAGAGAACATCGGTTATTCACATCTAGAGGAGGAGAGCGGAGACCTCTCCTCTGTTATCGGGGTTTTTGCTCTTCAACCACCAGAATACAATATTGATGTTGTGTTCACACACCAGAACTAAATATGGGAAAATGTGGCGGTTGGTTTCTTAAAAAACACAAGACAACGTCATTACTCACTATTTTTATATATATATATATATATATATATATATATAATATTAATAATAATGTATATTATTTTATATTATTATTTATTATATATATATATATATAAATGTAGTTCTTGAGGGATGTTGAACAATATGTAAAAGCCCTTTCTAAGTCCGGCAGGTGTTTGAGAGCCAGCAGCTTACTTGAGCAGCTCGAGGATGGCCAGCACGATGTCGTTGACGTAGCAGAACCCAGAGGCCTCGGACTTCTTGGCGTGATGGAGTCCGCCGGCCCAGTTGATGGCGATGTCCGTCTGCTGCTTGTTCAACTTCAACGCCCCAGCTGGTGGGAAAAAAGTAAAGATACAACATGAGTTACCTGGACTTTGACTTGTTGATTATTATTATTTTCACATTTAAAAATGTACATTATGACCACGCGGCGCTGTGCAGGTGAGCTCGGGAAATCTATCTTCTCCCCGGTGAAGGACAGGGGGATCGAGTTCATGCCGTGCACAAGTCTTGAATGTCCACGTTGTCCGAGGCTGCTGCGCCAGGGCGTCATGGGACAACTCACCGACAGAGCCTCCCGTCGAGAGCTGGCAGAACTCAAACAGACCATCGAACACCGGACAGTCTTCTCCGACGTTGACTGTGAGAAAAAGACACAAATAAATTAAATCAACATTACAGGAACCGTAAGAAGACTCTTGGCGTCCGGTGGCGTCGACGGCAACACTCACACCGCTGCATCTGCTTGCTGTACTCGGACATGTTGTCCGGCCGGATGGACCGCAGGAACTTGATGTAGTCGTCGCTGTGGTACTTTGTCATCTCCTCTCCGCTGGCTTTGTGCGGCCTCTGGAAGCACAAAAGAGGATGAGGAAGAGAGTGGCTGCTGACTCTTCGTCACGAGACAGGAGTCGTTGGGTCTGTCGGAGTTTGACACGTTCAATGAGCACAGCCTTCGAGCGGCTAGTCTGTGTTCACTTCCATGTGTACTAGTCTGTGTTCACTTCCATGTGTACTAGTCTGTGTTCACTTCCATGTGTACTAGTCTGTGTTCACTTCCATGTGTACTAGTCTGTGTTCACTTCCATGTGTACTAGTCTGTGTTCACGTCCATGTGTACTAGTCTGTGTTCACCTACATGTGTACTAGTCTGTGTTCACCTACATGTGTACTAGTCTGTGTTTACCTACATGTATACTAGTCTCTCTTTACCTACATATGTACTAGTCTCTGACTAAACAAAATCCATCTTCTTTGTCAGCATCCTAATAACTACCAATGCTCTTCAGGATTATGAATAATATCCCGAGTGTTGGGGTCTGTGTGGAGCGATGCAACTCACGTAAATCTCCATTTTTCTGTACAGTCCATAGTTGAGCAGGAGGTTGTGCGTCATGCGGATCCGGTGGGGTTTCATGGGATGGCCCTGGCCGTAGTAGTAGTTCCCCACATCCCCTTTGGAAACAGAAATCATCCAGGTAAGTTTACATTACAGGATCACATTGAAAACCTAAATACGAATCAACACTCACATGTTTAATAACACGAACCCGTCTGTTTGCGTGATGAAAACGTAGCTAAACAATGCGGCGTTCACGAGGACAGCTACAAGCATCATCTTTCCTATTTTAAAACAGTTGTTTGTAACCACGACAACAGGCGCGTTCGGCTGAAAGTCCACCAGTTAACACGGTCGCGTTTTAAACCGTAACACCGGCGAGATGAGCGCCGGTGTTACGTGAAGCTACACACGTTCCCACAATTAACAAATTATCGCATAGCACAATCCAACACATATTTTTTAAATGGCATTAAATACATAATTTCGTGTATTCTAATTTGAAACCGAGACGAACACCGGATGCTAGCTAGCGAGCTAACGGTGGCTAGCTAGCTATACCGGCTAGCTGGCCTGCTCTGTATTAAAATAAAAATTAAATACGTTAAAAACACGTGTAATGTCCTGGAAATCTTGGCGCATTTAATGCCGCTTCACTCCGAGAGAAAAGCGTTTGATATTTACCGTCGTAGTAATAGCAAACTTTCTTCTTTGTTCCTTGAGGCAGCGCCATTTTACTCCACTGTTTAGAGACCACCACGGCTCCTGCTCGTGCACCACGGAAGTACGAGCCGCCGCGTCAGCCAATCACAGACGATCCCCCGCCCGGCTGGTAGGCGCCGGTGGCACAAACCGAGGACCACCTAGGCTGCAGCTACTAACCAGACAGAGTGTCTAGACTGGAACGTGACAAAGATGTAGCAGCTATTTATTAAATGTATTTAGTTATTTTATTCACACAATTAGTATTATTTCATTATTATAAATGTGTTTTTCTATTTTAATAATTTTATTATAGATTTTTTTGATCAGACTGTATCTCGTAACCCTTAATGTGAGCATTAAAAGGTGAATTGTATCTTATATATACACATAGATGGTTTTATCTCCACGTAATGACGGTTAAATGATATACCTTTAATTAAGTATACATCATTTGCCTCCATTGTTTAAGATAAATTTGAAAAAAAATAATAAAAGGCAACGACACAAAAGGAAGATAATAAGGTCTGGGCCTGTAAAAACTGAAAATATCTGATTTCGTTTTCACATGTTTTCTCGATAACATATTTCCATATGTATTGAATTTAATTGTTTTATTTGACACGAAAGGATCAAGAAAGAAAAGACCAATTTTCATTAATTGCCCCTAGCCAGATTTTACGAAGACACCCAAAAGTAGAATAACATGCAACCAGATCAACATAATAAAAATGCATGTTATTCTAAAAGAAATGTCTGCCTTTAATATATATATATATATATATATATATATATATATATATATATATATATATATATATATATATATATATAATGCAGTGCAGGTGCATTGAGACTGATTACGCACATATTTATGCTGGAGCAGACAGAAGGCAATGGGCGTTGGAGCATTTCTCATCGTGGCCAGCAGGTGGCGGTGGAAGCTCGTGTGAGTTTTTGCGTCTCTCACAAAATCTCTGTAGACTCCATCATGGCTGAATGAGAAATGCAGCATCCATGATCAGTCACGGAAAATCACGTATGGGCTGCAAAACAACGATATCGAGGATCGACCAAATAGCTCCGAATAATTACATTTCGGTGGATTTAGGTCAGAGTTTCAGTGATTTTGGACACTTATTTATATAAAAACAAATCGCAGAAGGCTGCATCCATGTGGAAGGCGCAGTTTTTTGTCTCAATAATTCATAATTGTTTGAAGGCCGGGGTCCAAATGTAGCTCAGATCTCAACTCATCATGTCACCATGTGAACTAGGTCAGAGCATCGGGAGCTTCGAATGGAGGGAATATTACAGATGTGAAGCTGGGAGTGGGGGAGGGGGGAGAGAAAGAGAGGGGGGGTGGGGATACGAGCGAGGTAATGGTGCTGACCTCAGGGCCATGCGGCTAATTGAGAACCAGGGGGTCATTGGAGCCAACATGGTGCATAATGGTGCGTTCAATTATCTCTGAACCAATCAGCGACAAAGACGCACACGCGCGCGCGTGTGCGTGTGTGTGTGTGTGTATCTTTTATAGAGAATCACAAAATGTGATAATGTAAAAAAGCCCCTCCAAGTGATTTTTGATATTGGGCCTGCATGAATAGACGTAATTGATGTGTTCGTTTTTTTTTAACTCGGCGGTCGGAGTGAGTGACACTCGCATGAGGGAGCAGCGTCGTTTATGTCTGTTGGGTTTATAGCCGTAATAAATCTTTTTTACTGTAATGTGCGGGGCTTTCTCTCCCTGGACTGTCACCACAGGGGGGGGGGGGTGATTCTGAGCGCTTCTTTTTGAAAATGACTTATTTTGCCACAGGTGACGACTCGATAACGATAAACAACGATGAATAAAAATGGTGTAAGAGCACCACGAGTAGAAACCTGACCCCTAAATATAGATAATTCTGCCAAAATGAGCTTGGGTGGGAATCAACCCCTCAGAATGAGAGATTACGTCTTATATTTAGTCGGTAAAAGGTGAAATGGGTGGTTTAAATTGCTTTAAATTGGGGTTTTGGGGTCAAATATTGAAGGATATGTGTTTGTGTTTTGCTTTATTCTTTCATTTGTCTTATATTCAGACATCAAAGTGATGTAAAATGTCAGTTACTGTGTCTTTAAATGTGTCAATGTGTCCATAAGTGGATGAATGATCATGTTATATCCTCTAATTCCTCACTAGACTACGAGCCAGTGGTTGTTGCTCCAGATCCTCTCGTATAAAGTCATATTCTACTTCATTAATGCAGGACGTGAATAACCATGACGACACACACAGAGAGAACTGGCCGGTAACCAACATTTATTTACCATTATCAACTTTACAATAAAACCAGAAACATCTGTCAACATTAGCAAAATAAAGAACAGAAATCAATCCAATGTATTTACAGGAGACAAAAGCAGATTTAGGCTCACGTACGACAGATAAACAACTCTGCTTCATATCAAACCGCAACAGTGAAACATAGCAAGCTTCTTTTTTTTTAAGTGTTCATTTTTTTTCTTCTCCAATAGTAAGGTAAAAATCAAAAGTTGTCTATTCTTTTTATTTTGTGTTGTTTTTTTTCTTCTTTTTCTTTCTTCTTTAAAACAAAACGAGTAATAGCTTCTCTGAATCTTTTTTTTTTAAAGACGCTTCTCTATAATACACCACAAAATACTTGTAAATTTGGGTTAAAATATAGGAATGTAAAAAGGTTGTTGAGTCTCTTTAATTTTTCTGATTTCATTTTTTTTTTATTATAGTTTTTTTGTTTGTTGTTCTATTCAACAGTCGTTTC
This sequence comes from Liparis tanakae, assembly GCA_036178185.1. Taxonomy (NCBI): domain Eukaryota; kingdom Metazoa; phylum Chordata; class Actinopteri; order Perciformes; family Liparidae; genus Liparis; species Liparis tanakae. Next base: position 14,082,218 of record CM070106.1, read on the forward strand.
AGGTGGTGGTGGTGGACGTGTCCTAGAATCTAGTTTCATTCCCTCCGCGAGGAGGCATCTTGATTTTGCAGATTTTTTTTTTATATATACGGAAAAAAGATGCTTTGGACTCCCATCCATCCTCCATCCATCCATCCATCCATCCTCCATCATCCCTCTATACTTCGCGGTGTCATTAGCTCGCACGCTCTAGCCATTTAAAAATCCCGTTTCCGCCCAGCGACCAGCCCCCACAGCCTGAAGACTCAGTCCGGGTCCGAGATGTCGAGCGGGAACCGGGGAAGTGATCTAGTGAATCTAGTCTGTCGTCTTTGTTACCATGACGAAAAAAAGTGGCACGTCGAAGGAGTCTCTCACATACATGTGTATATATTTACATATACATATATCCACATACATATGTATACATATACACACATATATATAAATATATATATATATACTCTTAAATTCTCTCTTTCTCTCTTGAAAAACAGTTCACCCAGTTCATTGCGAGGCCTCGGCTTCCATCACTCCTTCTTTTCAGAGGGAGCCGGGGTCGAGCTGCTCTCCTCCGTCGGTTTCGTGGCCTCGGGGGTCGGGGCAGCTGCCTCCTTGGCCTCCTCCTTGGGCGCCTCCTCTTTGGCGGGCGCCTCCTCTGCCTTCGGGGTCTCAGTGGCGGCGGCGGCCTCCACTTTCGCCTCTTCTTTCTTCTCCTCTTTCTTCTCCTCTTTCTTCTCCTCCTTCTTCTCATCCTTCTTCTCGTCCTTCTTCTCCTCCGCCGGAGCAGCGGCTCCGTTCTCGGCAGGTTTCTCCTCGGAGGGGGTGGCGGCGGCGGAGGCGGAGGCGGCGGCAGCGGGCGCCTCCTCCTCCTTGACCGCCTCGCTCTTCTTGGTCTTCTTCAGGTTCAGTTTGAAGTTGAAGGACTTCTTCAGGGAGAACTTCTTCTTCTTCTTCTTGGGGGTCTCCTTGGTCGCGGCGTCACCGCCCTCGGTTTTCGCCGCCTCGCCATCCGTGGCGGGCGCCGGCTCGATGGCGTCCCCTCCGGCGGCGGCGTCGGGCTCCTTGGCTGCGTCGGCCGAGCCGTTGGTGGCGGCGGCGTCCCCGTCGGGCTTTGGGGAGACATCGCCGTTTGTCTTCACGTGTCCGTTCTCCTGAGACACAAGAGGTGGACGGAATAAGTCATCAGACAGTAAAAAAAAAAAAATATATATATATATATATATATATATATATATGCATGAAAAACTCATGCATGAAAAACTCAAATGAGCTATTTTAGGGGCGCATTTGTCGTTTCTTGTCGTCGTGCTCATCAATTAACCACCGTGTCGCCGGGCTCGGAGGCGACGCCTTGCAGTACCGGAAGCCGGCGATAGGCGGCGGTGGCGCCTCGCTGCGCGGCCGGAGGGACCAGACAGACGGCGGCTCAACAAAAGACCAGACCCGGGCTCATCCGCTCACATCCCCCCAAAATAATCACGTTTTAATTCACTCCAAATAATCAGCTTGTAATAAATACTGCTCGATTGACAAGAGTTAAGAGTAAATCATAGTAAAAAATATAAATAATGAGTAATATTAAACATTCATAATGACGGTGGTTTACAATATCACATGTATGACAGAATAAAAACTGACAACCGTTGCCCAGACAACAGCCGGGCTCGCGCTTTAAACGGAGAGGAGTGCCTACGTGCGCTCGCGCTGCCCCCCTCCTCCCCCTCCTTTAATGCCATGGCACCATCACACACGTTTCATCGTGGGGGGGGGGGGGGGGTTCGAGCTCGGTCACAAAAATTAACACTAAGCGTTTTTTGTTTATCTCCACCGAGATAAAAGTAACAACAGTTGTATTTGTAAAAGAAATTGGGGGGCCGTTTTTTGGAAGTCGGTCTGCGCGAGACCGTTAAAAGAAAGAAAGAAAAAAAAAGCCCCACCTGGCTTGCCCCGCCTCCCCCCCCCCCCCAAAAAAAATCCTCACATTCACGTTGTATGGCTTCGGCGTCGACTAAAATGTATTAAACTCACGTTTTCCGTGTGAGAATATCAAACACGTATCCGCGCGTGCTTCCTCCCATTCATAAAAATGACGTTTTGAATTTTTTCAACCGAGCGCAAAGGGTCGCGGGTAATTTACCTGTCCGTTGGTTTTGACAGCTGCAGCATCAGCGGTGGCGGCGCTCGCCTCCGCGGCCACGTCTCCCTTGGATGCCTGGGATCCCATTGTCTTCGATGAGTTTGTGTGTGTCCGTGTGTGCGTGCGTGTGCGTGTGCGTGTGCGTGTGTGTGTGTGTGTGTGTGTGTGTGTTTGTCGTCCAAAGCAAATTAAAAAAGTAAAAATGCAAAAAAAAAGAGAAGAAGAAGAAGAAGAGTAAGTTAATCCAAACCCCAAAGGTAGAGCTCCGTATCCAGTGGTGAAACGACGAAAAGTATCGGGTTGTTTTTATATTTTTCTTCGGTTTTATTGTGATTATAATTCAGACGGCAGGTACTTCCTCTCGGTGCTCCTGTGGTCAGACTTGTCACCCCGGTGGAGAGAGACCCTCTAAACTCAACACTGGTTGAACGCGACGCTCCAGACATACAGAAGGTTCGAGGCGCCGCCTGTGGGCGGGACCTGCTGAGATCCGACCAATCACAGCGCCGGCTGAGACCCAAGTCGCGTGCTCTCTGGCCAATCAAAGCTTCCCGCTCCCTAATTGTCCCCGCCCCTCAGGAGGACCCCCAGCGATGAAATCAATTTAGCTCAGCTCAAATCCGTGTTTTATAGGCTTTAAAGTAAAAAAAATAAAACAATTAGAACACTTAATCATTTCCTCTCCTTTTATCAGTGTGCCTGTTGCTGCATATTTACTAATTTGCTTTTGTTTTTGGTTTAGTCTCCACTCAAACATGATGAATATCTATCAGACAGCTATATAGCTTGATAATAATGACTAATTATTGAATTTATTACAGCATTTTTTTGCTCCCTAAACATAACTATCATGAAGTTGGTGAATATTAATGGGAATGACTGAATGTGTTTTGAAACTGTCATAACTTTATTTATTTTAGCCATTTACTTACACTGCATTCGGGGTGACTAATGCATTGTGAATAAACAGCAGTGGTTTTCATTTGGGTTGCAACTAACAGGTCTTTTAATTAGCCTTCCACATTATGTTTGCTTTAATTAATTGGTTAATTTTGTCTATGAAAAAGTAAGAGTAAAAAGGCCACGTTTACGTATTCAAATCGCTCGCTCTGTCCACCTCCTTCCCACACACAACACATATTACATTTACTATAATTGGAGACTAAGAAAATGAGTGCACAGTCAGCTCTTATTCTTTTTTAAATTAGTTTTGGCTTAGAAATTATATTAATCATAATTTAAAAAAAGGTTGCATCGGATAGTTTCAGTTCTAGTTTATCATAATCCTCTTAGTTCTTGGAGTGAGGTAATGCACTGTTTCGCAATAGTTTCACTTTTTAGTATTTATTAAGCAACTAGGGAAGTTTCTGAGCGAGTCACTTTTGGTTTAACACTCTGATTCAGCATTTAGTGGCAGATTCAAATCTAATGCAATAGGTGTCGCGACATCTGCATGATTCATGGTCCTGTTATGAAACACGGTACATTTCATTTGCCCTTTTTTTCATAGCATATGGGGGAAATACCAAATGTTGCTCATACAGTTGATGCAAGACCAATAGAGTTATCCAGAAACGGGACATCTATTCGACATACAGCTCAGCATGTGACCAATCGTCATTCGCTGTAGCCCGGCCAGTTAACACGGCAATGATTCGAAAATAAGTCAGTTACGGCGGTCATGAGATAGTCATCACGGCCTCCCAGAAATAAGTGCAAAATATTCGACCGATTGACGTGACACAGGGCAGGAATTTTGGCAAAATGTTCAGATGGAATGAGATATGAAACATGCATAACTTAACCTTTTAAGCATTATGCTTCTTTTAGGCCTCTGCTCTGAAGAGTGCATACAAACTAAAAAGAATGTATCTCTGCAACCACCACGGCTATTTTAATCTTTAAATACGTTTTTCTTTTGTTCAGGTGTACACATCAGTCTGTATATTACTGGGTCAGAGTAAATAAAGATGGCATATGGAAGAAATATAAAAATGTCCGGTCCGAATTGAAATATCCGTGCATATCAGAAGATTGAGCATTGAATTATGAACATGTTGGCATTAGTTGCATGACAATTGGATATAAATTGACCACTCTATGGTAAAAAGAAGATGTTGACCATTTCATGACCTTGACCTTTGACCCGATCGACCCCAAAATGTAATCAAATGGTCCCCACATAATAACCAATCATCCCACCAGATTTCATGCGATTCGGCTTAATACTTTTTTACTTATGCGAATAACACGCATACACGCATACAAATACACGGAGATCAAAACATGACCTTCCGCATTTTCAATGCAACGGTAATAATGTTGAAATTCCTAAAACTAATCTAAAAAGATACTATTCTCTTCTCTGTCCATCCCTAACAAACGGGCCTACTTTATGTCACACAATGGAGAATAAGGGTTCAATGTGTTCTCATGGCGGAGAACACGGATCAGGGAACCGGCCGCATGTCACGCTGTGTCCTCACGGCTCCATGACTGCATTTGTTGTTCACCTCCTCGCTCGTCAACAACATCCATAGCGCCAGCCGAATGTCCTCAATGTGATGATCATGCACATTCCACCTGATCGCTCTTTTTTCTTCTTCACGCGTTCCTCGCGACAGCTCTTACTTACACCGCCGCAAGGAAAAAGACTTCCCAGTGTTCGGTGGCACCAATCGGGGAACATTGATTTTTCGAGACTTCAGAGTGAAAGGGGGGGGGGGGGGGGCCTCCAGCTCTATCCGCCGTGTCACATGTAAGTCCGACCCGAAACGTTAGGCCACGTTACGTCACGATGGAAGTGTGTTTGCAGCGCGGTCCGGAGAGTCTGAGAGGGAAATATTCATCCATATTGGAAATTTGACATTCTATAATCAATCAGCTGGAGTCACCAGGCCGGTATTGGTCGGTATAAATGTTTTATGGGCCACAAATATGTGGACGCTCTACTCCCAGATCAAAACCATTCACATCAAAAGAATTATACTTTTCATTTTCTTTGCTTATTTCCCTTAAAAATCAAAGAGTTTAATTCCACGTACATGCATAGGCTCATACTTATACATCTGCCTTCATCAATGTATTTTGTTTCTTTAAATTAAACATTTAAATTAAATAAAAAATATTTTAAAAAGCTCACACACACGCACACATGCATTTTTATTTATTTATCCAATACTCTGACTTTATGATGCTTCGTCCATTGTTTCGTTGTCCTCTCGGTGTTATGTCTATTGTCCTTTAATAAAATAATGTATATATATATATACACTTTTATTAATCCCACAGTGGGGAAAATCTTTCTCTGCATTTAACCCATCCTTCGTGATCAAGGACTAAAGTGGAGCAGTGTGCTGCAGTGATGCACCCGGGGAGCAACTGGGGGTTCAGTGCCTTGCTCAAGGACACTTCGACATGCAGCTAATGGGGAGAGCGGGAATCGAACCGGCTACCATGTGGTTATGGGACAACCACCCTCCCCACTAACCTACGGCCGACCCCTTTTTAAAAAAATAATATACTCTACGGTTCAAAAGTTTGGGGTCACCGAGAAACTGTTGTGTTTTCCATGAAAACACAACAGTTTTATTTATTAAATGAATACAAGATTAATACAAAATCTAGTCAAGACATTGACAAGGTTATAAATAATGACTTTCATTGTAAATATTAATGTTGTTCTTCAAACTTGTGGCTCAAAGGAAGGCCAGTTTGAGAGCTTCTCTCACCAGCGTAACTGTTTTCAGCTGCGCTCACATAAAAAGGGTTTCAATGTCAAGGAATTGGTTTGTTGAAAATGTAAAATAAAAAGTTATAATTAAAAAAAAGGGTTTCATGGGGGTTCTAACCCTCTGCTCGTCTTCTAAGGCAATACCACAATGTACCACTAGAACATGGAGATGGGCCTCTACACACCTCTGTAGGGATGTCATTAAACACCAGAGAATAGTCATTTACCACATTAACTATGTATAGAGTGTATTTATGACAGTGTATATGTCATTTTCATTGGAAAAAACTGTGTTTTTTTCTTCTTTTTTCTAAATGACCCCAAACTTTTGAACGGTAGTTTATATATAAAAATCAAAGAGTTAAATGAGAAGTAAAGATTCCTCTCTCATGTCCTCTTATCTTCTCATCTGACTCTTTACAAGAGAGCGATTGTTGCATTTTTCCCCCTAAACATATCAAACCCATTGATCTGACGTGCTGCTGGACCAGCTGTGGCGCTTTTTCCATGGCCAACTTTGGAGCGCCGCTTCTTGCGTTTTGCGACGTGTTCCTGAACGCACCGTATTGTTTCACATTTAATTACATTCTCAAGCTTCATTTCTTTTCATTTGCCTAATTGGGAACTAAGGAGCCCGTAATAAGATCTGCACAACAACAACAAAATCAAACAAACAAAACACACCCTGTCGAAAAAATACACCCGACTTTACGTTTGACGCTCTTGACGAGTGTGCGTGCGTTTAAAAGTGTCTCGCGTGGAGCCCGGGGATGAACTAAGGGTTAGATTACTCCCTCTAATATTCACATGGGAGTCTCTTTCCCCCGTTTAAATAAGCAGACGCACACCACTAACGCAAAGAGGATTATCGCGGGGACTCGTAAGTGTTTTTTATTGCTCTGTTTGCATCCGAGTGTGTGTGATAAAACATCAATCGAAGCCTCTTCGACTTCCCTTCACACACACACACACACACACACACACACACACACACACACACACACACACACACACACACATGCGAGCGTATATCACGCTGTATGCATCCAGCCGGCCTTGTAAATGTCATAATAATGTGTCCACTGTGCTGCGGTGGAATGCGCGGCACGCGGGGCCCTCCCCGGCTCCTCTGGACATCTTCTCCTGTGAATGGGCTTCTTCAGCCTGCTTGAGGTAACTCAGCCTGGGTCTGGAGGAAGGGCTCTGTGTGTGTGTGTGTGTGTGTGTGTGTGTGTGTGTGTCATCGTGGAACCACATCAAGTGCTCCCTTTCTTCTCCGTCCATGTTAAAAAGGAAAAAGCCGGTTCCCGTGTGACGGCGACGACGGCGGCGCTCATCGGAGAACACAACACTCTGCTCCATGTGTGTGTCTGTGTGTGTGTGTGTGTGTGTGTGTGTGTGTGTGTCTGTATGTGTGTGTGTGTTGGCACGTGTGCGTCTGTGTGCTATGTGCATATAAGGGAAGGCATTGTCGAGGGACCGGCGGGCGTCAGGGGGAGAAAGGCACGGAGAGGGGCCGACATGCACACACACACACACACACACACACACACACACACACACACACACACACACACACACACATTATGCCCCCCCCCCCCCCAACACATGGCGTACAAAAGCAAGGAGGGCATCAGCTGGGACAGAGTTCATATAGATGGGACCGAGGGGTGGAATGCAGGGGGGGGGGTGTCTGTATGACAGAGATGAAGTCTTAGATGTCATGAAGGGGGGCGGTGGGGGAGAAAGACGACGCGCCAGAGGTCCCGCGGAGGTCGTCGTTCGGACGTGTCGGGCGACATGACGACGTGCCGGGAGCCGAGCGGTAGCACCAGGTGTGGCCGAGGAATGCGATAAGAGGTCATCAAACAACCGTTAACCCGGAAGGGGAGGGGGGGGGGGGACCACAGATGGGGCCGTGATGTCGATAAACATGGTGCCGGAGCAGAGAGGAGGCCGTAAAGACGACTGGGGAGTTGAGGATGATGCCGGGTGTTGGTTACTGACCGGGTGACGGTACGGATTCTTGGAGAAAAGCTCCATAATACGAAGAAACGGGTGAATCTTTAGGGTTTTAAGTAAACGGGGGGCGTGTTTTAACCATATCACTCTCTCGCAAGTCGTGCAGTGCGGCCCGAGTTTGTTTATTTAGTCGTGCGCTCGCTACTTCTACGCTCACGGGTGTTTTTTTGCTACTTGAAACCATTCTGCATCGACCTTCTGACTCAGAGTCCTGACAATAATAATAATAATTCATTCTATAACGCTGAGTGGCGTATGAAGTTTTTTAAATAGCAAGAATTTGCCAAGACTGCATGTGTGAGAGTGCGTTAATGGAAGTTTTAAAATAATTGTTCTACCATTGACTTCAATTCATCAGACTTTTCAAAAAATGTTGGATTGTCTGTCTAACCGTGGAGGAAAACTCAGATTAAATGTAACAGGTGATGAGTCATCGACATACAAACTTACTTACACGTGCTGTCACATCTAATTTGCTAAAACTGCATGTGAGAGAGTGCGTTTGTTAAGGGTGACCAAGGCGTGAACCCAAAAGCATAACAAGGAGTTCTTTCAAAATAAAAAGGTTTCTTTAATGTAGCGCTGAGCAGAACCAAAGTCTGGCAACAGGAGACAAAACGATCCACAACATGAACAGGTAAGACCTCAGAATAAATAGGATGAGCCACACAGCCACACCCTAGTGGACACAAGGACAGGAAAACAGGAACAGGAAATACAGGGAAAACTCTGGATTGTTTTGATGAAAACATAACAGCGTTAATGGAAGTTTTTACATAGTTTTGCTCCCATTGACTACCATTGACCTCCATTGACTCCCATTGACTCCCATTGACTTGATAAGGTATTAACAGAAGCTTAAGAAATGTTATCGTTTTGTTCTACGTCTCAAAATACATCAGTAAAAACACATTATTTTCATCACATGAACTTTTTTCAAACAATCAATGGCATCTGAAGTTTTTTAAATGGCAAGAATTTGCCAGAACTGCATGAGTGAGAGTGCGTTAATGGAAGTTTTTATACAGTTTTGCTGCCATTGACTCCCATTCATCAGACTTTTCTAAATTTTTTGGGGATTCTCCGTCTAACCGTGGAGAAAAAGTCAAATTCAATGTAACAGGTGATGAGTCATCGACATACTAAAATATGTCAGTAAAAACTTGTGACACACAATTTTAATCGCATGAATCTTTTTCAGACAATCATTGGTGGAGGAAGTCTCTCTCTGGCGGCTGGGAGCTCTGTTGACTCAGGGCGGCGCCAAGGTGCTTTCCCATCAGCCACTGCTGTCACCATAAAACCAGAAGGCGGACATCTGAACAGCACGGTGTCATATTCACGCCTAGCGACGTGAAGCGGATGAGTCGGTCCCCCCCCATTAAAGCTTCAGAGAGCAGGCATCCGACCGGCCTCTCGGGTCTGGACCGGTCGCTCGAAGAAATGGATTACACGGAGATCACTCAAGGCCGAAGGGAGCCAATCACGTCGCTCCGTCGTTCGCCGTCACAACGTTGAACCGCTCGGCCTACAGGAATGGTCCAAGTTGTCTCTGACCTTTGACCCCCCCCCCATGAGGTCGCCGCCTCTGGGCTCATCATACAGAGTGCGGAATTCATCCCTTCGGGTCACCGTTTCCCTTTTTCTTCTACTTTCTGTGTCACGGTACTTCCTTTAACGTACGTATGATACCCCCCACCCACCCCCCACCCTCACTCATTCAACTCGGTCTCCCAAAGGCGCCATTGTGGGGGCGGTTCATCACCCCTACATGGATGAGCATCACAAGGTAGCACTGGCTGGGAAAGGGAAGCGGAGGAGGGCAAAGGATTATGGGTAAATTAAACCAGCGGGAAAACGAAAAATCTGTGAAAAGAAGGTTTAACAAAGGTTTCTTCTTCTCTTTCTTTTTGCACGATGTCCAACCAACGAGGAGTCTAATGTTTGTGTGATGAAATAAAACATATTTTTTAAAGCCTGGAATCCCTGAACCTGGATTATAATCAGCCATTTTTTAATTAAGGCCAGCCAAGTGCCCGTGTCACGGAGGGACAATAGATAGCATATGGCTCTCAGCTCTCAGCTCTCAGCCGACAGATGTCCAAAAAGAAACAAAAATAATCACGACTTTAGCTTTTGAGCCCGACTGGCCAAAGAGGTCAAAGATAGGCGCCAAAAAACCCCCACAATGGCGCAAGGAAACGGGGAAACGGGGAGGGGCAATGGTGCGCTCCCCCGGTGTGGTTGAATGTCAGCTAAATGGGTCACGGTAACGCGGCTCGACACGCGGCGGTCGCTCGTTACTCGACTTTCTGGGATGGAGAGAGAAATCGTGGTGAAAGAGTCCAGCGAGGAAAACACCAGAGGAGAAGAAGAGTGTTCGGGACTTTCCGTTCCCGGCTCAAAGGCAACGCTCCGTCGACCCGCTTCGCCCCCGCAACACATTCTACTTTCACTTTCAGCCCACGACCTCTTCCCTCCAGTTACGGTCCAGATCAGAGCGGTTTACAGTAGATACTGTAGTAGAGATAAGATGTGAGGAGTTTATTCCCCTCTTACTGTAGTAAAGTAATCTAAAAGTGAACTTGTTTCTTCTTGTTTTTGTTAATGGAGTGTTACATAAGACTTGATTGGGGGAAATTCGGCCTACATTGTCAGGAAATTGGGCATATTTCGTAATAAATGTGTAATTTCAGACCCACCAAACCAAGAAATGACTCAACTCAGCCTCTCAGTCTGTCTTTGTCTAACATACTGTACACACTCACACACACACACACACACACACACACACACACACACACACACACGCACACACACGCACACGCACACACACGCACACACACACACACACACACACACACACACACACACACACACACGCCTGGCACATGCAGTGCTGCAAGTGGTGCCAGCCCCAGTAAAAATCCCTTTTGACGTACGAGCGTGCCAGTGACCTTATTACCATGACAACATTTTCTCGGGGATAATAACGTTGTGGCAGCGCTGACATAACATGACACAACAGCACGGACACTCGGCGCGTGACGCGGCGCAGAGAGGTGAACCGCTCGCTTTCTTTTGGGTTCCCTTCCTCTTCCTCTTCCCTCTCTCGTAGTTTTTTTTCGTGCCTCGCCCTGATTCTGCTCTCGTGTTCCCGCCTCCGTGTGTGTGTGTGTGTGTGTGTGTGTTTCAAATCTGTGTACACCCACGCGAGCGTCCTAAAATAAATGCTTCTTCTTCTTCTTTCATACATGTGAGCGTATTCAGCAGAAACTGAACAGCAAACCCACCCCCCTCTCTCTCTCTCTCATTTCTCCTCCTCCTCCTCCTCCTCCTCCTCCTCCTCCTCCTCCTCCTCCTCCTCCTCCTCCTCCTCCTCCTCTCTGCTTCTCCTTTCCACCATCCGTCCTGAGTGGGAGAGACAGGGAATGTCAGATGGAAAGTAGGATGAATTGGAAAAGAGAAAAAATTGCCATTTGGACCAAAAATACATCAGAGTCGGAGCTCGGTGTGTCATCTTATGTTCATCTCACGAGGGAAAGCAACTTCGAGGAAAGGGAGGATGAAAAAGAGGGTGAAAAAAGAAAAAGAGACATTTAAAGACTGTAGAAGAAGAGCTGAGCATTCAATGTGGGAGCGCAGCTGAACTCATTTCATACTACTAAAGGGGAACTCCATCCATTTCACACATGATCATCATCTTCATCTTCATCATCTTCATCATGATCATCATAAGTTGAAGACACAACCAGGACGATGACATCATGCAATCGGAGAAGGATGCAGTCTCTTTGAGTTCCTTGACAAGAAATTTCCACTTTGTTATCTTCATGTCCAAAAACCTTGGTTTCCATGTTATTACCCACAATCAGTTGTGTATAAAGTACCCAAAAGTCATACTTGAGTAAAAGTAAAGATACTTGACTGTAAAATTACTCAAGTAAAAGTAAAAGTCACCTATGAAAATACTACTTGAGTAAAAGTATTAAAGTATCTGATATTTTTTGTACTTAAGTATCGAAAGTAATTTTCTGATATTAAATGTACTTAAGTACTGAAAGTAAAAGTAAAAGTAAATGCTTGAGCATCATACGCGGTATTACTTCCCAAAACGCACACTTCACTTCAGTGTGAAATTGGCGTACTTCCCCTTTAAGACCATCATCTCAACCTATTATTTTCCTGTTCGTGACCCACTGTCAACCTCCAGTTGCTTCACAGGTTTTCCGGCACATGAAGCTTGAAGGTGTTCATTCTTAAGGGAAGTCGACATCATCCAGGATGCATCGAATATTAAAAATAATAATATTAAATTCTTTATGTTGAAAAAGCTGCAGCTCTGCATGATGAGGTCATCGTCAGATCAGAAGGAGTTCATCTCAGGACTCAGAAATACTAGGGATGAAGGGAGGGAGGGAGGGATCGAGGGAGGAATGGAGGGAGGAATGGAGGATGGAGGGAGAGATGGAGGGATGGATAGAGGGATGGAGGGAGGGAGGGATGGAGGGATGAGGGATGGATGGAGGGATGGATGGGTGGTGAGTCACAGGAGAGATGAGGCAGACAGGAGAGAGGGAGAAGTGCTGATGAATGGGTTGTTGGCACACTGACCCACTAATGCTCTGCTGCTGCGCTAGGCCACACACACACACACACACACACACACACACACACATACACACACTCACACACACTCAAGAGTGATATGTGCTCATCCTCATGCAGATGAGTAACCCCTTGGACTTGCTTCTCTTGCATCAGACCAGTTTTTCACGGTCACATGGGCATCGTGGGCGTTTCCTACTCGTCGGCCGTGTGGCAAGAAAACTTCTTTCATGCATTGGAGGAAGTGAACGCAGCAGCAGCTGGTTTCACAACTTTATTTTTGCTCCAATCTGTCAGTGCAAATGTCAGCTCCAGAAGGCCACGCGTCAGGTCGCCTGAGGACGACATTTAGACCGGACCTGCAGAGAATGCCAAAAATATTATCGAAAAGCTGAGGTTGGGTTTAGGTGCCGACCCGCCATCGAGGCCCATGTGTAATCCTATTATCTGTCTTTCCTATTCGTCATCATCCACTACCTCTCAGACCCTGTACCTGTGTTCCATACGTATATATTTATATATATTATATATCATGTTTTTAGTCAATTTAAGTTTCAGAATTGTTTAGAATTTAATATTTTGAATTATACTCACCGTGGAGGAACTATAAGTTGAATATATTTAAAGATGTTTTTGTTAATGACTGACGCTCGCGCCGGGCTATTTAATGACGTCATGACGGCAGCAGGTGTAAGAGCAGAGCTGTCATTAGACATGAGAGATGTCTCTACAATATGTATAAATAATATATATACATATATTTTTTATATATATATATATATATATATATATATATATATATATATATATATATATGTATATATACATAAATAGCACCACCAGTTGTTTTAGGGTGAACTGTCCCTTTAAATTCCCCATTATAGATCTCACACAACCCAAAAAAACATTCCACTGGGATGCCATCTCTTTTCTGAAAAACAAAAAAAATAAAAAAGGCCAGCAGGAGAATTAAAGTCTTTGTTGTTAGAGTCATTAAAACATTGCATTCTTTTATTTTGCGGAAGAGCGGTTCTCTCGCGGTTCTCTTGAGGTTCCCTTGCGGTTCTCTCGGCGGCCGTGTGGCGGCTTCGGCCTCCGGCGCCGCTCGTGTACGACGAGGCAGTCAGCTGGTCGAGTGGAGGAAATAAAGGTTGACTATGTAAACCCAAGACATGAAACCACAGTCGGGCTCTCAACACCCCCACCCACCCACACCCACCACCCCACCCCCCTCCCCTGGAAGAATTTGGAGAATCTGCATGGTTCCCAGAAGGAGGTGCAGTGTGTGTCCGTCATGTGACGGCGAGGTAACGAGGTCAGAGCGTGGAGTTGGGAGGGAAAAAAAGGGCGACAGCAGTACGAAAAGCTACAGTAGCAACGCTGCCCTTGACACACACACACACACACACACACACACACACACACACACACACACACACACATACTTTACCCTCCCAGCACACCCTCTAGGCTGGCACATGGAGCAGTAGAGATGGGGGAGGAGGGGGTGCATGCCGAGGATGAGACTGACGGGGGGAAGAGGGGAGCGATCCACGGTTGGATGGCAAGATGGCCACGTATACACACCAATAATTACATGTCAAAAGAAGCACACATCACATATTGAGCATCCCCCCCCCCCATTCCTGGTGGATCTTTCCTTTCTTCCTTTCCTTTCTTTTTTTCCACTAGCAATGCTCAATGGTGCACCTTTTTGAAATGGCGCCTAAAAGACATCCATCGGCACAGGATGTCATTTTTGTGTGTGTGTGTGTGTGTGGAGGGGGGGGGGTGTTGCGACACAGGCTAGTCTTCATATAAATATACAGTAAAGAGAATCGACAACCGGGAAGCCAGACGAGCGGAATGGGTCGGTAATCAGCAGAGACAGAGAAAGAGGAAAGGAGGGAAGGAGGGAAAGAGGGGAGGAGGGGAGGAGGGGAGGAGGGGAGGAGGGGTGGTGTGTGCGGAAGTGTTGACCTAATTCTGTGAAAATGGCTTCTCGTGTGAGACAGAATTGATGGTGTTTTATATTGTAATGCCAAATGACTGGAGTTGAGGTCACACCTGTGTGTGTGTGTGTGTGTGTGTGTGTGTGTGCGTGTGTGTGTGTGTCTGTGTGTGTGTGTGTGTGTGTTTAGGTTGTGCACGCTCATGAATATCATATGGACTGTATATTAAATGTATAGATTTTCTCTCCTCCCCCATGCTGCTCATAGATGTGTGTACTCTGGGCGGAGGGGGAGGAGAGGCTTCAGACGGAGGAACGGGGGGAACCGGTTCACGCCTCTCGTTTCACAAAATGAAGCATTTAGAGGTTTTTAAATTCGACGCAAAAACGGTCGCGGTGATTTCGTCCGATTATTATATTTTTGAGAAGTCGGACTAACAGAAAAGATTTAGTGGACTATTCTGTTGAGATTATCAGGGGGTAGAAACCACTTCAATAAGAATATATGTTGAGGTCACAGCGGGAGATAAACCACTGTGAATGTCTCTCTCTCTCTCTCTCCCTCTCTCTCTCTCCCTCTCTTTTTGTTACCTGTCCTCTAGGTTGACGGCGTCATACGTGTGTGTGTGTGTGTGTGTGTGTGTGTGTGTGTGTGTGTGTGTGTGTGACGTTAAACCAATATGGTGCATCACAAGTTTATTCACCCGTGTAGCCACGGCGTGGCTCTACAGGGACCCCGGCGTTAGTCCATCTTGTCAGTCCGCCGCCGCGGTCCAGATGGAGAAAAAACCCTCGATGTCTATCGGACGGACGACTTTCACACGGGGAAGAAGACTTTGGGGATTTGACT
>CM070106.1:14102500-14120000 GCA_036178185.1 Liparis tanakae
ATTCTGTGTGTGTGTGTGTGTGTGTGTGTGTGTGTGTGTGTGTAATCCTTTGTTTACGTCTGGTCCCTCCGTCCTCGGCCTCGTATCTCCCTCTCCATCCGTCTTCCAGCCGTGTATTGACTCCCCTCAAGGCCTGTCTCTCTCCCCGGAATGTAAACAGAGGAGTGAACGCCCGGGGTCGCCGTCAGGGCCACTTTCTCCACATCCTCTCTTCCCTCCTCCTCCTCCTCCCCTGCAACCCCCCCCCCCCTGATTATGTGCCGGTAATGAGAGGTCTAGACATGCTCCATCAGGATTAAGGCCCAGGCAGGCGGAGCCGGGTCAGGCCGGCTTCAGCTCGGACACATGGGGCCTTCGGGGCCCAGAAGGCCCGGGCGGAAGTTTTCTGTTGTTGTGAGGAACGTTTCAAGTGTCATGGAGAGGGGGAGGGGGGGGGGCAACAAGGAGATGGAGGGGACGGACAAAAAGTCCTGCAGGATGTCTGTGTGCTGATGCTCCACTGGCGCGCCACAGTTGGGAAACAAGAGAGCAGTAGGGCTGCGATGGGGACGTCCGTGTAGACGTTTCTGTGGACGTCCGTGTGGATGTCCGTGTGGACGTCCCTGTGGACGTCCAGGTGGACGTCTCTGTGGACGTCCGTGTGACCGTCTCTGTGGTCGTCCCTGTGGACGTCCCTGTGGACGTCCCTGTGGACGTCCCTGTGGACGTCTGTGTGGACGTCCGTGTGGACGTCTCTGTGGACGTCCCTGTGGACGTCCCTGTGGACGTCTGTGTGGACGTCCGTGTGGACGTCTCTGTGGACGTCCCTGTGGACGTCTCTGTGGACATCTCTGTGAGGGATGACCGCACGGAGAGTAACTGACCTGCGACCTTCTAGCTGGTCTTTCTGGTGTTTCTGGTCCCACTCCCGGGGTGTCGCCGCTTGCCCATTGGCCCTCTGGCCGCCTTGATGCCGACCCACAATGCACCAGATGAGACGTTGCTCCTCCATTATTTTTTGAGAATTCGAGCCCGGGTGAAGAATATGAAAGAATATGAGTATGTAAACCATTCCCAGACTCTAAGTATCGTTGATGTTGACGTGGAGCAAGGCCTGGGTGGATGAAAATGTGCATGAGAAATAGCTGATTGGAAACCTTTAAAAATATCCCCGAAAATAAGCAGAGTGAGACATCGTCTTCAGTTTATTTGATATAGCCCAATATCACAAATTACAAATGTGCCTCAGAGGGCTTTACAGTCTGAACACAGACGACCTCCCTGACCTTTGACCTCACATGGGATCAGGAACAGCTCCCCCAAGAAATATAAATAAAACCTTCCAGGGGGAAGAAAGGGAAGAAGCCTTCAGAGGAGCAGAGGAGGATCATGTGATCATGTGATCATGTGGTCATTTTTTAAATGTTCTAATATATTTTCTTCTGCTTCAGAAACCTTTCAAATATTAAAAAAATAAGCTTCTTCAGGAAATGAGGGGTATATCCTTTCATATTTTTTAACTTTTAAAATTCATCTATTTTTAGATCTTTTTATGTTTTTTTTAAGTCCATCAGATCCCATGGAGAAAATCTTCAACTTTAAAAAGCTTCCAGTATCTTCATATTGCCAGCAAATTCAATCATTTAATTTGTTTATGTTCACATAGCCTTTACCTATTACTGTATATTTTCAAATATTTTTTTATCTTTCCAAATATCCTTTACATTTCCAAATTATTAATTTTTTTATGTAATAATTTCAATTTTTTTTATTTTATTCGAGCATTCTAACGTATTTTCGGCAGGAAAAAGATCTTCCGGATGGATCTAATTCATGAGCATTTGTAGGAGAGGAGGACGTGACAGGACGCCCCGGTGGGAACGCAGCCTCCAGCAGCGTGATAATTATGAATTAAACTTTTTGGGGGGAATGTTGCCTTCCTGCCGGATAACGGGGCGTATCCTCCCAGCTGACCTTGCGTGGGATCTCTGAGGCGCTTGGGAGAAATTATTACATAAAAAAATGAATAATTTGGAAATTTGAAAAGACAAAAAAAATATTTGAAAATATTGAGTAATAGGTGAAGGCTATGTGAACATTTAAAAAAATTATTGAATTTGCTGACAATATGAAGATACTCGAAGCTTTTTAAAGTTGAAGATTTTCTCCATGGGATCTAATGAATTTAAAAAAAACATAAAAAGATCTAAAAATACATGAATTTGAAAATATGAAAGGATATACCCCTCATGTCCCGAAGAAGCTTATTTAAAAAATATTTGAATGGTTTCTGAAGCTGAACATAATAAAAATAACCAACGACACTGTAAATATACATATTCCTAAAAAAAATGCTAAATAGGATGAATTGGCAAGAATGAAATATATTAATATATTATGTTTTCATATCTACACGGGTCGAGCATTGTGAGGCTAGCGAGCGTAATTAGCGACTTATTATTTTGCCGTGGAACATCTCGTATGTCGCTCCATTCTAGCTTTAGAGGGGGCGGGGCTTATCTCAGAGGGGGCGGGGCTTATCTTTGTGAAAACAGTTATCATTTCTCCCTCGCGCTCACCTCCGTGACAGACTGTGAGAGACTCAAAGAAAAAACACACACACACTCACACACACATTCACACGTTCCTCCCCATTCACAGCTATTTGTCTTCACGCACACACACGCACACACACACACACACACACACACACACACACACAAAGAGGGACTCTGGGACTCTGAGGGAACGATAACAAAGACATGTTAATGCTCGCTAACGATGTCATTATCTCCTGACGAGTGCAAATGGAGCGAGAGATTAACACCGAGGCGACAGGGAATGAGGTGTGGGTTCACCGCGCGGAAGTGTGTGCGCGTGTGTTTGTGTGTGTGTGTGAGGCCGTCGCTACGACAACCGCGCGGAAGATGGCGGAGTACGGATGGGGAGATAAGGGCGGCTTTACGAGGACGCCGTCGTCCACGGACTCGTCCTCCTCGACCTTTGACCTCCTCCGGAAGCGTCTCGGTGATCTCTCGGCGGCAAACCCGACGCCATGCTTCTCTTTCTCAAGCTTGCATCATGAACTCCCACACACACACACACACACACACACACACACACACACACAGGCCTACACACTCGCTCCTCGACATTTCTCTCCTTCTCTTTCTTCCCGTTTTCCTTCTTTTGGAGGATTATCAGGATTATCTCAGTGATGGCCGCTTCCCTTCGTCGGCTCGCGTGTTCGACCAATCGCCTCGCTGCGTTTACTCGCCGCTCCTCTCTCGCCGGGATGCTGCGACGGACAAATAACAACGGACGTTCTCGCGCTGCGTTCTCACCACAAGCCGTGACGATATCCGCGTGAGTTCACCAGCCCGACAGGTTGTGGTGTATTCGCGTCATTCGGGCCTTAGAGGGGGAGGGGCTTATCTCTGTGGCTGGTCTCCGTGGAAACAGTTATCATTTCCGTCATCCACCGACGAGGAAATAACCACTATAGTTCTGCTTTCGCCATCCGCTCTATTCGCTCTCTCCGCTCTCTCCGCTCTCTATTCGCTCTCTTCGCTCTATTTGCTCTCTATTCGCTCTTTCTTCGTTCTCTTCGCTCTCTTCGCTCTCTTCGCTCTCTTCGCTCTCTTCGCTCTCTTCGCTCTATTTGTCGGGATGCCGAATGGAGCAGAACCCACGTTAGCTCCACGGCTCACCGTCGTCACGCGTGTTCGATTTCGCTTGTTTCAGTGGAACGCTGACGTGGGCGCGCCTGAGTCTCGAGGGTACCTCGGGCCGACCAATGAGACGGAAGGGGTGTGTTTCTTCGTGGGAGAGGCAGCACAATGTAAATTAGTGGCTGTCACCCCCCCCCACCACACACACACACACTCACACCACATGGCCGTCACTCCACCCTGATGTCTATACTTTCATCTCTCCTCCTCATCCTGCCAGTCCTTGTCCACTCTCCTACTCCTTCTGCTCCCTCCATCCTGCTCCCTCTCTCTCTCTGTCTCTCTCACTCTCTGTCTCTCTCTCTGTCTCTCTCTTTCTCTCTCTCTCCATCATTTATGGCCTATACTCCCGAGCTGCCATACCTGGGCTTCTGGGTGGGTGTAGGAGGAGGGAGGGGGGGGGGATGGTGTGTGTGTTTGTGTGTGTGTTTGTGTGTGTGTATGTGTGTGTGTGTGTGGAGGGGGGAGCTGGAGTTTTTTTGCACGTTTTTTTTTTGTCAAGAAATCTGAAATATTAATGCGTGTGCCCGTGTCGCAGTGTGAGAGCAACTCCACGTGTACACCCCCCCTCGCTCGGCTCTACGTGTACACGTTGTGTGTGTTTGTGTCTGTGTGTGTGTGTGTGTGTGAGTGTGTGTGTGTGTGTATGTGACAGCTGCACACCCGGTGAAGAAGTCCGCGTACGTTCACGCGCTGCAGCGCCAAGTGACGCGTAAAGCGCCGTCGTTTGATTCAGCTCCCAAAATAAGTCCGGGCACATCAATTACCCATGAGCCTCTCTGCACGCGCTCACACGGCCGAGCGTGGAGGAGGAGGAAGAGGAGGAGGAGGAGGAGGAAGGAGTCGGCGGAACGCGCCTTCTCTTATTCGCCGTAGTAAAAGGCTCCATCCTTTTCAGGCTGAGCAGAAATGTTACAAAGCGCCAGTGGACGGACGACACGAGGGAAAGAAAATGTCCGTTTGAATGATTCTAAATGATTAAAGCAAAACACGCAGGACGCCGATAGAGAGCGTCTCGCTCATTGGAGCGGCCCGCTGTCGGCCCAGAGACTCGTCACTCGCTGCCTCTCCATGACCCACATGGGGCTTCAGAGAGCTGTCAGCCGGGAGTCCCCCCCCCCCCCCCATTGCTTCCAAGGCCTCCAAGGTCCGTAGACCAGCTGATCCCCGTTTCTTCATCTGTCTCTGATTTTTCGTCTTCGCAGCAGCCTCTCTCTCTCTCTCTCTCTCTCTCTCTCTCTCTCTTCCTTTCTAACACGCACACACACACACACACACATGCAAAAACATGCACATACTATCTCTCCCCTCTGTTTCCCTCAAACTCCTACCCCTCAACTGCACCCTCTCTCTCTCTCTCTCTCTCTCTCTCTCTCTCCTTCTCTTCCTTTCTAACTCCCACGAACATGCACACACAAACACACACACAAACACACACACAAACACAAACACATACATTCAAAAACATGCACATACTCTCTCTCTCCCCTCTGTTTCCTTTAAACTCCCACCCCTCAACTGCAGCCCCTCTCTCTCTCTCTCTCTCTCTCTCTATCTCTCTCTCTCCCTCCCTCTTCCTTTCTAACTCCCCAAAAACACACACACACACACACACACACATGCAAAAACATGAACATACTCCACCAATTTACCAGCTGTCTTTATCCCCTTGAACTCCCACCCCTACACTGCCCTTCTACCACCCCCCCCCCCCTCCTCCTCCTCCCCCTCAGCAGGAGTCGACCGGAGG
Organism: Liparis tanakae; assembly: GCA_036178185.1. NCBI lineage: Eukaryota > Metazoa > Chordata > Actinopteri > Perciformes > Liparidae > Liparis > Liparis tanakae. The sequence goes on from CM070106.1 coordinate 14,107,961, forward strand.
CGGCAGCCAGGGCACACACACGTGTATAGTCGGTTGCTATGTGGGCACCATGACAACCGTCATGGATTCGACATGGCGCTCACGTATCCAGGCGGATGTGAGCCTGTGTGGATGCGAGCGCTTTAAATGGCGCTCACGTATCTGGGAGATGAAACTCTGGGGGGGGGGGGTTGGTATGGATTTAGACGTGTGTGTGTGTGTGTGTTCACATTAATTTATCATTGTAACGTTGCAACGCGAGGATGTGAAAGCGACGGCGTGACTCTCACCGATCACAGACTGTTGCTCTGTTTTTTTTAGGTGAGAAAATATCAAACTGATGAAGACTCGGCACATTGAAGAAGATGTGTGTCTGACCACGGCGGGGTAGTGAACGCCGTGTCTCCCGTCTGCCTACAGATGATCTACGCTTCTCTTCTCGACAGGATCATCTTCCTCTCTCGTCTTCAAACGTTTCTTAAGATCTTCCAGCAGCTTCGCAGTAAAATCCCTTCCGGAGACTTGGAGACGCGCGGAGGAGCCGCTGGACGCTACGCCACGTCCTCTAGACGCCACACGCACGGACACGCAACATGCAAAAGAGGAACCAAACCAGACCAAACCAGAGCAGACCAGAGCAGACCAGACCAGACCAAACCAAACCAGACCAGACTAAACCGAACCAGTCTAAACTAAACCAGACCAGATCAGACTAAACATAACCAAACTAAACCAGACCGGACTAAACCAGACCAAACCAGACCAAACCAAACCAGACTAAACCAAACCAAACAAGACTAAACCAAACTAAACCAGACCAAACCAGACTAAACCAAACCAAACTAAACCAGACCATACCAGACTAAACCAGACCAAACCAAACCAGACTAAACCAAGCCAAACCAGACTAAACCAAACCAAACTAAACCAGAGCAGACTAAACCAGACCAAACCAGACTAAACCAAACCAGACCAGACCAGAGCAGACCAGACCAGAGCAGCCCAAACCAGACCAAACTAAACCAAACCAGACCAGACAAAACGAGACAAAACCAAACCAAACCAGATCAAACTAAACCAAACCAGACCAGACTAAACCAAACCAAACTAAACCAGACCATACTAAACCAGACTAAACCAAACCAGACCAAACCAAACCAGACCAGACCAAACCAGACTAAACCAGACTAAACCAGAACAAACCAGACCAGACCAGACTAAACCAAACCAGACCAGACTAAACCAAACCAAACTAAACCAGACCAGACTAAACCAGACGAAACCAAACCAGACTAAACCAAACCAGACCAGACCAAACCAGACTAAACCAGACCAAACCAGACCAGACCAGACTAAACCAAACCAAACTAAACCAGACTAAACCAAACCGGACCAGACCAGAGCAGAGCGGTAAATACCGGCACAGACGACCTCAGACCAGTCCCGACCGGTCGGCCCCATCACCTCGTTCGCAGCAGCTCAGGCCGCTTTACTGTAATCTGTCTCCATGCCGGTGGTCCTGCCAACCGGAGGCCTGTGTGTTCCCCAGTGGGTCTGGCAAGGATTACCCCCCCCCCTCCCCCCTCCACCTCCACCACACATTAAAAAATCTTATTTGCACAAATAAACCAAGAGTTGATGCGTGCCGGTTTATCACAGGCGCATCTGGAGACGACACGAACACCGCCCTCACACACACACGGATGCACACGCCCCGCTTTCGCATCACCGTGGGGCCCGAAGGAATTACAGGGCCGTCTGGAGGTCGGAGGTCACCGCGCTCCGAATGGAAACATCTCATCTCCTATTGTTACGGAACTTGTCGAAAATATGCACAATTACACATAAAAGGCAATTTCTTTCTCTTTAATAATAATAATAATAATATTAATACATTTCATTTGGAGGCGCCTTTCAAGTCCCCCAAGGTCACCTGACAATAAAATAAAACAGGATAAGAGATAAAAGCATGAAAGATAGAAACAACATTAAAACAAGTCCAAGACACGAGACATTCCTGATCAGTCCATACGAAACTTATAAAAGAAAAACTCTGCCTGTGATTGGAATATAAAGTGTGTGTGTGTGTGTGAGTAAGAGAGTGTGTGCGCGTGTGTGTGTGTGTGTGTGTGTGTGTGTGTGAGTAAGAGAGTGTGTGCGTGTGTGTGTGTGTGTGTGTGTGTGTGCGTTGTCGTGGAGTTCTGCCTCAGACAGTGTACACATTCTCCATGTGACGGGAGTAACTGATCCCGTCTTCAAACTTCAGACGAGTCTACGAGCTCACACACACACACACACACACATACACACGCAGTGCCTTTGGGTTCTCTTCGTCATTATCAAGTGACAGACGACCTTGTGAGCGGCTGCTACATTAAACTGGAATGTGTTTTTTAAAGCTGGAGGGAATAGCGTCAGTCAAGGCTGGGGAGGTTTGGACAAATTAGAGAAACATACACACACACACACACACACACACACACAAGCACACACACTAACACACACACACACACACACACACACACACACACACACACACACACAGTTCCGTATGCTTGGCATTTAACTCCATATGGATTCAGTGCAGTAGGACGTGTAAATGTATTTTTTTTATACGATAACATTGACGGACCAATCAGCCCCAAAAACTTTGTAGAACACACACACAAACACACAAACACACCCACACACACACACACAATCACACACACAATCACACACAGACACTCTTACACACACACAGACACACACACTCTCACACACACATACACACACAGACACACACACACACACACAAACAAACACACACACACACAACAAACACACACAGAACACAGACACACGCATGCACACACTCTCTCACACACACACACACACACACACATTATGTATATGTTGAATATCTGATCCTGAAATCCACGTTTCCACTTTCAGTCGAGAAGATTCACCAGGTTTGTGAATCTGCCGTCAGAGCTTCGTTCCCCAGCGCCTCGACGAGGTCTCAGTGATGACATCATCGCTCATCTTCACTTTCCTCTCCCGTCTCTCCTCCTCTTCCTCCTCTTCCTCCTATTCCTCCTGTGGACGTCTCTTGCATAAACCTCCAGTATAATCCCGTCGAGTTTTTCCCGGTGCGGATGGAATTAACGGGGAAATAAAATCATTCCAACTTTTGTTTTTTGTGCAAAGCTCTTGAGGAGAACTTATTCCATGATCCTCTTAACTTGTTGTTGTCCTGTTGCTTCAGGGCACAAACAAACACATCCTATTGTGTTGCTTTCCCCCCCGTTTCAACCCGGCGGCTCTCGGAGCGCCCGGTGACGGCTTGGCGCCGCTAACGGGGCCAAACGCCGGATCAACAGGCCTCAGACGTGGAGCCGGGTCTGTTGGACCGTTGCCATCCCAACAGCCGCCGAGCGGCACGCCGCCCGCCGGATGATTTATACTCCGGATTAAACCCCAACAAACGGCTCCCCACAGGGTTTATGCTGCGTCATCTGGATTATTCTTATTAGGCAAGAAAATAAAGTCCAATCTAATTGACTGTGGGTCAGAGGTCAGCAGGTCCGTCTTCCAACCAGCGGGTTGATGGTTCAACCCCCCCAGCCTGGGCAACGTGCCCTTGAGCAAGACGCTTACCGTGAGTTGCCCCCTGTAGCTGCGCTGGTTTGTTAATGCAACATATTCGTAAATCACTTTGGATAAAAGCGTCAGATAAATGACACGTGAGGTAATCTAAATCTATTTAATCTCTTCCCGTTGTCCCACTTGATCTGTAGTCCTCTGTGCACTCAGTCGTAGTTCTCTACTTCTATCCAGATGCTCGATGGTTCCCAGCAGGTGAGTAGATCTAAAGGTTCACGTTTATCGAAATCAATCAAACTTTTATTACGGACTCAGGGTCCAGATAGTACAACACATTAAAATATAATAAAATACATACAAAAAGTAAAGCACACACACATAGAACTACACATGCTTTATAAATAGACAGCAGTCCCAGTGTCTCCACAGCTGGACTGGTGTTGTGAAGTGCCACATTTCATATTTGATAAAAAACATGATGATCTCATTTTCATCATCCCGGCAGATAAACTTGTACATTAGATTTCTTAAAGAAAAAAAACACGACTAAGTCTTTAAAAATCTAAACGATTACTTTTGAAACATATTGGATAATCTCTCCAGACGTCTGAGCTTCCTCCTCTTCCTCCTCTTCCTCTCTTCATTCCTCCCCACTAACTCTTGCATATCAATCGTGTTTTCTTTTAATAAATATTGAAAACATAATTGTCTTCCCAGTGGGGTTCCTCCACTAGGGAATGGATCCAAAGGTTCACGATGTTCATGGAAAGAAGACACAAACGTCTTTAAAGACTTAAATGATTAATTTTTAACAATATGAGTTAGTCTGTCTGTCGCCTGCTTCCAGACGTCTGAGCTTTCTCCTCTTCCTCTCTTCCTCCTCCACCTCAAAGCTGTGCATAATAACCGTGTTTTTTCCTTTAATGATAATTGAAAACATCATTTTGTTCTGCTCGCTTTAGCCAAAGCAAAATGGAGAGCTCAGATGATCTCAGATGAGAGACGGAAGCGTTCCTCTGGTCCCAGAGATCCGTGGAGCGGCTCCGGGCCGGATACGTAGCTCGCTCCTGATTGGCCAACTGCCCACAGCTCGTGAGAACGGGGTTGCAGGTGTCTTTAATTCCACACTGTTTTGGCGGGTGTTGAGCAACACGCAACGGCTCAAGCTGGCACTGCTCTGAGCCGTGGACTCGTCTGGAATCAATGTTGTTCTAAGAAATGAAGGAAATGGAAACAATGGAGGACCCTTTGGTAAAGGATAGCCAGAGGTCCTCTGTCCCATCTGTGAGGGGAACGACGCCCGAGGGCTGTGTGTCTCTGTGTGTCTCTGCGTGTCTGTGTGTGTCTCTGTGTCTGTGTGTCTCTGTGTGTCTGTGTCTCTGTGTGTCTGTGTGTGTCTCTGTCTCTGTGTGTCTGTGTGTGTCTGTATGTCTCTGTGTGTCTGTGTGTCTCTGTGTGTGTCTGTGTGTCTGTGTGTCTCTGTGTCTCTGTGTGTCTCTGTGTGTCTCTGCGTGTCTGTGTGTGTCTCTGTGTCTGTGTGTCTGTGTGTGTCTGTATGTCTCTGTGTGTCTCTGTGTGTCTCTGTGTGTCTCTGCATGTCTGTATGTCTCTGTGTGTCTCTGTGTGTCTCTGTGTGTCTCTGTGTGTCTCTGTGTGTCTCTGTGTGTCTGTGTGTCTCTGTGTGTCTGTGTGTCTCTGTGTGTCTCTGTGTGTCTGTGTGTCTCTGTGTGTGTCTTTGTGTCTTTTGTGATTTCCTGTCTCCGTAGGAATATATCCGTATATATATATATATATATATATATATATATATATATATATATATATATATACATATATATGTATATATTATATATATATATATATATTATATATATATGTATAAATACAAACATATATATATACATATATATGTATATATACATACATATATGTAATATATATGTATACATATATATAATATATATAATATATGTATAGAATATATATATATATATATATAATGTCTACATATATATGTATATATATATACATATATGTGTATATATATATATATACATATATATATATATATATATATATATATATATATATATAATATATATATGAACCCTTCGACGTGAAGGCGCTAAAACATCCCGCTGTAAGTGTTATTCTTCGGCACTTATCGTAGGACAGAAGGACGTCCGAATGTCCCCCCGGTGTCATATTACCAGATTACTGGCGAGTGAAGGAGCGCGGTGACTTGTACGTTTAAATGTCAGCGCCGTCACAAACACTCTGCAATTACAGCAGTCACGGCGCCGCAGCTCGGCGACTCCATTGGGTATCGCCGACCGTGATCCCATCTCCATGCGGGTCACCGTCGTACAACAACAAGAAATACCCGCCTACAAGGACATTTTCATTTTCAAGGAGAAAGGAATCTGAATGATGTCGTATTTTCTCCGCCCACGACTTCCTACCGAGAGAGAAGGCCACACACACACACACACACACACACACACACACACACACACACACACACACACACACACACACACACACACACACACACCACACACACACACGTACAAGGAGATTGCACACAAATAAATACAAAACAGTGTTGGTCTGGTGGTTTCCTGATGCCAACGCCGACACACCACCGCACGCGTGTGTGTGTGTGTGGGTGGGTTGGATGAAAGGTTAGAGGTCATATTTTTATTTCTGGTACCGTAACAATATATATGTTTTCATATGTAGCAACCACTGACCACGTGACCATTGGCGTCAGGAATCTGCCTCAAATACCAGCAAAATAAGTATGTTTTTCACACGCTTAATATCTCTTTCATACTGTATACCTATATATATATATATATATATACACTGTATATATATATACAGTATATATATACATATATATACACATATATACACATATATATATATATATATATATATATATATATATATATATATATATAATATTCAAATATCAGAGGAAACAAACAAACAAAACTAAACAGAATCAACCAGGTCAGTCACATGAACTTTGAAACCTAGGGGGGGAGGGGGGGGGGGGGGGTAATGTTGCATGCTTGCCTTTCATTCATGTCATTTGGAGATGTAAATCATCTCTTTAGCACATTTCGTCTCTCTCAGTTTGATCCAATTTGACGAGCGAGCGGCCGATCCGTGAGCGGCCAGCGGGACCGAAGACGCCGGATGCGTCAGCCGCGCTGCCGGGCGAGGTGTGAGCGAAGCCGTCTCCGTGTTGATGAGCCGGCTCCGACGACCAGCGTCCGTCAGCTGTTCGGCTCGCGATGGAAACCACATGTTGGCGTCCTCCGGTTCGGGGAGGCCGGGCCCACGGGAGGTGTGAGGAAAACATCTGGGCTGCAGCCGAGGGAACCGTCGCCGCGCGGAGACAGACGACATCGTCAACGCTCAGGAGAGGAACTCATCGTTTTTACCTTTGAGTCCTTTTCTACACTACAGCTGAAGGGTTTGTCGTCACGCCTTTTTATTAAAGTGTATTCAAAGGTCAAGTCCACCCACTGCCTAGTGGAGAAAAATGCTAAAAAAAAAAGTGCAAAGAGCTGAAATATCAAAACACCAATATAATTACACGTTTATTCATCGATATAAAAATATATATAATATATATTTTGATCCTCTGGTTTCCATCATGAATCTTGAAATCTAGCACCATTTTTAGCAGACTTAATTTCACATAAACTAGAATAATACTCCAATAAATATGTAAAATGTGTAATGTAACGCATTCATTGTTGACGTTGTCGCTTTTTGGTTATTGATCTTCGTCCCCTGAAAAAATAAGTTTCACTTCAGCAGAACTTTGGCTCCAAATTATCTAATTTCATATATACAGGAAAGTATTCAGACCCTTTACAATCTCCACTCTTTGCTTTATTGCAGCCATTTGCTAAATTAAAAAAAGTTCATTTTATTCCTCATGAATGTTCACTCCGGACAGACATGTAGAAATGTTTGCACATTTATAAAAAAAGAAAAACTGAAATATCTCGCGGTGATGAGTATCCAGAGCCTTCGTTATTCTGCAGTCGACCAGAGCACCGGTCCACCTGGTACAGGTGTGTGAGCGCTCAGAGGTCAGGGTGAGGGGAGCTGGAGGTCGTGTGGGGGTCAATCCGTTCTGCCTGATTCAGTGTTTAACGAGTTATTTGTGTTGACCTTTATTAATTCACCATGGCAACGAAGGATTGAAACAAGTGTTTGTGTAATCCCAGATGGAATGAATTTGGAGCCGACTGTACTTTTCAAGACCAAGCTTTTCACACAATTGATTTAATTATTCATGAAACATCCATGTAATTATTACACAATAGATATCATAAGTATTGTCGAGCGGTAAAGGGGCATCAAACGCACTCGACCGACCGAGCGGGCTCCCCGAATGTCGTCCTCTGGGCGCTCGCCTCGCCACGCGGACGGCGCTCGCTCTCGATCGTCTGGATTCAACGGCGAAGGTAAAACAAAAGGCAGATGAGCGGCTGAGGGCTCCTGTTGCCACGGAACTGGGTCACTGGGAGAAGAGAGAGAGAGAGAGAGAGATGGAGAGATGGAGAGAGAGAGAGTCTATGGAAACCCAGCTGTCTCCATGGCAACCGCGGTGTGTTGACACAGCTATTACCTCCTCATCTCGGGCAAATATAAGTAAGAAAGCGGGCGTGTTCCATTGTATGCAGCCCCCCCCCCCACACACACACACACTCTCTTTTTGGGTTTTGGTTAAAGAAATGTGGATTTCTTTCCTTCTCGTTGCTTTTTTCCTCCGTAAAGTGAAGAGTGGGATGAGCTTTGATGTGTAAAAACAACAGATCGGCTAAAGTTAAACCTTCAGAGAAGCCCGATCACATCCGGCTTGAGCCGGTCCTGTATCGGAAAAAAATACAAATATGCAACGGGACCGTGGAGGTTGACCAGTGTCGCCGTCTTTTAAGCACTTTAGGACAATGGGAGGATTTAGGGTCAGAATTTGGCAAAATCCACATGACATCACGGATCCAAGGCGCCTCGTATCAACAGTTCAGCCTGCCACTACCGTATGGTTTTCCATCCCTTTTATGACAACAGTGAGAACCTTGTTGACTCAACTCCACTAAGAATTACAGCCGTTCTGAAGGTATCATTGAGGACCGATCAGCCAGGTGAGAGAGAGAGAGAGAGAGAGAGAGAGAGAGAGAGGTACAGTGTCCTCTAAGTGTTTTGTGTGTTTTATCGGGTCACAGCTCAGGCTGATGGACTCCGAGCGTCATTTAATTCTCCAGGAGGGACAGATAGCTCTCTGGGCTCTAACGCACATATGGGAGAGCACATAAACACAGACTTGTAGGCAAGCCTACACACACACACACAGACAAACACACACACACCCAGAGACAAACACACACACACACACACACACACACACGCATGCACACACACACTTAATTTAGGATTCAAATCAAATGTTTCCCTTCGTTAGTGCCAGAAGGCAACATGGCCGACACGCTGACGTCCACCTCCTGACCTTTAACTGAGCGACAGTGGGATTGCTGTGTGTGTGTGTGTGTGTGTGTGTGTGTGTGTGTGTGTGTGTGTGTGTGTGTGTGTGTGTGTGTGTGATGTGCAGGTCACCGGCCACAGAGAAGAGGGTGAATCTGGCTGGACTTGATTGAAACCGGCGGTTAATTCCAGGGCTTCCCACTGAGATTAGAGGAGGGGGGGAGAGAGAGAGAGGGAGAGACAGAGAGAAAGAGAGAGAGAGAGAGAGAGAGAACGGCGGGCTAAAGGTCAGAGAGGACGAGATGGGAGCAAATGAATCGGCACTCGCCGTCTGTCTCCGTGGACGTTAACGGAGAGGAAGACAAAGTGCGACCGAGCGCCGCGGGAGGGAGGAAGAGAAGGAAGAGGAGGAAGAGGAGGAAGAGAAGGAGGAGGAGGAAGAGGAGGAGGAGGAGGAAGAGTTCATCGTCTGAATGTGAAGCTGCAGCTCAAAACATATTATGTTGTGTATTTGGACAACTTATTGTTAGTAAGTGCTTGAGAATATATTTCCCGATGATTGATAATAAGATGTTACACAACACTATATTTATGTTCACGTTCTTAACATGATGTTAGGCGGTTAGACTGGAACGGTAAAGTGAAATGAAACGGCATCAAATTGTGTAACACACACACATACACACACACATACACATACATACACATACATACTTACATGCACACATATACACAAACATACAGAAAGAGAAAGAGAGAGACCACTTCTCCTGTATTTGGACCGTATGCACATACACATACAGATACACACACACACACATGCACACACATATATACACACACACACACTGACACACAGACACATATACAAAAAGAGAAAGAGAGAGACCACTTCTCCTGTATTTGGACCACACACACACACACAACACACACACACACACATACACACACACACTCACACACACACACACACACACACACACACACACAGAAAGAGAGAGACCAGCTCCGCCTCCATGTTCCAAGTGATCTGGATGTTTCGAGCTCTTCCATGCATCTTCCACAGCGGCTGAGGGTGCCGTCACCCCGGGGTGCTGGGACCCCACAGCACCCCGGGGTGACGGCACCCTCAGCCCTGAGGGCCGCACCGACAGACGGGTTGCGGGCGGCTCGGCCCCGCAAGCCAAAGAAAGAGTCGAGCGCCATGAAAACATTCGTCGAGCCAACGTCCAATCAGGAGGAGGCACGCGACCACGAGCAACGGAGCGCCGTGTGCGTCGTGGACTCGTGTGCTATGCATGAATATATTCATGTTTACGTCACACGCGTACTCACAACACGTAAATGTGCACACGCATCCACTTACTACACACACACACACACACACACACACACTCGGTGCTTTGTCCTCGGGGGACATAATAGGACATATTGATCGAGTCTGCTCCGGGTGTTAGTGGAGAATAAATGGACAATGCACCTTCAACGCACACGAGCACAAGTACACACATACCACACACATCACACATCACACACACTCCAGACTTCTCCTCCTCTGTCTTGATCCTCTTCTTTTGCCGTCTTCACCTCCACGTCTGTTTTTCACGTCTTATTATCTGTTCACGCCGTTCAGCCTCAGAGCAGGGGAAGTTCAAAGAGTCAGAAAATGATTCACGAGACATTATTTCCTTCTTTTGTGGCCCGTTGACAACGTTTCATCGTCATGGTGACGCACCATGTGACGCCTTGTGAGTTTTTTTGTAAGGATGCGTCGAATAAACGTGATTATGTTATTTGTTTAGCAAGAAATGACTGAATGCATAATCACATTTATTGTTTCACACAGATAAACACACACACACACACACATGCAAACACACACGTACAGACACACGCACACAAACACACACACACACATGTACACACACACACATGTACACACACACACACAAAGCCCCCCCTCACACACACCCACCCACCCACACAAACACCCACAAAAACACACACACTTACATACAGACCCACAGTGTACTGCATACATGTGACTTCATCCTTTGGACACACACAACATATGTGTGCGTGTGTGCGTGTGTGCGTGTGTGTGTGTGTGTGTGTGTGTGTGTGTGGTGTGAGACCGGGTTGTGGTAACTCACAGTGTTGTGTAGTCACGTAACCGCCGCACGTAGAAATATATCTGATGTGTTTTCGGTGCTTTTACTCGTAATTAATTCATTAATTAATTCTGTTTCTAAATCACCACAAAAGAAATGTCAATGCAAAAACATGATTTTCAGATGAGACCCCCCCCCCCCCAAACACAGAAAAAAAGAAGCTTTATCAGCAACTTTGACTTTCTTTAGAAACATATTCCGTTTCACTTTCTCTTCCCCTGAATCATCGCCCTGCGTTCCCTAACGGAGAGAAGAAGGATATGACCCCCCCCCCCCGTCATAAAGTAATTAAACTGCGCTGATTATGAATAAGTTATAAAATCCTCTGAACGTGTCGCGCCCCCCCGCCACGTGGCCAAGAGCGCAGACAGGGCGCCATTGTTAACAACAATCGGTAACAATGGGAGCTCTGTGTGTGTGTGTGTGTGTGTGTGTGTGTGTGTGTGTGTGTGTGTGTGTGTGGGGGAGGGGGGGATCTGTTTTCTTGGCCGGGCGGCCGGGTCTGATTATGGACTGTGAACGGACTGCAGGCGGGTCACAAACAACCTGACAATAAACACACAAACACACAACAGCAGGCCGGCCGGCGTGGGCGTGTGTCACGGCGGCGTGAGTGTGAGTGTGTGTGTGTGAGTGTGTGTATGTCAGTGTGTGTGAGTGTGTGTATGTGACTGTGTGAGTGTGTGAGTGCGTTTGAGTGTGGATGTGTGAGTGTCTGTGTGTGAGTCTGTGTGAGTGTGTGTGTGTGTGAAAAAAGGAACACAAAAAAGAACACACACACTCTTATCAGTAGA
>CM070106.1:14125000-14277500 GCA_036178185.1 Liparis tanakae
TTAAGAGCTAATCCATTCAGGAAGCCCAGGACCTCGTGCCACACCGCGCACACTGAGCAACAACTCGAGGGACTGGACTTGATGTAATGCATCGATTATCTTTGCGTGAGAACATGAACAAACATAAAAAACAACCATCATTTATGTCATTATATATATATATATATATATATATATATATATATATATATATATATGCATATATATATGCATTTGTACATATATATATATATATATATATATGCATATATATGCATATATATATAGGATTATATATGCATATAGGAATATGTATATATACAGGACTGTCTCAGAAAATTTGAATATTGTGATAAAGTTCTTTATTTTCTGTAATGCAATTAAAAAAAATGTCATGCATTCTGGATTCATTACAAATCAACTGAAATATTGCAAGTCTTTTATTCTTTTAATATAGCTGATTATGGCTTACACTTATCTCTAAATATTAGAAAATTTCCTCAGACCAAGTAAAAAAAAAGATTTATAACAGCAAAACAAAATCAAACATTTGAAAATGTCCATTAATGCACTCAGTACTTGGTTGGCAATCCTTTTGCACGGATTACTGCATCAGTGCGGCGTGGCATGGAGGCAATCAGCCTGTGGCATTGCTGAGGTGTTATGGATGCCCAGATGCTTCAGTGGCCTTTAGCTCATTTGCATTGTTGGGTCTGGTGTCTTTCAGCTTCCTCTTCACAATACCCCACACATTCTCTCTGGGGTTCAGGTCAGGGGGATTGGCAGGCCAATGGAGGACAGTAATGCCATGGTCAGTACACCAGTTACTGGTGGTTCTGGCACTGTGGGCAGGTGCCAGATCACGCTGGAAAATGAAATCCTCATCTCCATAGAGCTTTTCAGCAGACAGAAGCATGTAGTCGTCTAAAATCTCTTGGTACACAGCTGCATTTACTCTGGACTTGATGAAACACAGTGGACCAACATCAGCAGCTGACATGGCTCCCCAAACCATCACTGACTGTGGGAACTTCACACTGGATTTCAAGCAACTTGGATTTTGCGCCTCTCTAGCCTTTCTCCAGACTCTGGCGCCTTGACTTCCAAATGAAATACAACACTTGCTTTCGTCTGAAAAGAGGACTTTGGACCGCACTCTGCAACTGTCCGGTGCTTCTTTTCCATAGCCCAAGTCAGACGCTTCTTCCGTTGTCTTGAGTTCAGAAGTGGCTTGACCATGGGAATACGGCTATTGTAGAAAGATTTCGGCCACTAAATTGTTCTTTCTTCTCCACTCTGACAAAAAATACTCTGATGCTATTTTGGAATTTTCACACACTGGATTTTTTTTTATTTCCAACTGCATATGATTAAATTAGTTTCATCCAAAAGTGACTGACAATCAAATTATATTCACACGGCGTAGATGCAGCTACAGGGAGGTACTCAGAGTTTAGTGTCTTGCTCAAGGAACCATCATGCAGGTCTGGGATCGAACCGCCAACCCCCCGACTGAAAGACAGACCTGCTGACCGCTGACCCATACTCCCCCTGCGTGTTCGACCATATGCGATGATGGACCCGGCATCCGCCGCTTCACTCACCCCGTTCCTCCGCCCGGTTCCCTTTAACCTTCAGGGAGCGGAGATGAAAGCAAGGTGGAGTGTGATGGAGAGAGAGAGAGAGAAGGAGAGGGAGAGAGAGAAGGTGAAAGCACACATGAAAGTGTAGAGCCAGAGGGTAGCGATGGCCTTTGTTGTGAACCGCGATGGATCAGGAAGCTTAGACCCGAGCATTAAGACGAGCAGGTCAGAGAGAGATAGAAGAGGAGAGTGGTGACTACCGTCATCCCTGGTTGTCGTTTTTTATCTAAATATCCTGGCTCCAGATTATTTATAGCAGCTCATAACAATAACTGCAAGGTCAAAATCCGATATTGTGTTCCACTGAAAACGAGCGAATGAGTAAAAAACGGGCGAACATTCAGCCAAATTAAGGTCAGCCTGTTTTTTTTTTGTGTGATGCTCTTTCAGCGCCGATCAATAATCACTTTGTCGATGCGGACTGATTCATGCCGACAATCAGCGGGTCGTTAAACCCGCCTGAGCCGCCGACGGAAAGTGTTTCATTAATGCGGTTTTCAGCAGATTCAAACGCGCTGCTTTTTTTGTTTGTTGGACCAAAATAATCGGCGCAACCGACAGATGGGCTTTCGTTGGCTTATTGGCAGTCGAGAAAAATAAATAAATAACCGGCAGAAAGATTTGTGGTTGTTGTCGGACAATGTATTACATCGCAAGGTCAACATTTCAATTATGCTTTTGCACATTTCTGAATCACCGAGATGGATATTTCAACCGGTTTCAGAGAAGGCATCATCTCGGCTCCAGGAATCTTTTCATTTTGAGTTTATTGACTGAATTTTCACTGCTTTTATTCACAAAATAACAGTCCTCAATTAATCAATGCAAGTAATAATACTGTTATGATACAAGAAGTAGCGTAATCATGGTTTTCACTGTAGTCAAGTTTAACTTACGATAGCAAAACTCGTGGCATTGTAACATTACAGGACATCGCTGAACACCGAGTCACGGTAAATGGGTGTGTGGGCGTGTCCTTCAGATCATGAACATCGATAACAGCTTGAACACAACACGGAACCTCCCCCTTTTGATCCCATGAGTGTTTTAAAGGAACAGTCGCAACATTAAGGGCGACTGTGGGTCAGTGGTACCAGGTCCGCCTTTCAATCCTATTATTATTAATCAATTGATGTTGGACATACTTTTGATCTTCTCTATGTTCCACGAATGGAAGATTGACACTAAAGATGACTTTGACTTTTGACTTTAAAAAAGTGCAGCGTATTTAATTTGGCGCCACCCGGCGGCAAGGTTGCCGATTGCAACCGAGTGAAAACTTCTCAAGTTTCAAGTTTTTATTTGTTCGAGAGGGACAATGGTCATTGATGAACACTTTCAATTAAAATGTAAATGTACCCAATTTAGAGCCTACCACCGAGCCTACGCATTGACGTGAGCGACCATTACTAGAACGTTTTTTTTGGTTTGTCTGCTACTGTAGGAACACAGCGGGTAACTTTATGTCTTGCAAGATTTTACAACTTCTGGAGCGAGTGCTCCTGGCTAATATCTTAGAAGAGAGTTGACCCCACTGGGTGGGGTCTTTGATTTGGGTAAGGTCTCTTTCTCTCTAATATATGTTTCCATTTCTTACAACTAGATCCCTTGAAATGTTGCACACTGTTCCTTTAAGAAACCCAGTCACGGATTTTGGCGACATGACAGGATTTTAGCTCCGCCCAACTTCAACTGGAGCCGTCTAACTAGCAGGACAATAAAAGAAGTAACTGTGTGAGACATCTAAATGGGATGTTGCCATGATTGTGTTTCATACTATTGGGACACTTCATTGCATGTAATCAGCTTCATTCAACACGAAAAACTCTGACATTTTTGACGTGTCGGGCGAACCGCAGGTGCACCGCCGTTATTAACATTCATCCTGGCTGCATTCCAGTTCCCAGAGCCCCAGAGTTGTGTATTCCAGCTTCACTCGGGCACTCAGGTGGGGACAAAGCCTCCATTATTTCCTCTTACATCTGTATTTCCCGCCCACAGTCAGTGCGTTTACATGATGGTATAATTTGAATATTGCTTTAGTCAGACTTTGCTATCTTTGGGGGGGGGTCTGCTATTATCCCAATATACATGGCAGTGAGTAATTAAAATCATTGGCTGAAAACATGTCGCCTCCGATAGGCCAGGTGGCACTGTTTTCATTACAACTCCTGTTGTGTAGCACATTTCCTTTTTTTGATTGGCTGATAAGCGCCACGTGACAGCACAACTCCAGGAAGCATTTGTTTTCCCCACGGGGTGAGCGGCGGGGCCAGCTCATGTTGTCACTGCGGCACATTAAAACATTAAATAGCCGAGAGTTGTTTTCAGCGTGACGAAATACAATGTGTGCGGGAGTTAAGACCGAAATGTGTGACTCTTGAGAACCTGCAACTCGACGCAAAGTCTGGTTCCTAGTCCAATTCACCGCTACATGCCGCGACGGTCGGATTATCAACTGCATTGGATCGAGTAATCCAGGGGTGTCAATCGGACCGTAGTTGGACCGTAGTTGGACCGCATACAGTCAAACAAAGGTGTTACATGAAACGGATAATTCGATTTCTGTCCGACTGAGCCAGTTATTCGAATGCATGTAAACACACTGTGTGACATGCGATGACAAAAGCACAGGTGTTAGCGATGACAAATGGATTATGAGTTCAGTGCTAACCCTGCAGGTAAAGTACTCAAGTTTACTGGTCGGTTTTTGCGTGGTTAGCCTGGTAATAACTGACGCTATAAGGACACCATTTTGAGGTCACATTGGATCGTAACACATAAATATGGTATCGCCAAATTATATACATACACGGATGGAATCTCGTGCCACAGAAGCTTGATTGAATCCAATTCATCAACAACGTTTGTGGAACATCAACAACATGTCTAAAGCAGAAATAGTGGTTATTTATTCCATGGTTGAATGTCGGAAATGATAACTGTTTCAATGAAGTAAAACCACAGAGATAAGCCACGCCCCCTCTAAGGAACGAATGAAACGGATGACGGGAATAGACCACAACTTGTCTGACGAATAAACTCACGCAAGCTTTTGGTCTGAACACAGTTTAAAGGGGGTATGCTTCTCGGAAACACTACCACTTCCGGCCACAGGAGCCGCCACAAACAAAGGCAAATGACAATTCCTTACGGTAGCTTTAAAACCGTAAACTGGCCAATCCTCTCCGACGCACATGGAGAGTTGGTCGAGTAGTTAAAGAGCCAGTTGAGGTGCACATGGCAAATCTCCCTTTGTAGGAGACTACATCTCCCAGCATGCTTTGGGGGATCTGCAAGAGGAAATGAAGAAGGCTGGGGGAAAAGAAGCGACTACTAACCACGTTCTGTTTTAATACAAATTAAATTTAAATGTAGTGATCAGTGATCAGTACATGGAGAGAGTCAATAAGTCAAGAAGATAGGAGAGAAAGAGGCAATTTCTTCTCTGGTGGATGTGTGCTACATTTTGGAAATTCATATCGCCTCAGTCTGCCTTGGCAACCCATCCCCCATACACGCCTCCTCTCTTGAATTTTAACTCTCACTTTCTGTCGCTTGCACACACACATACACACACGCACGCACACACACACACACACACACACACACACACACACACACACACACACACACACACACACGCACACATGCAGAAGGGGTTATCCTCTATTGGGAAAAAAAGATAAGACATTGCATAGACGGATACATTAATATATATATTTGGTGAAATTTAATGGAAAAAATGCATCAATGAAGAGAGAGAGAGAGAGATTGGGTATTTGGGGAAGATGGATGGCGTTGGGAATGTGAAAGAGAGAAGGAGAAATGGAGAAGCATGCAGACAGGCAGCAACAGCGAGAGAGAGAGAGAAGTGGGGGTGAGTTCATATTGGGGAGGGGGGGGAGATGAGGCTACATGACGTTTGTTTCCATGGTGATGGTCTCTCTATCTCCCACACGTAGGGAGATGGTGCTTTAATGTGTGTGTCTGTGTGTGTGTGTGTGTGTGTGTGTGTGTGTAATGGCATTTTTGTTAATAAATAACCAAGCTCTCGCCATTCTAGGCACTTTATTGACACAACGGCGAAGCCATAGAATTGAATGATCCCAGTTTTCACTCTCAGATGCATACGGTCTGTACACTGTACAGCTTGCAGCACCCCCCCCCCCCCACACACACACACACACACACCACCTTCCCCTTACTTCCTTTGGTGAAGTGAGAGATGCTTTTGTGGCACATAGACAAGCACAGTTACAGCTCATTCAAAAATAAACATCGCTTTTACTTAAAAAAAAGACACATTCTTGATCTTGCGTGTTGATTTGCTGTTACTACACGTTGGAATCCCTTGATGAGGAATGCTTAATCATGAGTGTGAGAGGAATACATATTCATGTGCATTTAAATGTCCCTTCTGGTCATTTTCAGTTTCAATTGGCAGATCAATTACAACGAACGTCTGATTTACACCTGAGCTCTGTGTGTTGCTGGAGCCGTTCACTCACTGATGACTGTAAGGATGGTTAAAAATAGAACGGAGTGGGCTGACGTCTCATCGTTCGGCTTGTAGACGCTGTGAAAATTATGGGAGGCTTTTAACTTTATTGAAGAAAAAAAAACGACGTATAAAAATCTGCAGCTCGGTGTATGATTTGAATTTGGGAAGTCAATGTTTATGAGAGATGAGATGGTGTGTGTGTGTGTGTTTGTGTGTGTGTAAGCATGTGTGTGTGTGTGTGTGTGTGTGTGTGTGTGTGTGTGTGTGTGTGTGTGTATTGCAGGAATAGGTTGCTATCTGTGTGGGGCGTGACCAGCATAGCAAGAGGATCCGACTGTCGCGCCAGATCCACCGAGCTGGAGGAGGAGGAGGAGAAAGAGGAAGAGGAGGAGGAGGAGGAGGAGGAGGAGGAGGAGGAGGAGGAGGAGGAGGAGGAGGAGGAGGAGGAAGGGAGTGTGTCCAAGGAAAGGCAACATCGCCATCTGGTGTCTGATTAGAATGAAGAGTGCACATCACCCAACTGTATCAACTTATTTGCAGAAGTACATTTGAATGAACAATACACCCTTAAAATGTGTTGTTATCGCTGTTTCCAACTGCAGTACACACACACACACGCACACACACATACACACACACACACACACATACTAATCCCAATTCAGGCACACACATAAATACGTTATACTACTATTATTGTTACGTTGTACATATATATAGCTCGGTTTTGAATTATATGGCTCCTCAACGAATCGCCACCTTAATGCGGTGGAGGACTTTGAGAGGCTCAGTGTTCTTGGGAGCTATGTTGTCCGAGGCATTAGTCTCTGGTCGGGTCTCCAGGGCAACCAGGTCTCGGGTGAGAGTCCAGACTAAGAGCGGTTCAAAAACGGATTGAAGCTACCTCGTCTGGTGTCCGGGCCTTCGCCAATGGGGTCGAAGAAATACCATGGCCCAGCCACCCTGTGGACCCACCACCCGCAGGGACAAACATCAGGGTCGGGTGCAATGTAGACCGGGCGTTGGGCCAGGCGGGGGGCCTGGGCGGACCGATCAGCATAGACTAGCACTAGGGACGTGGAACGTCACCTCGCTAGCGGGAAAGGAACTAGAGCTAGAGCGGGAGGTGGAGCAATACCAGCTCGATATAGTTGGGCTCACCTCCACATGCAGCACTGACTCTGGAACCAAGCTCCTGGAGAACGGTTGAACTCTGTCTTTTTTCAATGTGAGAGGCACCGGGCAGGAGTGGGGATACTCACAAGCCCCCGGCTGAGCGCTGCTGTGTTAGAGTTTTCCCCGGAGAACGAGATGGTCGCCTCCCTGCTCCTATATGGGCTGCGGGAGTAAGGCTTTGGCTGTGGTTTGTGCTTATGCACCGAACCAATATCCCTGGCAGAGGCCGCTAAGGTTGTCAAAAAGCTCCTTGGTGACAAGGCGCCAGGGGTTGATGAGATCCGCCCTGAGATGCTGAAGGCGACATTGTTGGGCTGTCTTGGCTGACACGCTTCTTCCATGTTGCGTGGGGGTCTGGAACAGTGCCCTTGGACTGGCAGACCGGGGTGGTGGATCCCATTTTTAAAAAGGGGGACCGGACAGTGTGCTCAAACGATTGCGGTATCACACTACTCAGCCTCACGGGGAAAGTTTATACCAGGGTGCTGGGAAGGAGGCTCAAACCGTTGGTCCAACCTCAGATTCAAGACCAGCACGTTCCGGTCCTGAACTGTAAGGACCAGCTCTGTAGCCTTGCAAGAATACTTGAGGGGTCCTGGGAGTTTGCCCAACCATTCTACATGTGCTTTGTGGACTTGGAGAAGGCTTTCGACCGGGTCCCTCTAGAATTGTTGTGGGGGATGCAGCGGGGGTATGAGGTTCCGGACTCGTTGCTACGAGCTATCCGGACTCTGTATACGCGTGCGGTAGGAGCTGTGTTCGCATTCTCGGCATTAAGTCAAACACGTTCCCGTTGAGTGGGATCTCCGGATCGCCTCTCTTCTGTTTGCAGATGATGTGGTCCTGTTAGCATCCTCGGACCGTGACCTCCGGCACTCGCTGGGTCGTTATCAGGCGAGTGTGAAGCGGCGGGGATGAGAGTCAGCACCTCCAAATCTGAGGCCATGGTGCTCTTCCGGAAACCGGTGGCTTGCTCCCACCAGATGGGGACAGAGTGCTTACCCCAAGCGAAGAAGTTCAAGTATTTCGGGGTCTTGTTCACGAGTGAAGGGAAGATGGAGAGGGATATCGATGGGTGGATCGGTGCGGCTGCAGCAGTAAAACAGGCACTGCACCGGACCATCTTGGTGAAGAGGGAGCTGAGCCGAAAGGCAAAGCTCTCAATTTACAGTCCGCGTGGGCAGCACGGTGGCTCAGTGGTTAGCACTTTTGCCTCACAGCAAGAAGGCGCTGGGTTCGAATCCCGGTCCTCCCGGTCGTCCCAGGTCCTTTCTGTGTGGAGTTTGCGTGTTCTCCTCATGCCTGCGTGGGTTTACTCCGGGTCCTCCGGTTTCCCCCACCATCATAAAGACATGCAAGCAACCTCACCCCGGTTCGTATGGATGTGAATGAATGTTGGTGGTGGTCGGAGGGGCCCTAGGCGCTGATTGGCAGCCATGCTTCCGTCAGTCTGCCCCAGGGCAGCTGTGGCTACTGACGTAGCTTACCACCACCGGGATGACTGTCTGTGTGTGTATGACTGGACTCTGGACTCTGTAAGCGACTTTGGGTACTCAGAAAAGCTCTATATAAATTGAATATTATACGTTCCAGCCCTCGCTTTTGGTCAAGAACTCTGGGTCGTGACCGAAAGAACAAAGTAACGAATACAAGCGGACAAAATGAGTTTCCTCCGTAGGCTACTCCTTTACGTCGAAAGGAGTCAGCTGAGGTGGTTCAGGCATCTGAAGCAACCTCCCTTTAGAGAGTTTCTGGGCTGGGAGGAGACCCCGGGGAAGACCCAGGACACGCTGGAGGGATCTCCAAGAATGAGCTAGAAAATGTTGCGGGTGAGAGGGAAGTCTTGGTCAGCCTGCCTGGTCTGCTGCCCCCTTGACCCGACCCCGGACTAAGCAGATGAGATTGGATGGATGGGTATCCATAGTAAACTGGATACTTTCAGGATGAGATTACAGAAGTGAGGTATTTCGGTACCAGGAAGCAAGTTTGGAAAAATCACCATAGCAACACATCCAAAAATGTCAACCTGCTTCAACGCAGGCTCATTAAGTCTACCAGATGGCCAGATGAGAAATTCCACAAACTAACTAATTGATTTTACTTCTATTCATACCACTGGGTCTCAACTTTTATTCAGTGATGCAACCCCTGTGGAACTATTCTTTATCCCCTAACCGGCACAAAGTATTTTCCGTTAAGAAGAAAGATGTATTACACAACACTTTGCCATTAGTGTTTGATTTAATATAGGATATATACAATTCAGTTTATGAACATACACTTAAGTTATTCAATATTTATGAAGAAACTATTAATAAAAAAAGATTTTTTTATTCGGTGCTAATTTTAAATATATATTTTTAAATCTCAAGTACCCCTATTTGAGAACCACTACTTCATACTGGTTTCTTTCGTGCCTTTAGGTCATTAAATTCTTCATGACCGGCTTCTTGTCACACACTCAATTTCCCTATACTTTGATTTGTATTTTCTAAATCCTGTAGTCTAAAATAAAGATTGAATCATTAACAAAACTTTGCATAGTTACCTTGGAGAGGAAGAAGGGAATACAAGTAAGTGCATACTAACAAAAGGTTTGAGATGTGTTGAAACAAGTGGGGGAACAAGAGCTGGAGCTTTCTCAGGTAAGCCAAATTATCTTCTTTGTTTTATAATGTTTTCTATCTTCTTCTTTGAGTTTTATTTGTTATATAGATATATTAGATAAATCATATGTATAAACACTTTAGTTTTTACGCTTAAGGTCTTAACATTTTCACCTTATCTTCCGAAATGTGCCTCATCACTAATCCTATTAGTTTTTTTTATTTTTAATAGGAATTTAAAAGCACAACAAAGATTAGTTATTTGACATTTTTTGTTTGTCTTTGTTCTGTTTCAATTTTCAGGAATCTCAGGCATTTTTAACTTTTGATCAAAAATATTTTCTGTGCCAATTCCGGTAAAAGAAAAGAGCAAAAAGTGACGTGTGTATTTCCACGATGAAGAAGATGCTGCTGTTAGTGCTCACTCTCTCAGGTCAGAGGAATTATTGTGTGGGAATGTTTGTGAAGCAGAAACACATATTTACAGTGGTGATAATTATATTTATCCAACAATGGTTTTGTTCGGCTCAAACTGTTTTATAAATACAGAAATACAGAAATGTATAAATATATTTATTGAATGATGTTCTGTTGATTTATAATGTATATTTATTCACTCTTGTATGTATTTATACATTTATTTATACATTTATATATTTATTTATATATTTATTTAAGCATTTATTTATTTATTCCTATATTTATTTATGCATTTATTTATTTATACTTAAGTCATTTTGAGTACTCCATATTAGTAAACATTTTTTTAAAAGGTCCTATATAAATAAAGTTATTTTTATTCTATGTATTATTAACAAAAGCTGTATTTGCTGTATGGTTGTTGTAATATAGTAAAATAAATCAGTGTCAATGTAAAACAGTCCTTTGTCCATCAGGGCTGACTGCTCCGGCGACCAGCGTCTTCAAAGAGTACCACTATGTAAAGATGTTGAACACCTGGACCGAAGCTCAGAGTTACTGCAGAGAGAAGTTCACTGACCTTGCAGCCGTAGAAAACCAAAGTCACAACGGCGATCTGCTGAGTGTGTTGCAGGGCCTTGGGGACTACGCATGGATTGGACTTTATGATACGACGGCAGATTGGAAGTGGGCACTGGGAGATGCAGACCTCAATAATGAGTACAGTAACTGGGACGGAAATGAGCCTAACAGAAAGTTTGGCAATGAGACCTGCGCTTATATGTTCGACAGAGGAACTTGGGCTGACTCATTTTGTTTATCTCCACGTCCTGCAGTCTGCTATTATGGTAACAAAGATGTTTAATTAGTGTTGTTGCATGTTGATTTATAACAAATTCAATACAAAGAAACTTATACGTTTATTTTGGACTAAAGCAAAGAAAAAAGTTAGAATAAAAGCGTGTATTTAATTTGACTTATTGGTGTTGAACTCAGTTTCCAGCTAATATGACATTCATCAAAAAGATAAGATGAATAACACTAAAATGTTAACAACATTGATACCATGTCAACAAAATGTAATAGTTACAATAACAATCAATCACTAACAACTGAAAATATCTGTATGTAGTATTTTCATATACAGTATGTATATGAAAATACTACATATAGATATTTTCATAACATTTAAATAAATTAATGTAAATGCTCTTTACTATTATTACAATGAACTCAGTTACTTTACATGTTTTGGAAATAATAAGGTTAAAAAACTAGTGTGACTGGGTAATGCCCCCCATCCAGAATGATTATAATTTCATGGCGATTGTAGTGCAATACTTGGCTAACCATAACTTTTAAATGTTTAGTAGTATAACAGATCTGTTGTATAGTAATACATGTTTATCATGTTAAGGTTTGCAGTGAATGATCCAAAATACAATCTGAAAATACAGAAGACGCCAAATTGATCACAAAACAATGGAATTTGAATAACGACAATGTTTAATTAAAATGTTCAAGTCAAAGTATATTCAAACTTCCGTTCTCTCTCCCTCTGTGTTCACTGTCTCTCCCAATCTTACAGTCCTCAATTGTTTCTCCCGTCAGCTTGTGTTTATTCTGTGAGTTGAGTTTTAGATTGGAATGATAGAAATGTGTCTTTTACAATGTCTATTCATTTAATAATAATATATTGCATTAGAATTATATTCAGTGCTTTTGTTATTAAATTGAGTATATGGGCTTTATACCAATATCTTTTAGTCAGAAAAAACTCCAGAGACTTCAAAGGTGACTACTGAAAATGTATCTTTCTTAACCTTCATGGCACAATGTCAACCAACATTCCAACCTTTTAATATTTTTTCATTCCTTATTTCTTTTCTTACAGAAAAAGGTCCTTCAACGTACATTTTAGAGAAGACCCTAATGACTTGGTACGAGGCGAGAACATACTGTAGGTCCAAGTACACGGATCTCGTTACTGTGAGGAACGAGTCTGAGAACAAACCAGTCACTGGTGAGAACAAAGACCTGGTTGGGTCTCCACAGAAAGACCTGGGCTTACTGGTCCGACCAGACCCCCAACACCTTCACCAACTGGAACGAGAATCATCCCCAGAATACTGACGATAAGGAATCTTGTGTCATGGTCGACTCAATTACAGGAATGTGGTCAAATGATGCATGTGACATAGAAAACTATTTCATCTGTCAAAAGGTTTATTCACATCAGCAGCAGCAAACGTTCAAGTTAAAGTTCCAGTCCAAAGCCGACCTGAAAGATCCGGCCATTCAGCAGCAGCTTTTAGAGCAGGTACAGTAAGCGAGACGGGTTTGTTGGAGTTTCAACTTCCCCAGAGATTCAAAAGTAGCTTAACTCTCTTAGAGGAGCCTTCAGACTAACTCCTACACAGTGGATGTTGTTTTTCTGAAGTAACCTCACAAAATAACAAAGTAATATGGTGTGATCCTCCTTAGTTTGGAAGTAAGCTTTGATACTAGTGTTAGTTATGTTAAATAAACTTGTCTGCTTCCCTCAAACTATAAAAAGAAAACATCAGTTCACATTTAACATTTTATTTCTCTGCAGCTGCATGCTAAACTGGAGAAACATGGGCTATCTGACTTTAAACTACGCTGGACTCAGAAGGATGGGCAGACCTTTCACAAGGAACAAAAGATGAAGAAAGAAAAAGGTACCGTTTGCATTTTTCTAAATAGGGGAGATAATCTTTTATGGAATTGGTTACTTTAATTGCACATTTGAAGCATTAGTTGAACTTTGTGGTATAGATACAAGAGTGATATTGATCTTATCTAAATGTTCACATTAATGTCAATACTAATGTCCACTAAATTGTGAAAACTAATCCTTTAAACCTCATGTATGCCTTTCATGTTCTGCTTCTTTAGGGCTGGTTTGGTGAGTGGTCATTGGGCAGACGACATCGTGGATTTAACGGCAACGCAATCGTTCAGTTACTGATTCAGTTTAATTTCTTATTTTCTACACCATGAGTGATAGAATGGCTTTGTGGGTTCATATTTTTGGTTGCATGATGTCTATCAAAAGTACAGTATATCATATTTTAAAGTTGTTTGTTTTTGTATTTGTTGCATTACTTGCAATCCATTGCAAATATAACTTAATTTCTAGATTTGCTGTGAAAAACACAGATTTCTTCTTGTGACTTAAGATCATGTATGACGTTTGAAATAAGTTTGAAATATATGAAGATGTTCTGTTTTTGTCTTTTTTCATTTCTATAATAATACAAATACTGCTTTGTTAAAACTTAAAATAATATTTTCTGTGTCATAATTTCAATTGATTTGACGAATGCTTTTCAATCGGTTGACCACTGTCTTTTAGATGAACTATAATCTGTTGTTCGTTCATGTTCTGCTTTTAATTTGGTTTAATTTCCATTTTCATGACAGAAAAAAATAATGTGATCTCGTACAAAGAAGCAATTGTGATACACTGGTACGACAATGTGGAGTTGTCCAAGGTTCAACTCTACTCAATAAAACTAAATCATATACTATGATTTTCTATCCTCCCCAAAGCATTACATCCAAATCTAAAGAATATTACTGTGTTAATATCATGCTTAATGGTACACCATTGCAAAATGTCGAACATATACGAAATACAAAACATCAATCATGTTATTGGTGTTCTTTTTCTATGTACAAATAGTTTTTAATTTACTGTTTGAAAAAGTCTATAGAAGTTTATACATAATAATCAATGTGGATTTTGAATATCAAGCTGCATACACAAAACATATTCTTCCTCTCAATTTCGTTTATATTAATGATCTATTTCATTTCTGTTTGAGTGACATCTGGATTTTGGTATCAACACATTGTATTGTCTAATTTGGCTTGTATTGAATAAACCTTGTTGAGGACCCCTTGGGAATGTGACGGTACATCTCAAGGAGTTATTACTATTACTATTATGTTTGCTGTGTCCATTAAAACCAATAAACTTTATTGTATACTTTATTGTCTTCATGTTTCCTGTGTGTTTCATGTTTCCTTCTGTAAATGAGTGGCATTTACAGAAGGAGTTACAAGAACGTCAGACGTAGATAGACACAGCGACCTTGTTCTGTTTCAGTACTAACAGGTATAAAGGAGACTGCAGACCAAGGACCGGGAAGCTACGACAAATGTATGATAAAAGAGTGACCAGGGGGGAGACGTTAGCAAGAACCGCCACATTCCTTAAAGTGACACTATGTAACTTTTCCCCTGAAGCGCCCCCTTCAGGTATTTAACGTTTATCAGGTGTCGTAAAACCTCTGGCTCTCGAGCCATATATGGCTCTTCCGGCTAGTGAGCTCATAGCTGATCGAGGCGAACCTCGTTCGGCCGCGGCCCGGTGTTCTTCACAGCATCGTGTCTCTCTGTCTCTACGCTTCGCGTAGCGGAGCAAATAAAAAGTCACCTGTGAGCGTGGACTGGCACTATATGACGTTGCGTAATCACTGCCAGAAAGCAAGTTGAACTACTTCCGGTTCCCAACATCTTACATTCAGCAGTTTTCTGCCCACAGACCCCCGATGGCAGTGGCGGAGGAGCAAATCAACATATCAAAAGTCATTGTAGCGGCACCATTTTTTTTCAAGCTGTTATTTTAAGGTGGAAAAGTTACATAGTGGGGCTTTAAAGTAACCGGCTTGAACTGTTGTAGGGGGTAAACTGAGTATCGAGAGGTATGTATTGAGGGTGTGGACGGTGGCTACACATGTATCTAGTGTGATGTTATAAATAATATGTCCATGTGTTTGTTCAGGGGTTGGGAAAACAGATGAGGAGGGAGGTTGTTGTCTTTAATACCAAACCCAATTTGGGTTTATTTATAAAACTTTTGTTTACAAATAAATCTACGTGAATTGAACTCTGATGCTCTCTGTGTCCTGTAGGTGTTTGATTACTGAGGTCTCGTGCGTGAGTATCCAGTGGCGTCTCACCAGCAGTCAGATGGGAGATAGATACAGGAGGTTTATATGCATTAGGTTGAGAGATTGGTCAGCATTGATCAAAAAGGAAGTCCAGCCACAACATTTGGCGAGTCAGCCAGGAGGGGTCCACGGGAGACAGGCCTGAGCAAGGCGGCCTTTGACTTCTTAAATCCTTAGAACAGTCTTGTCGGGTAATTTTTTACTCACAAGATTGTGGTCAAGTAATTTCCATTGCGTTGCTTTTGTGTCCTTGGGTGAGTTTAGGTTCAGGCTGCCCACTGACATCATCGAAGGTAGGCGTGTCTCTCTGATCCCTGGTTTCCTGTTTTTTTCAACAGACACGTCTCGGGTGATTTTCACTTGACGTTATTGATAGAGTTTAACATATTTTCGGGTTGATTGCAGGGAGACTGTGCCTTACTCGGACAAGGCTCACATGTCCCAGGAACAGATGCACCGAAAACAAGTTCATAGCTCCATTATTTATTTGAAATCATGGTTTAAATCGTATTTTATTAACGATTCCCAAATTATTTCCCAGATTTTTCGCCTTTTTACAGGATAACTGCCTTTTTGTTTAATGAGAAGTAAACCTGCCTATTGCTGTCATAATATGCAGGTGATACAACATATACAATAATAAGACTAGAGGACACTCTTCCAATAGAAAACAGTGTGGCAGCTGTGGGGGTTGGGGACTCTCCAATTAGGCCTCAGCTGCTCTGGCTGATTGCAATCAGCCAGCAGCCGACTGCTCTCATAAAATGAGCAGTTGAGAGGGGGATGGGGAGAAGTGTAGAGTGAGCAGAGGCGCTGGCGTGCGGTCTGTGTCTGACATTTATGTCTTCTATCCATCCTGGAGAGAGATCCTCCTCTATTGCACTCCTGAAGGGTTCTTCACTTCTTTCTCTGTGAAAGTTATTTTCAATTATTGGGAGTTTTTCCTGATCCGATGTGAGGTCCTGAGGCGTATGTCGTACGTGTACAGATTGTAAAGCCCTCTGAAGCAAATTTGTGATATTGGGCTGTACAAAATAAACTGAATTGAATTGAATGAGACGGATGAATTGGCTTCTGAAACCATTCCAGATCTCCGAGAGTGTTGCCAGTGCTGACGCTCTCAAAAATCACACGTTTGCTCCGTTAGGGTTTAATTAACAGGCCTTCGGTTTCACTCCTGCTGAAGTTCTTTTTTTCACAGCCTTCTTTTGGTGACGTCTCTCCAATTCTTTATTGGCACAACACCTGCCCTAATATAGTTCCAAGCGTCAGCTGATGATAAATAATATGCTTGGTAATTAATAACATGAATCATGGCCTTTTGGTATTCTGCATGTTGGCTCACTGGAATTACTGTGACATACTAAAAAAGAGTATTAATAATTAATTTCATTTAATTACACCTGTGTGTACCCAGCGATGGACAACATGACAAAGTGGATGCTGTGAAAAAGTCTCCACCGGCCACGCCCCTCCAATTTATGAGGAAATAGGTTTCATCGTTAAGCATACCTTAGGAATGTCTTCTCTTGTTGGTTTTTTCTCCGAACAGAAAATGAAGAGAAAACGTTAGATTATGTAAAGAGAGTATTGCCGAATAATAATAATAAGCAGCTGCTGCCTCTGGAAAGACTCACGCATGTCCTCCAAGGAGACATGAGCGGCTTCTTTTCCGTCTGGAATCCTTTCATGGATTTTATTGGCGAGAACTATGCCGAAACCATAAGAAGAGGCTTTGCAATCTTGGGACCCAAGTGACTCTGTGAATGATGGTTATAGTTGGTTCAATATGGAAGATGATAATTTATGATTTATGATTCATGTTTGTGCGTTTTCTCTTTTTTTTTTTTCTTTATTTGTCTGATTGTTCGCATAGTTGGTTGTTTTGTAATTTTTGCACTTATTCGTTTTTGATTGTCTGGTGTAACTTGGAAAAACGTAAAATAAAATGGTTGAATGAATAATAAAAAGGCATCAAAACATCATTTTAAAAATGTTGTATTTGGTAAAATTATGTATAATTTAATTAACTTGAACATGTAAACCAAGATGAATAAATCTCCTCAAGACGACAGAAACAACTTCATATATTTCTTTAGATAAAACTAAAATGGTGCTACAAAGTGATCACTAGGGGGCGGTCTAAGGTAGTTGTCGAGTGAGATGCCCACTGCTCCATGGCGATAGATCTGTCAATTTGTTTAACGCCCTTCAGCCTCCATAGTGAGACCAACCATGACTGGAAGCTTTATCTCACTGGATGTTTAGTATCAAACTGGAGTTGGAGGTCATTTACATTCACCATCTGCGTAAAGTAAACATATGACAGGCCAGTCCAGAATGATACGGAGCAGATGATTATCTTGATTTGATTTGCTGTAGAGATTATAATGAATTATTTTGCTGACATTACACATATGAATGACCCTGGAGCAGAAGGTCAACTGCTTTCCTTTATCACATGAAATGAGAGTTCAAGCTCAGATAATAAATCCCCAGTGCGATGAAGAGTTAGGTTTTACATTAACACTTTAGGATTTTCCTGAACAAAATAGGTGTCCCAGTCAGCTTTGCCATTTGGTAAATGATAAACTATTCTACCAGAAGCTTAAGATTTGGGTATTTTGTGGAACAATATTGTCTGTGACACAAGCACAAATTGATACATTAAACAATAGGTAAATGTGTTGCACTGTGGTTGTAATACAATAGAATAAAAGAGTCAATGAAGAACAGTCCTTTGTCCATCAGGGCTGACTGCTCCGGCGACCAGCGTCTTCAAAGAGTACCACTATGTAAAGATGTTGAAGACCTGGACCGAAGCTCAGAGTTACTGCAGAGAGAAGTTCACTGACCTCGCAGCCGTAGAAAACCAAAGTCACAACGGCGGTCTGCTGAGTGTGTTGCAGGGCCTTGGGGACTACGCATGGATAGGGCTTTATGATAAGACGGAAGGATGGAAGTGGGCAATGGGAGATGAGGACCTCAATAATGAGTACAGTAACTGGAAAAATTATGACCCTAACAAAGATGGGCAATGAGACCTGCGCTTTTATGTTCAAGGAAAATGGG
This sequence comes from Liparis tanakae, assembly GCA_036178185.1. Lineage (NCBI taxonomy): Eukaryota > Metazoa > Chordata > Actinopteri > Perciformes > Liparidae > Liparis > Liparis tanakae. Next base: position 14,143,383 of record CM070106.1, read on the forward strand.
CTGACGCAACATGAGTATGTTGCAGGGCCTTGGGGACTACGCATGGATTGGACTTTATGATACGATGGCAGGATGGAAGTGGGCACTGGGAGATGGAGACTCCCATAATAAGTACAGTAACTGGTTAAGAATTTAGCCTAACAAGAAGAACAGCAATGAGATCAAGGGCTTATTTCTGGCTAACGTAGTAAACTGGATGATTTTCAGGATGAGACAAGTGAGGCTTTTCGGTTTCAAGAAGCAAGTTTGGAAAAATTACCATAGCAAGACCTCCACAAATGTGAACCTGCTCCAACGGAGGCTCGTTAAGTCTAACTGGATAAGATGGCCACGCCCCTAGAAGACTTGGGGAACTCTGTCTTCCTCCACTAGTGAATGCTGGGATAGGCTCCAGCCCCACAATCAAGATATGCAGGTAATAGTTTGGTAGAAATTCCACAAACTGACTAACTAACTGAAAGTATTTTCCGTTAAAAAGAAAGATGTATTACACAACACTTTGCCATTAGTGTGTGATTCAATATAGGATATATACAATTCAGCTTAACGTACACTTAAGTTATTCAATATTTATGAAGAAACTATTCATAAAAAAGGAATTTTTAATCGGTGCTAATTTTAAATATATATTTTTAAATCTCAAGTACCCCTATTTGAGAACCACTACTTCATACTGGTTTCTTTCGTGCCTTTAGGTCATTAAATTCTTCATGACCGGCTTCTTGTCACACACTCAATTTCCCTATACTTTGATTTGTATTTTCTAAATCCTGTAGTCTAAAATAAAGATTGAATCATTAACAAAACTTTGCATAGTTACCTTGGAGAGGAAGAAGGGAATACAAGTAAGTGCATACTAACAAAAGGTTTGAGATGTGTTGAAACAAGTGGGGGAACAAGAGCTGGAGCTTTCTCAGGTAAGCCAAATTATCTTCTTTCTTTTATAATGTTTTCTATCTTCTTCTTTGAGTTTTATTTGTTATATAGATATATTAGATAAGTCATATGTATAAACAATTTAGTTTTTACGCTTGAGGTCTTAACATTTTCACCTTATCTTCCGAAATGTGCCTCATCACTAATCCTATTTGTTTTTTTTATTTTTATTAGGAATTTAAAAGCACAACAAAGATTAGTTATTTAAGCTTTTTTGTTTGTCTGTTTCAATTTTCAGGAATCTCAGGCATTTTTAACTTTTGATCAAAAATATTTTCTGTGCCAATTCCGGTAAAAGAAAAGAGCAAAAAGTGCCGTGTGTATTTCCACGATGAAGAAGATGCTGCTGTTAGTGCTCACTCTCTCAGGTCAGAGGAATTATTGTGTGGGAATGTTTGTGAAGCAGAAACACATTTACAGTGGTGATAATTATATTTATCCAACAATGGTTTTGTTCGGCTCAAACTGTTTTATTTAGGGTTTGGACCGCCCCAGCTCATTTGAATATACGGACACGTAAATGTCACATGAATAAATACCTATGGACACATAAATAGAGAAATAAATAAATGAAGACATACAGACATGTATAAATATATTTATTGAATGACGTTGTTATGGATCGTGGTGACAGAGGACCCAAACGCAAAGAGTTTCTGGCACAAAACGGATTTATTCCACACAGGAACAGGAACACGGACAACACACCACTGATCATCGAAAACGATCCGAGACCGGACACACAGAAAGACAGACTAAATACACACGGGAACGAGACACAGGTGGAAACAATCAAACAAGCACAGGGAGGAAAGAGCAGGGAAACAGGAAACAAGACAGAGACTTCAACATAAAACAGGAAACACACAGAACCTAACAGTACCCCCCCTCTAAGGACGGCTTCCAGACATCCAAAATATACAAAACGGGTGGGTGGAGGGGAGCCGGAGGAGGGGCCAAGGGTCTGGCGGACGGAGTCCGGGGGGCGGACGACCAACCGGCCGAGGGACACGCTCCGGGGGGCGGGCCGGAGGACAGGAACGTGGAGCCAGGGGACCGGGACCAGTCGAAGAGACAGGGGGAACCGGGGCTAGAACGGAGGGGTCACGGGGAACCGGGACTGGACACGGGAACCCGGGGATGGACTGGACTGGACACGGGAAACCGGAACTGGTCGGGATGGGTCACGGGGAACCGGGGCCGGGCGGGATAGAGACGGGACAACAGGGACTGGACCCGGAAAACTGGGGACATCGGGGACTGGAACCTCGGGGGCTGGACCCGGAACACCGGGGACTGGGACCGGAACTACAGGAACTGGGGCATCAGGGACCGGCTCCGGAACACAGGGGACTGGGACCTCAGGAACTGGATCCGGAACACAGGGGACTGGGACCTCAGGAACTGGATCCGGAACGCAGCGGACTGGGACCTCAGGAACTGGATCCGGAACACAGGGGACTGGGACCGGAATAGGAACAGGGACAGGACCCGGAACCACAGGAATTGGAACAACAGGCTGGGTGGTGCCTGCCACACTCAATGCCTGCAGCAGGAGTTCAACCTGCGCTTGCTTGGCTGCCACTGCTGCCTGCTGACCAATCAGCCTCTCCATCCAGCCGCGGAGCGGTTGGTAGACGGGCTGCAGCGGCTGGAGCTGGTAGGCGGGCTGCAACGGCTTGGGCTGGAAGACCGGCTGCAGTGGCTTGGGCTCAGAGACCGGCGGAGAGCCAGGATGACCGACAGACGGGTAGAGCGGCCCGAAAAAATAGGCCCCACTCAATGCTGGGTCCATTGCTTGCTCGGATCGTACTGTTACGGATCGTGGTGACAGAGGACCCAAACGCAAAGAGTTTCTGGCACAAAACGGTAGAGATGGGAAAACGATACCAAAGCGGCGAAGCTTGTGTCAGTCTAATGAATCGGCGTGTGTCGGCGCAAAGTGTCGGAGCTTGTATCAAATGACAATTGAAACGTGCTTCGAAGCGTTTCATTGGTTTAACGCGCTTGACAGCTTGAAGCTTTTGGCGCCTAACTCTGCTACATAAGAACCACAGTGTCAATCATCAATGTGGGGTTTGTGAGAGGAGATAGCGAGAATTTTGAGATAGTGATATTTGTGAGTTTTGAGATTGTGAGAATTTATCCGCACCTGTTGAAATTGTCATCCAGATATCTATGTATACCCGCATCATCTGTTTCATGTGAACACATTTTTTCAAAGGCTGGGGAAATTGTGAGCCAGAAAAGGAGCCGCCTGAAGCCCAGCACAGTGGAGAAAATATTATTTCTAAATAAAAATCTATGAAAAATACAATTTCATAAGCACGTTGCACGGCCACTTCTATCGAATCTTACCTCACTAATATAAACTATAAAGGACAAATAGTATTTATAAATCTGTTGGCATAAAAATTTAGAGCCCTGATAATATATATAAAATGTACTACATAGCACATGTTAGTTCATGGTCTAGTGGGTTATGCACATGTCAAATTTTTTTTTCCGTCCGGTGTTGAGAGGATCCAATCCCATCATGAACACGTCGTTAAATATTATTAACCAGCATTTAGTTTTATTGCAATATAAAAAAACAACAGAAGCAACATGGATAATGGTTGTATATAACATGAAATCTGTGAATGAACACGCAACTTGAATTAACTTTTACTGCAGAAATGTGAGACTGAAACATTGAGGTGTTGTTCTGGTGCTTCGGTCACAGTTAAACGGCTGCTTTAATTCCAGTCTGCCACCAGATGTCGCTGTTCTTCTTCAAAGTGAAGCCCCGAAGCTTCGAATCCTTTTCAGTACAAATAGGAAGAAAGCCTCAACGCTTCACAAGGCCTCATCCGCCCATCCCTACAGAACAGATTTATTCCACACAGGAACAGGAACCAGAAACCAGGAACCAGGAACCAGGAACATGGACAACACACCACTGATCAACGAAAACGATCCGAGACCGGACACACAGAAAGACACAGACTAAATACACACGGGAACGAGACACAGGTGGAGACACAGGTGGAAACAATCAAACAAGCACAGGGAGGAAAGAGCAGGGAAACAGGAAACAAGACAGAGACTTCAACATAAAACAGGAAACACACAGAACCTAACAGATGTTCTGTTGATTTATAATGTATATTTATTCACTCTTGTATTTATTTATTTATTCATACATTTATTTAAGCATTTATGTATTCCTATATTTATTTATGCATTTATTTATTTATACTTAAGTAATTTTGAGTACTCCATATTAGTAAAAAATGTTTTAAAGGTGCTATATAAATGAAGTTATTTGTATTATATGTATTATTAACAAAAGTTGTATTTGCTGTATGGTTGTTGTAATATAGTAAAATAAATCAGTGTCAATGTAAAACAGTCCTTTGTCCATCAGGGCTGACTGCTCCGGCGACCAGCGTCTTCAAAGAGTACCACTATGTAAAGATGTTGAACACCTGGACCGAAGCTCAGAGTTACTGCAGAGAGAAGTTCACTGACCTTGCAGCCGTAGAAAACCAAAGTCACAACGGCGATCTGCTGAGTGTGTTGCAGGGCCTTGGGGACTACGCATGGATTGGACTTTATGATACGATGGCAGGATGGAAGTGGGCAATGGGAGATGAGGACCTCAATAATGAGTACAGTAACTGGAAAAATTATGACCCTAACAAAGATGGGCAATGAGACCTGCGCTTTTATGTTCAAGGAAAATGGGCTGACGCAACATGAGTATGTTGCAGGGCCTTGGGGACTACGCATGGATTGGACTTTATGATACGATGGCAGGATGGAAGTGGGCACTGGGAGATGGAGACTCCCATAATAAGTACAGTAACTGGTTAAGAATTTAGCCTAACAAGAAGAACAGCAATGAGATCAAGGGCTTATTTCTGGCTAACGTAGTAAACTGGATGATTTTCAGGATGAGACAAGTGAGGCTTTTCGGTTTCAGGAAGCAAGTTTGGAAAAATTACCATAGCAAGACCTCCACAAATGTGAACCTGCTCTAACGGAGGCTCGTTAAGTCTAACTGGATAAGATGGCCACGCCCCTAGAAGACTTGGGGAACTCTGTCTTCCTCCACTAGTGAATGCTGGGATAGGCTCCAGACCCACAATCAAGATATGCAGGTAATAGTTTGGTAGAAATTCCACAAACTGACTAACTAACTGAAAGTATTTTCCGTTAAAAAGAAAGATGTATTACACAACACTTTGCCAATAGTGTGTGATTCAATATAGGATATATACAATTCAGCTTAACGTACACTTAAGTTATTCAATATTTATGAAGAAACTATTCATAAAAAACGATTTTTTAATCGGTGCTAATTTTAAATATATATTTTTAAATCTCAAGTACCCCTATTTGAGAACCACTACTTCATACTGGTTTCTTTCGTGCCTTTAGGTCATTAAATTCTTCATGACCGGCTTCTTGTCACACACTCAATTTCCCTATACTTTGATTTGTATTTTCTAAATCCTGTAGTCTAAAATAAAGATCAAATCATTAACAAAACTTTGCATAGTTACCTTGGAGAAGAAGAAGGGAATACAAGTAAGTGCATACTAACAAAAGGTTTGAGATGTGTTGAAACAAGTGGGGGAACAAAAGCTGGAGCTTTCTCAGCTAAACCAAATTATCTTCTTTCTTTTATAATGTTTTCTATCTTCTTCTTTGAGTTTCATTTGTTATATAGATATATTAGATAAGTCATATGTATAAACAATTTAGTTTTTACGCTTGAGGTCTTAACGTTTTCACCTTATCTTCCGAAATGTGCCTCATCACTAATCCTATTTGTTTTTTTATTTTTATTAGGAATTTAAAAGCACAACAAACATTAGTTATTTGAGCTTTTTTGTTTGTCTTTGTTTCAATTTTCAGGAATCTCAGGCATTTTTAACTTTTGATCAAAAATATTTTCTGTGCCAATTCCGGTAAAAGAAAAGAGCAAAAAGTGCCGTGTGTATTTCCACCTATGGACACATAAATAGAGAAATAAATAAATGAAGACATACAGACATGTATAAATATATTTATTGAATGACGTTGTTATGGATCGTGGTGACAGAGGACCCAAACGCAAAGAGTTTCTGGCACAAAACGGATTTATTCCACACAGGAACACGGACAACACACCACTGATCATCGAAAACGATCCGAGACCGGACACACAGAAAGACAGACTAAATACACACGGGAACGAGACACAGGTGGAAACAATCAAACAAGCACAGGGAGGAAAGAGCAGGGAAACAGGAAACAAGACAGAGACTTCAACATAAAACAGGAAACACACAGAACCTAACAGTACCCCCCCTCTAAGGACGGCTTCCAGACATCCAAAATATACAAAACGGGTGGGTGGAGGGGAGCCGGAGGAGGGGCCAAGGGTCTGGCGGACGGAGTCCGGGGGGCGGACGACCAACCGGCCGAGGGACACGCTCCGGGGGGCGGGCCGGAGGACAGGAACGTGGAGTTAGGGGACCGGGACCAGTCGAAGAGACAGGGGGAACCGGGGCTAGAACGGAGGGGTCACGGGGAACCGGGACTGGACACGGGAACCCGGGGATGGACTGGACTGGACACGGGAAACCGGAACTGGTCGGGATGGGTCACGGGGAACCAGGGCCGGGCGGGATAGAGACGGGACAACAGGGACTGGACCCGGAAAACTGGGGACAGGAACCTCGGGGGCTGGACCCGGAATACCGGGGACTGGGACCGGAACTACAGGAACTGGGGCATCAGGGACCGACTCCGGAACACAGGGGACTGGGACCTCAGGAACTGGATCCGGAACACAGGGGACTGGGACCTCAGGAACTGGATCCGGAACACAGGGGACTGGGACCGGAATAGGAACAGGACCCGGAACCACAGGAACTGGAACAACAGGCTGGGTGGTGCCTGCCACACTCAATGCCTGCAACAAGAGTTCAACCTGCGCTTGCTTGGCTGCCACTGCTGCCTGCTGACCAATCAGCCTCTCCATCCAGCCGCGGAGCGGTTGGTAGACGGGCTGCAGCGGCTGGAGCTGGTAGGCGGGCTGCAACGGCTTGGGCTGGAAGACCGGCTGCAGTGGCTTGGGCTCAGAGACCGGCGGAGAGCCAGGATGACCGACAGACGGGTAGAGCGGCCCGAAAAAATATGCCCCACTCAATGCTGGGTCCATTGCTTGCTCGGATCGTACTGTTACGGATCGTGGTGACAGAGGACCCAAACGCAAAGAGTTTCTGGCACAAAACGGATTTATTTCACACAGGAACAGGAACACGGAACACGGACAACACACCACTGATCAACGAAAACGAAACACACAGAAAGACACAGACTAAATACACACGGGAACGAGATACAGGTGGAGACACAGGTGGAAACAATCAGGGAACAATCAAACAAGCACAGGGAGGAAAGAGCAGGGAAACAGGAAACAAGACAGAGACTTCAACATAAAACAGGAAACACACAGAACCTAACAGATGTTCTGTTGATTTATAATGTATATTTATTCACTCTTGTATTTATTTATTTATTCATACATTTATTTATACATTTATTTAATCCTATATTTATTTATGCATTTATTTATTTATACTTAAGTAATTTTGAGTACTCCATATTAGTAAACATTTTTTTAAAGGTGCTATATAAATAAAAGTTATTTTTATTATATGTATTATTAACAAAAGTTGTATTTGCTGTATGGTTGTTGTAATATAGTAAAATAAATCAGTGTCAATGTAAAACAGTCCTTTGTCCATCAGGGCTGACTGCTCCGGCGACCAGCGTCTTCAAAGAGTACCACTATGTAAAGATGTTGAACACCTGGACCGAAGCTCAGAGTTACTGCAGAGAGAAGTTCACTGACCTCGCAGCCGTAGAAAACCAAAGTGATAACGACGGTCTGCTGAGTGTGTTGCAGGGCCTTGGGGACTACGCATGGATTGGACTTTATGATACGATGGCAGGATGGAAGTGGGCACTGGGAGATGAGGACTTAAATGGGACATATTATGCCCATTTTATCCACAAGTTGATATGGTTCCTTGGGTTCTTAATGTAATGTTTGTAACATGTTTTGGTCAAAATACCACAACAATCATCAAGAAAAACACCTCCCCACAGATTGACCTGTTCTGAGTGGGCGAGGTGCTCCGTGTTGCCAGGTTGGAGATGGTGAAGTATCATGCCAAAGGCTCAAAATGGTTGTATTATTTGGAGGATCATTATTGTGTATTTGGCAACCTTGAGATCGGTTGACCAATGACTGCTCTCTATACCGTCAGAGCTCGCGCCAGAGCCCCCGCAAGAAGGTGGAACATAAGAGAGATACCATTTCCAAAACGTGTAAGGGGCAAATACTAGTTTGTGAAAACCCAGAGAAACACAAATATCCGACGAAGCAAAATCCCGGACATTTTTGGAATCCCTGTCGGATGCATTTTTTAGGTCTCAAAAACAGGACATGTTTCAGGGAAAGAGGACGTCTGTTTACCCTAACCAGCCTAAATTCTGGCGCCATAAGTTAGGGTGACCAGAGGGTCTTTTCACAAGGGTTTTTACAAACTAGTATTTACCCCTTACACGTTTTGGAAATGGTATCTCCCTTACGTTCCAACTTCTTGCACGAGCTCTGCCGGAAAAAAAAAAGTTCACCGTAATCAGCAGCCAACCCTGGTGTTTATGTGGTGGTGGGGAGCGTAGTGTTAAGTCATTTTGACTTTGCACATGTACATAGAACATTTGTGCTTTAAATTAATACATATAGCAAGATATGATCATAGACATATTAGGGAGAATATTGATATTGTTATTGTTGTGTTATGAAGCATGGAGGTAATGTCTACTCTATGCATATGGCAATGGCAGAAGTAATGTTTTTATGTTCATGAATATGTTTGTAATACTTGTATGTTTATGTTTATGATTATATGTATGCCGCATGAGAATGAAAGTTAGTTTGTTGTTTCCATGTTGACATGTGAGTTGGAAGCCGGTTGAAGTCTGTGATGTTGCTTGGAGCAGGAGTGTCACGTGAGACTTTTATTGGAAAAGGGAACTTCCGTCACCCAGCTGACCTGAAGTAGCTTGGGTCGCGGGATCATGACGTTTGACCCGGCTCATTATCTGTTTATGACCTGGCCATAAGCCAACGAGAGCGTAGCATGCTGAACTGACCAATGGAACTAACGTTTAGGAGTGAGAGGTGTGAAAGCTGTTACTAATATATACGGGTGTAATAGGGTGAGATCGTTCTCTAGACGGTCGGAAGCTTACAAGACAATTCTCTATCAGCTACGTTGCTGTTAGTCTGTGGCGTAACATTTCGGTCGGCCCTACGATCGTAGCTTCAATTTACTGCTTATACTTCTTGGCATTAAATATTGTTAAACGTACTTATCGGATTCAGATTCTCTTTTTATATCGAGCACGGGACCACAGTTTGTCCACACCTTAACAGTAGCCAGACTACCTACATGGGCATGCTGCAAAATCTACGTTGACTTGGATCGTGATCCCATTCAACGCACTCAAGCATATCGTTTCTGAAATAGAAGAACCACAACGAGCCGCGTGAGTTGTTTTTTTCCAGAGTTTGTGTGTTGGGAGACATGCCAGATACCCAAATTAACATATAGAAGCACTACAAAAGTTGGAATTTTCATAATATGTCCCCTTTAAATAATAAGTAGAATGTAGCCTAACAAAAAGAGCTACAATGAGATCAAGGGCTTATTTCTGGCTAATGTAGTAAACTGGATGATTTTCAGGATGAGACAAGTGAGGCTTTTCAGTTCCAGGAAGCATGTTTGGAAAAATCACCATAGCAACACATCCAAATATGTGAACCTGCTCCAACGGAGGCTCATTCAGTCTAACTGGATAAGATGGCCACGCCCCCAGAAGACTTGGGGAACTCTGTCTTCCTCCACTAGTGAATGCTGGGATAGGCTCCAACCCCACAATCAAGATATGCAGGTAATAGTTTGGTAGAAATTCCATAAACTAAAAGTATTTTCCGTTAAAAAGAAAGATGTATTACACAACGCTTTGCCATTAGTTTTTGATTTAATATAGGATATATACAATTCAGTTTATGAATGTACACTTACGTTATTAAATAATTATGAAAAGTTATTCAATATTTATGAAACAATTATTCAAAGAAAAGTTTTGAGAACCACTGCTTTATACTGGTTGCTTTCTTGCCTTTTGTTTTGTTAAATTCTTCAGGCCTGGGTTTAAAGTCTCTCGCTCAATTTCCCTATACCTTGATTTGTATATTTTTGCATCCTGTAGTCTAAAATAAAGATCAAATCATGAACATACTTTGCATAGTTACTTTGGAGACGGAGAGGAAGAAAGGACAATAGGTAATTGAATACCAACTAAAGGTTTGAGATGTGTTAAAACAAAGTGGGGAAACAAGAGCTGGAGCTTTCTCAGGTAAGCCGAATGATCTTCTTTCTTCTATAATGTTTTCTATCTTCTTCTTGAGTTTCATATGCTTCCCTCACAATGCAATAATTAGATATGTCATACGTATGAATAATTTTGTTTTTAAGTTTAAGGTCCTTAAAATGTCACCCCATCATCCGAAATGTGCCTCATCGCTAATCATATTTGTTTTTGTTAGAGATTTAAAAGCACAACATTAACAAACAAGATCATGATGCAATGTTGTTTGACATTTTGTGTTTGTCTTGTTTTATAAATTTTAAGCAAAATATTTTCTGTGCCAATTCCGGTAAAAGAAAAGAGCAAAAAGTGACACGTGTGTATTTCCACGATGAAGAAGACGCTGCTGTTTGTGCTCACTCTCTCAGGTCAGAGGAATTATTGTGTGGGAATGATTTTGTAGCAGAAACACATATTTACAGTGGTGGTAATTATCTACATGTATTATTAACTATGGTTGTATTTGCTGCATGGATGTTGTAATAGAGTAAAATAAATCAGTGTCAATGTAAAACAGTCCTTTGTCCATCAGGGCTGACTGCTCCGGCGACCAGCGTCTTCAAAGAGTACCACTATGTAAAGATGTTGAACACCTGGACCGAAGCTCAGAGTTACTGCAGAGAGAAGTTCACTGACCTCGCAGCCGTAGAAAACCAAAGTGACAACGACGGTCTGCTGAGTGTGTTGCAGGGCCTTGGGGACTACGCATGGATTGGACTTTATGATACGATGGCAGGATGGAAGTGGGCACTGGGAGATGAGGACTTCAATAATGAGTACAGTAACTGGCTACCGGGTCAGCCTAACAATAAGAACAAATATGAGAGCTGCACTTTTATGTTAGATGGAGGAACTTGGGCTGACGCACCGTGTTCGGTATCACGACGTCCTGCAGTCTGCTATTATGGTAACAAAGATGTTTAATTGTTTCCGTTGCAAGTTGCTTCATAACAATTTTAACACAGAGGAAATTAAATATACATTCGGGAAAATATCTACATGTAGTATTTTCCACATATGCATGAAATTTGAACACATTACTGTAAATGTTCTTTATTATTATTACAATGAACTTTCCCTGACTTATGGTCATATGTCAAGTTTTGGAAACAATAAGGTTAAAAAACTGAGTTCACTAATGTGACTCGGAGTAATGCCCCCCATCCAGAATAATTATCATTTTAATGGCGATTGTAGAGCAATACTTGACTAACCATAACTTTTAAATGGTTAGTAGTATAACAGATCTGTTGTAGAGTAAAACATGTTTATCATGTTACGGTTTGCAGTGAATGATGCACAGTACAATCTGAAAATACAGAAGATGTCAAATTGATCACAAAAATAGAATTTGAATAATTACAATGTTCAATTAAAATGTTCAAACTTCTGTTTTCTCTCTCCCTCTGTATTCACTGTCTCTCCCATTCTGTCACTCCTCAATTGTTTCTCCCGTCAGCTTGTGTTTATTCTGTGAGTTGAGTTTTGGATTGGAATGAGAGAAAGGTGTCTTTTACAATGTCTATTCATTTAATAATAATATATTGCATTGTTATTAAATTGAGTATATGGGCTTTATACCAATACCTTCTAGTAAGAAAATACTCCAGAGACTTTAAAGTTGACTCTACTGAAAATGTATCTTTCATTACCTTCATGGCACAATGTCAACCCACATTCCAACCTACTAATAGTCTTTCATTCCTTAGTGCTAGTGAGCGTGATCCCACAGCTGAACTCCTATGTCGGCGCAGTAATCAGCATCTGGCCGTTCCGTCCATTCGCACACCTTTTTTTTTCTTCATAGCGGACTTTTTTTTGCCTTAGGCGCTCGTGATTTGTCATAGGCGTTCGGGAACAAGGCTCAGGCTTCATACCACCAACAGCGCAACGACACACACACAAACACATAAGTTGGCTTTATTTTTCACCAATGAAGTGACAGTATGTAAAAAATGTTTTTTCTTTTCTTTTTTTTTTTTTTCCACGGCACACAGTGGTTGAAAAACACTGCTCTATATTATTAAATGTATGTACTGTACAATGTACATTATTGTAGGTGACACATTTTGTAATTTTTGGGTAGTTTGTGAGACATTTCTATAATTCAAATCCAAAACACAGCTCAAAGAATAAATAAAGATGCTTAATATATTATTACTAAAACATGTTCAACACAAGCTGACAAGAACTAAAGAGCGACTTAAATTGACATTACAGTCAGTGCTTTTGTTTTAAAATCGAATATATAGGCTTTTTTCCAATATATTCAGAAAATACTGCGAAGACTATAAAGGTGACTCTACTGAAAATGTATCCCACTTTGAGCCACCAGGAGGCGTAACACCTTAATTGCACAATGTAAACTCACAGTCTAGTATTAATAGTCTTTTTTTATTCTTTCTTTCTTTTCTTACAGAAAAAGGTCCTTCAAAGTACATTTTAGTGGAAGACCTAATGACTTGGGACGAGGCGAGAACATACTGTAGGTCCAGGTACACGGACCTCGTTACTGTGAGGAACCAGTCTGAGAACGATCAAATCTTCTCATTGATGACACCGGTCACCTGGTTGGGTCTCCACAGAAAGACCTGGGCTTACTGGTCCGACCAGACCCCCAACACCTTCACCAACTGGAACGAGAACCATCCCAAACATACAGATAGTCAACTAGATTCCTGTGCCGCGGTCAACACAATCACAGGAATGTGGTGGGATGTTGGTTGTAACATAAAAAAACATTTCATCTGTCAAAAGGTTTATTCACATCAGCAGCAAACGTTCAAGTTAAAGTTCCAGTCCAAAGCCGACCTGAAAGATCCGGCCATCCAGCAGCAGCTTTTAGAGCAGGTACAGTAAGCGAGACTTTAACGGGTTTGTTGGAGTTTCAACTTCCCCAGAGATTCAAAAGTAGCTTAACTCTCTTAGAGAAGCATTCAGATTAACTCATACACAGTGGATGTGCTCATCCTAAATAGTTTTTTTTCTTAAGTAACCTAACCCCACAAAATAACAAAGTAAGATGATGTGATTCTCTTTAGTTTGGAAGTAAGCTTTGATACTAGTGTTAGTTATGTTAAATAACCTTTTCTGCTTCCCTCAAAGCAAAAAAAGAAAACATCAGTTGACATTTAAAATTGTATTTCTCTGCAGCTGCATGCTAAACTGGAGAAACATGGGCTATCTGACTTTAAACTACACTGGACTCAGAAGGATGGGCAGACCTTTCACAAGGAACAAAAGATGAAGAAAGGTACCTTTTGTATTCTTCTCAATAGGGGAGATTATCTTTTGTGGGTTGCTTACATTAATTGCACGTTTGAAACATTAGTTGAACATTTAAGGAAATTCGATAATTTGCAGTAAAGATACAAGAGTGATATTGATCTTATCTAAATGTTCACATTAATGTCAATACTAATTTCCACTAATATGTCAAAACTAATCCTTTAAACCTCATGTATGCCTTTCATGTTCTGCTTCTTTAGGGCCGGTTTGGTGAGTGGTCATTGGGCAGACGACATCGTGGATTTAACGGCAACGCAATCGTTCAGTTACTAATTCAGTTCAATTTCATTTCATACTTTTTATACCATGAGTGATAACATGACTTTGTGGGTAAATATGTTTGGTTGCATAATGTGTGTCTACAGTACATCATATTAAGTTGACAGTAGTAATTTCAATTGATGTGACTCATGCTTTTCATTCGGTTGACCACCGTCTTTTAGATGAACTACATTCTGTTGTTCAGTCATATTTTGTTTTACTTTGGCTTAACTATCATCTTCATAACAGAAAAAAAATGTGATTTCATACAAGGAAGCAATTGTGATTAACATCTATAAAATTGTGGAGTTCTCCAACGTTCAACCCTACTCAATAAAACAAAATCATATACTATGATTTTCTGTCCTCGCCAAAGCATTACATCCAAATATATAGAACATTACTGTTTTAATATGATGCTTAATGGTATACCATTGCAGAATGTTGAACATACCAAATACAAAATGCCATCTTCACTATATATTGAAGAAAATCAATCATGGTATGGGTGGGTTTTTTTCCGATGTAGAAATTGTTTTTAAATTTCTGTTAGAAAGTCTAGAAAAGCTTACACATAATAGTTAATGTGTATTTTGTATAACAGGCTACATACACAACTAATATTCCTTCTCTAAATGTAGTTCATAATAATTATATATTTTAATTCTGTTTGAGTGATTTCCAGATTTTGTATGTCGAAACAATGTATTGTCTAAATTTGCTTGTGTTGATTGTTGATTAGGACCCCTTGAAAACGTGACGGTATATTTTATGGAGTGTTTTTTTTCCCTATTATATAGCTTTACTTAATTAGGGAACATGGAGACATAGACCTAGAATCCTTTTGAGGTATTGAAATCAATCATAGCCAAACTGTTGTTAGTTGTAAAACATCCTGCCATAGTTACAATTAATGTTGATTTTTCATTAATTTAGTTTTGAGCAATAATCATATCTAGCACATGCCTTATTCTGTTTGCATAAGACATACAGTAAATGCTTTGTTCCTTTGTATTTACCAGGTAGATTATTAGGTTTTGATTAAATTCCAAAAAGTGTATTTACAATTTACAGATGACCATTCGATACCCGGGAATTAGCCTTTCTTCATTAAAAAACTATTTCCTCTTTAATTTGATTGGCTTTTCTATCTTGTAAATCATTATTTATGCTACAAATGAGGAGTTCTTTACCCAGTTTTTCATAGTTTCATTCAGTAATTCATCATCAAGAAGACCATTTTTGATCTTAAAATATCTGTAGATGATTTTAAAATGATATGTTTATGGTCCGATAAAGGGGTACACAAACAACTAACTTATTTCACAAATTGAAGGCTAGATAAATCATTTTGAAGTTAAAATGTTTTCATTTTAAAGTGAATGTTTTCATACACCAGTCACAATATGTTATACTAGAGTTGTAGAAGGGCCAGGCATCGGTCAATGAAAGGTTGGAGCAGAGCAACCAAACATTATTATTGTTCTGTGAAGTTTGGTTTAACCCAACAGGTATCGATCCTCCATTTCATCTGAACCTTCATTAGAGGTTCCAGCCACCGCAAAGAATAATGTCTGAACTTTGATATTTATTGTTTAGCGACTTTAGTTTGGAGGATACAACATTGAATAACACCTTTCTGGAAGCATGGGAATCCAACCTGTATATACTACAAACAATACAGATAACTTTACCATACTTAATTATTGTAATCGTCTATCATTAATAGAAGGTACCGTTTCAAGAATATCCCCTTTCAACTTCAGGGAACAAATTCTAAGCTGAATTGAATTATTCGTACTATGGGTAAAGTTGCCCCATTATGTTTCTCAGGTGTTTTTATCTGCCTCACAATAATGTGGTTCTTCATTAAATCATTCTCAGTTCCCTTCTTCTTTATGAAATACTTAACCCGTAAAATAAGTGTCATTATGATAATTCCAATTTAAATCCGAGAACAAAGTTAGGTAGGGTGACCAGACGTCCGGTTTTCCCCGGACATGTCCTCTTTTTGAGACAATAAAAATGCGTCCGGCAGGGTTTCCAAAAACGTCCGGGATTTTGCTTCGTCGGATATTTGCGTTTCTCTGGGTCTTTCACAAACTAGTTTTTACCCCTTACAACAGCGATTCCCAAAGTGTGGGCTGCGGCTACTGCAGGTGGGCCGCGAGAGGTCATTTACAATAAATAAATAAAATGTTTTTAAATTTTCAATTTTGAAAAGTTTGAAATTAATATAAAAATATTTATGATTTAAATTACGTGTTATTCTTTTATCAGACCTGTTTTTGAGCCGTGACATGTCTTGTATCCCGTCAATAGCGGGAAATCGCTGGAGCGATGAAGGGAGAGGCGGAAGTGACGTCACTTGACATTATTATTATGTTGGTAGACCTGTGATGAGACGCGCTGGGGAGCCGCTGGTCTCCGAGACAACACGGCGGTTAACGTCACCGCCGCCGCCCCGGACCGACGCCGCCCTCAGCACCAGCACCTCGCGCTGACCCGGTGTTTCACCCTACTGGTTTAAAACCTACTGGTTTAAAACTTCTGGTTTCCCTGCGCCGCGTTGTGTTCTCCTCAGTCCGCAGCTCTGTCTCGCTCACCAGACTGTCACACATTCACAAACATACTGCTGGAGGTCTTCAAGCCACAGTTCATCTCCATTTCGGGATTAAGATTGTATAAGTGAGCAGAGCATCACAGCCACTATGAATAAATACATAAATACATTTTAGAAAAAATAAAAATAAAAAGATCGCCCGACTAGGTTTCGATCCCTTTCACGCAAAATTAGACCACGCTTCAGACGCACAATTAGTGCACTGCGCCACCAGATTTTAAACCAAATTCGAGTAATTTATGTATTTATCCATTAAGTCAAACTTCTTATGTTTTCATGGGAACAGTTTGATTGAAGGGATCTGAAACAACTGATTTAAATTGAGCGGAAATTTACACTTTGAAACATGTTTAGCGATGCTCGTTTTTGCCACACAATACCGGCGCACTTTGACAACACCCCCCCCCCCCCCCCTTTCGACGCAGCGGTACTGGGGACGTGGTGGGCCGCAGAAGATTTTCAAATTTCAAATTGGGCCGTGGCATTCTTGAGTTTGGGAACCGCTGCCTTACAAGTTTTGGAAATGGTATCGCCCTTACGTTCCACCTGAACAGTCATTGGTCGACTGATCTCAGTGTTGCCAGATACACGAAATCCCCCTTTTAGGCATGTATATCACAAAGCAGGCAGAATAAGAGAGATGTTAATTGCTCAAACCCCCCCCCCCCCCCCCCCCAGTTATGCCGAAGTGTCCTCTTTTTCACAAACTCAAATCTGGTCACCCTAAATTAGGTTCCCACACCTCCAATGGCTATTGGATTAAATATAAAATATATGGCCTACAAACAATAGAGATAATTGAGCAACATATCAAATGTGTCCATCTAATTAACCCTCTGGGGTTATTTTCTTGATTTTACCTCTCTGTAAAATAAATTACTAGTCAGTACTAAGTTCAGTGATAGGAAGATGGCGGTGGTCGAAATGATTGAGCAGCATCCTGCACGGTGCTCTATGTAAACATTACTAGTCAGCAGCGTATAGCGATATGGACACGTGACGGACAGAGAGTGGAGGGTTTATCACTGGCCACTAGGGGGCAATGTAGGATATATATGACCGGCTCAGAGAGGAACCAGCCATTTTGTCCATATGCACATGTTCATGACACGGTAGTGTGATTGTGCTGTTCAGCCTGTTTCATGTAAGTTTAGTATTTTATAACTAAATGGACACAACAACTGCATAATGAGTAATGCTGTAACATATGATGATTCCTGTTAGGTTCACATTTAAGAGTTGTTACTGTTTGCTTATACAATTGTTTGTATCATTGTAGGGCTCCTTCATCTCTGTCATTAAATGAATAAGTCGGCATTGAGGAGTGTTTCTTCATGAAGGAGCCATGGTTGTCGTTGAATGCTCTGTCCCCGGATGCACTTTTGAGACCGAAGAAGTGTCTGAAGCCCTAGCCATAGCCCTGCTAACAAATCATGGACTTGCCCATCAAAACCCGGCAGCCCAAGCCCCAACACCTCGAGGCCCAAAACTTGATCGTCCTAAAGTCGACATTGGTGTGTCCATAGAGGAATGGAACGTGTTTACGCGGCGTTGGGATGTCTTCCGCACTGGCTCGGGCATAGGCGACATGCAGGCTACTTTCCAACTGTTTCAATGTGCTGGGCCCGAACTCGGAGACAGCCTGTTGAAAGCGAATCCACATGCCACCGCTGGGTCATTGGCAAATTTGATGGCCGCCATGCGCTCGCTAGCAGTCATTCCAGTAGCCACATGTGTCCTGCGCACTGAACTGCTTCAGCTGCATCAGGAGCGGGATGAAACATTCTGGGCCTTCACTGCCAGAGTACGAGGGAAGGCGGAGACGTGTGACTACCGTGCTGTATGTGGATGTGGCCAGAACGTGGACTATACTGAGCACATCATACATGACGTCCTACTTAATGGAATTTATGATTCAGACATACGCCGTGGAATACTAGGCACACCTGATATCCTGTGGAAACCTGTGAACGAGGTGATTGCACTTGTCGAGAACAAAGAAATGGCTCGCAATGCTCTCCCGTCACCCACTCTGTCAGCCATGTCCTCAACACAACAACTGCATAATGAGTAATGCTGTAACATATGATGATTCCTGTTAGGTTCACATTTAAGAGTTGTTACTGTTTGCTTATACAATTGTTTGTATCATTGTAGGGCTCTTTCATCTCTGTCATTAAATGAATAAGTCGACATTGAGGAGTGTTTCTTCAGAGAGGACATTGTAACGTTGAGTAGATACACTTACCCGTCTACAAATGGATCTCTTCTGGCAGCATATTCCTCGTCACAGGAGTCAAAGCCTTTAGGATCTGAACACACTCCGTCGTCCTCGTCGGTGCTCGCCAAAATCGCTGCAAATGCTTCCTCTGTTGTGAAGTCCGTTAGCTCCTCTGACTGTAAGCATGCTAATAAACCTCTGGTGTGGTGGGTAGGTCCTTTGGAATTTCTTGAGTGTTCATTGTTTTTGGAAATTGTCGACAGATATACAAATTGACAGATCACTGTGAAAGATTTCGTGTGACGAGTACTTTTGGTAGCGCATAACTCAACACATCCATGCCCCCATCTCTCTGTGTGAATTGCGTCTGACCTCACAGAGGAAGGAGACGGAAGAGGAAACCCGACTGATTAATCGAGAAGTTTAACCGTATTTCTGTGCCGTATTATCGCAGAGAAATTTATATTTTAAAAACATACAAAAATTGTCAAAGACGCCGGTGCGTCGCAAGACCGGGAGGGTTAAGTGGCAGTCTGAATGAAATAACATTTTGAGATTAAATGTAACCGTTATTGTGGTTATCAGAACCCTACTTCGGTTAACCGGAAGTACCGGAAACAAAAAAAATATTTAACCTGACGTACCGGAACTAGGAATGGTTCAACCGGAAGTTTGCATACAAGTTATAGCTTTGTTACTTCTTGTATTTTGTGTACCTAATGTATATTACAGTGAATAAATAGCTTTGTTTTTCTGTTCCACAGTGTGCAAACTAGGTCATCAGTATATTGTTCACAAGTTCAAGTTGATGTGTTAATGTGTTCATGAGGAAAATAAATAATACCACATACCAAACTAAACCGCAAAGCCTGGGCTACAAGAGCATATACGCCAATTGTACATGATTCAATCTACAAAGATACACATAACGACAAGAGTGACTCAAATGACTTTAAAAGTGGAATTGGAGACAATTCAACAACATCTCAAATACTATCTAAGTGAAAACGTAAATATTACTTACTTTTGATGGATATGATCTCCCACAGGTGAATGTTTGCTCTCAGAATGATTGTCTGCTTCTGCGTGAGCCCCGTAAACTCTCCAAGAAGCGTTTTAAAGATACAGACAGGGAGTTTGGTGTAGAAGGGGGAAAATGTGGCTCAGCGAAAGTTCAGACATTCGGTACAGCTGGTTCCTTCACAAGCAGTCTCAGTCTAGATTACTCCATTAGCTGATTGGGGGCGGGCCCGATGAATGAACCAACCATTTAGAGGCAGCCCAGTTGTGTAAGCCTATCACAGCGTCGTTGGTAGACTCAAGGTGCGTTCACACCGGACGCGACAAAATTCTGTCGCGCGACAGGTTTACATGTTAAGTCAATGTAAAGCTGCGACAAAGCTGTGACGCTGTTTTTTTTCCTGCGAGCAGCATGTTAGGCGCGACAGAGCAGCACGAACAGAGCGGATGTCGTGGGGCGAACTGAGCGAACAGAGCGATCTGTCGCAGCTTCTTGTCGCTCGAGTTGAAATTTCTGAACTCGAGCAGCAGAAACGCGTGAGTCATAGTTGCGTCAGCCAATCAGCGTTGAGAAGCTCCGCTCATCATCGTTCTGCCGGCCGGTTTAGAAAGTGGAGGAAAAGATTCTTGTCGAGGTTCGTGGGCACCCCGAACTTTATGACACGACTCTTTACTTACCGAAACCGTAGCGATAAAGATGAAGTGTGGAAGGAGGTCGGAGAAGCCGTGGGACTACCTGATACGTTTAGAATGTGTGCATTTGCTTTTATTCCCGCTGTGTGTTGTACTTTACTATGAACCAAGCGCCCGGCATACGTGTTTCATGGCAGCGGAGATCTGCCGCCGGAGGAGGAAAAGTCTCAGAGACACGAATCATAGAGAGAAGAGAGAGAAGCGAGTAGCGCAGTGAGAGAGCAGCTCGCTCCACTAACAAGTGGAAGCTCTCTGCGGTCCTGTCGTTCCTCGACCCGTGTAGTACTCCGCGGGAGACGAGCGGGGACATGGGGCGGAGGGGCGGAGGGCCGTGGAAGTCAGGACCGCAGAGTCCAGAGAGAAGGAGAGAGAGGCAGCAGCAGGGCGTCTCACAGGGCGACAAGTGAAGACACGACATCTCAGTCTGGTTAAGGAAAAGATTTATATGGCTGAAGAAGCGGGCGCGATAAGCCACGCCTCCGCTGCGTCTCGTCTTGTGGCGTCCGGTGTGAACACCCTTTTTTTGTCGCGCGACAGAATCCTGCGGCAGCCGCGACAAGAAATATTTTGTCGCGTCCGGTGTGAACGTACCTTAACACTGTAAAGTTGTGTTCTTTGTTGCTGTCAGTTGCCGTTTCAGCTCTAGTCATTGCAAATGGGGAGCTTGGTCCTCTGCTGATTACGTCTAGTTATTGGGAGCTGAAACATGTCAGATTCTGATTGTGATTATCTCGTGGAGAGGTGTGTTCAGTGGCAGCCTGCGTGCTGCCCTGCTCAGGTATACTCACCTAGTGCAGTGTTTCTAGCAACTAGCCTCCTCTCCTGCTCCACTAGCAAGTCAGGCTAGTTAGTTAGCTGCTATCATCTGATCCCTCTACGATAACAGGGCCGGAAGAGCAGGTGTATACCGATTTCCGCAGGCGAAGAAGAAGCACGACGCTTCCGGTATTTTCTACGCAAGGAATTTGTCTACTTTACGATTGACAACGGCGTCATCTCCGTCCTGCAGTCACGGAGTAGCTTCATTCACACCAGCGACGCTCTCTTCAATCCCTGTAACCGCTGAATCTTAGGCTACATTTACACATAGACGGGTATTTTTAGGTTGTTGCTAATATTAATCTGATTTATTGAAGGAACCATAATGTCTAGGTTCCGGCAAAACATCAGAAGAGACGGCACTTTGCCTGTGAGGACAGAGAGATATTGAGTCTGCAGCTCAAGGCTAGCTACACGCCTAACAGTATTCAACATTCACACTTGTTATCGGTATTTACACATACCAAGAGGGGCACGGACGACAGACAGCCCCCACCCGGGTGTAACAGAGTTATAAATACATTTCTTCTTTTCAAATGTATTCTATTTTATTTTCTCTTTTTGTTCAACAATATCGTTGAGTGTTTGTGAATTTTATTTTAATGAGTTATTTTTATTTGGCGTTATCTTTAAAAAGCAGTTTCCTGCGGAAGTTACGTCACATCTCTGTTGCACTTCCTGTCTCTGGTCCCGCCTTTCCCTCACAATAGTTTTGTATTTGTGAGGGTAAGTTGAGTGTTAAGATTGTCTTTCACTGTGTCGTTATGTTCTTCGTAAGTGTGGTCGTTTGTGTTGTGATTGTGGTGTCTGCCTGTTGTGTGTTTTTGAGATCGTCAAGAGACGATTCAAATACGTCTTTTGGGGGTCTTAGAAGCACGCAACAGGTAGGTTTCATGGCTCTTGGCGCCATCGGTCTCGACACTTCCGGCCGTCCTGTCGTATGTTTTACTCGTATATTATGATTTGTGGTAATTAATATAAATTCTGTTTTGATATGTTTAGAGGCTGACGTGTGGGTGTCGTCGGCAGGTATGTGTTTTTCCGTTATTTAATTTTGTAATTTCCACTGGGTCACTGAGTCAGTTGTTTGTTTTGTCCACAAGGGGTAGCTGTTTTCCCCTTTTTGCCAATTTGTATGTGACGTGGTTCTGTTGAACACAATAGTTTTGTATTTGTGAGGAGGCTGACGTGTGGGTGTCGTCGGCAGGAATAAAGCCTTTGGAAAGAAAATCTACTGACTGGACTTCTTCACGCCCATTTCACATCTGTTACACTGGTGCCGTGACCTTCGGATCTTCAGATCAGCTTGATGCTCGTCGCTGTGGATGCTGCGCTGACGTCCTGATCCGCCATTGAAGACCGTTGTGGTCATATCAGGTTGTTTTTTTTGTGGAATAGGGCATAGTGCTTTAAATTGTTTGATCTCAGTGTGTAGATGACTTTTGATTATTGATATATATATTTTTATTTTTATTTTTTTTCTTCGATATATTCATTTCAATTTTACTACGTTTTGGTTCTAAATACACAACGCAAGTACATTTATTGGTTATAAAAACGATCGCTATAGCAACAATGGATGAGTTTGCTAGCCCTAAGATGCCAATGGGGAGAGGTGCCTGGCTTAGTCATATTGCTGACAGTAGGAATGTGGGATACTCTAAACTAACACTGGATAATTGTGATACAGGGCTAGGTCAGAGCCCAGATTGTACTCCTGTTGGTGGGTTAATGAGGGGTCCTCTTACATCTACTCCTGACAGGGATGTTGATGCCATAAACCATCTCACAGACATGGTAGGGAAGTTAGGTGTTCAAATTGGTGAGTCTATTGTAGAGAAATTAATATCAGCTGGTGTTGTAAACATGAACAGTGATCCCCAGACTGCTACCACCCAGACCACACAATGTACGGGTGACCAACATGAACGCCCTCCACATGTGACAGTCCATGTGAACTCTGATAAAGGACTCCAGACATTTAGAGGTGACAATACTGACAGATACCCAGTCCAGGACTGGATTGACATGACTAAAACACATCTCAGAAAACAAGAGATTCCTCTGTGTGACCAAGCAGAAGAAGTTATGAGCCATTTGATGGGCAAGGCCAGAGATGTTGTGAAGATTGCCTTGCGTAGTGACCCCACGCTTAATGTCAAACAAGAACCTGAACTGATATATAATGTTCTTCTCCACTACTTCAGTGTCACTCCCTCATGTCTTCCTCTCGCAGACTTCTATGCTACCTTGCCTGAGCATAGAGAAAACCCAGTTGACTACTGGATAAGACTGAACA
Organism: Liparis tanakae; assembly: GCA_036178185.1. Classification (NCBI taxonomy): domain Eukaryota; kingdom Metazoa; phylum Chordata; class Actinopteri; order Perciformes; family Liparidae; genus Liparis; species Liparis tanakae. Next base: position 14,167,026 of record CM070106.1, read on the forward strand.
AAGCTGCCGACCTCGCTCTCGTAGGCTTACACAGACAAGGGAAGCGGACGGAGAACATGAATGATGAAGTGGCGCTTATGTTTGTCAAGCACTGCCCTGACCCAGAGTTGGCCTGCACTCTGAAGTTTAAACCGCTTCACGAATGGACTTCGCGTGATGTTCAGCAGAGGATTGATGGGTATCAGCGCGAGTTGAGGGCTAGTGGCAGTGCCGCGGGTACTGCACAACTGAAGAGCTACATCACTGCAGTCGCTTCTGAACAGCCCAGTCAACCATCGACTGGTCAGGCAGTGCAGTGCCTTACACAGAGTCCTCCACCTTTCCATCTCCAAACCCAGCATCATGCGTGTCATCCCCTTTTCCCATCTCAAACATCTGTCCCAGTTCCAGGTGAACTCTGTCATGCTCCGAGTCGTCCCTCTGTGCCAGTCGTGGCACAAAATCTCCAACAGTCAGAGGAGAGACTTCTCACCCGTATGGTCGACATGTTCCAGGAGATGATGGAGAAAATGCAGTCGCGCGATACTGTGCATCCAACTCGAGGTGGGCGATTCCAGCGTCCCTCTCATGACAAGCGTTCCAGAGAGGCAGTTTGTAAGGTCTGCAATGACTCGAGCCACACCACCATCTCACATTGTATGTCCGAGAGACTTTGTTTTGGCTGCCATGCCCCCGGCCACACCAAACTGAACTGCCCGGCCAAAGATTCAACCCGATACCAGACGGAGGGAAATTAGCCGACTTGTATTCAGAGGGAGGCAGTACAGGTCGCGCAACAAACTCCCAAACAGACGACATGTCCGACGCTGAGACTGTGTACACGTCTGAGAGACTTGTGTGATAAATCTGAGGTGGTTGTTTATCAGAATATTCACAGAGTTGGCAGCAGTGACAATCTGTTCTACACACCTGTGGTAATGGGTGGGACTATTTCAATAGGTGGCATGTTGGACAGTGGCTCCATGGCGTGTAGCATTAGTGAAATAGCTGAGATGAAACTGAGAGATGCTGGAGTGATAACTGACCAAGAACAAATTGATGTTAATGTAGTTCTTGTTGGATGTGGTGGACTTCGTGTTAGGCCCAAGTGTGCTTTTGGTGTGGAGATGGAAGTGTATGGTTCTAAGATGTTTGTTCCAACACTCGTTGTCCCTGGACAACATGATGAGTTGATTATAGGGACTAATGTTATAAAACACATCTTACGCCAGTCTAAACTCTGCAAGTCCTATTGGAAAACTGTATCTGGTCCTTGCCCAGACAAAGACTCGGACACTGAAAGTTTTCTGTCCATGCTCTCAGGTCTGAGCCCATGGAAAGGTGGAGATGTTCCTGACAAGGTCGGTACAGTCAGATGTAACTCAGCCACCTGCCTCGAGCCTGGCCGTGAATATCTAATCTGGGGAAAATTACCCAAGAATACTGTTATTTCCCCAGGTAGCACCGTCATGACAGAGCCCACTTCATCCCGTTCAGCTCCTAGGGGTGTTCTGGTCGCAAAGATTGTGACAACACTTTATGGAGACAGGCAGGTTCCGCTGAAGCTCATCAATACATCTGACAGACCTGTGCTCTTGAGGCGAAATGCAAAGTTGGCTGATGTGTATACGTGTACAGCGCTTGAGGACATGGAGGTTGCTGAACAGACAGAGGTCCCCCTGGCTGGCTGCAGCCAATCAGCCGTGCCTCCTGCTGCTAGAGCAGACTCTTCCAAAGAAATGCTTGGCTCTATTGGGCTTAGTACTGTTGACGTTGAGTCGTGTGAGGTGTCTGCGGATGCTAGGAAGAGGATGGCTGACCTTGTCATGCAGTATGAGGACATCTTTTCACGCCACCATCTCGATTGTGGAGAGGCAAAAGATTTCGTACATCGCATACATCTGTCGGATAACAGGCCATTCAGACTCCCATACAGGAGAGTGCCCCCGGGCCAGTACCAAAAGCTGCGTCAGGTGCTGAGCGAGATGGAGGAAAAAGAGATCATCAGAAAGTCAACCAGTGAATACGCTTCACCATTGGTGCTTGTGTGGAAGAAAAACGGAGATCTTCGCATCTGTACAGATTTTCGATGGCTGAATAAAAGGACACTGAAGGATGCTCATCCCCTTCCCCACCAGGCAGATTGTTTGGCAGCACTAGGGGGGAACTGCCTTTTCAGCACAATGGATCTGACCTCCGGGTTTTACAACATGCCGCTTCACGAGGACGACAGAAAGTATTCTGCCTTCACCACTCCTATGGGCCTGTATGAGTACAACCGTCTGCCGCAGGGCCTCTGTAACAGTCCCGGGAGCTTTATGCGCATGATGACAAGCATTTTTGGTGACCAAAATTATTTGAGTCTCTTATGCTACTTGGATAACTTGCTGGTGTTTGCACCTGATGAGGAGACCGCCTTGCTACGCCTGGAGATGGTATTTAAGAGGCTGCGCAGACACAACTTGAAGTTAGCCCCCAAAAAGTGCTTTTTCCTCAGGAGGTCTGTAAAGTTTCTTGGCCATATTGTTGATGAGAATGGTGTTTCAACAGACCCCAGCAAGGTTGAGAGCATTACCAACATGACAAGCACTGATCTCATGGAGCCTGATGGCGTGACTCCGTCCCCGAAGCGCATACGGTCCTTCTTAGGGATGGTAAACTACTATCAACACTTCATGCCCGGATACTCTGCAATGGCCAAGCCACTGTTTGATCTATTGAAAGGTGCGAAGAGAAAAGGTAAACAACACAAAAACAAACTGTCGAGTAGGAAGCTGTATGCGACTGATTGGACACCGGAGCAGGGACAGGCTTTTGAAGGTCTGAAAGCGTCACTGGTTCATAGTGTTGTCTTGGCTCACCCTGATTTTAACCGTCCCTTCATGCTGTCAACCGATGCGTCCCTGGATGGCATAGGTGCGGTTCTGTCTCAAATTCAGGAGGGTGAAACACGAGCCAGGCCCATTGCTTTTGCCGGCAAGTCATTATCTCGGTCCCAAAAGAACTACCCAGCTCATCGGTTGGAGTTTCTAGCCTTAAAATGGTCAGTCTGCGAAAAGTTCAGTCACTGGCTGAAAGGTCACAAATTCACTGTCTGGACCGATAATAACCCGTTGACTCACATTTTGACAAAGCCGAAGCTAGATTGTTGTGAGCAACGTTGGGTGGCCAAGTTGGCGAGTTACGACTTTGACATCAAGTATGTTCCGGGCCCACAGAACATTGTAGCTGATGCCCTGAGCCGTGTGCCGTTTGTCAAAGCGAGTGTTGGTCACAGGCTGCTCGCTGAGCCCTATGCGGGTCTCCTTGCCGAAGTCAAGGATATGTCAAGTTTCTCAGTCCAAAATGCCTTTCGGTCATCCAGTCATGACAGGGAGCCCTCCCCTCAGAGTAACGATGTCCATGGTCAGTCTGCATCCAGCCCGCTGCGCATGCACAGTCAGTCTATTGCAAAAGAGGACGTGTCCGCTGTACTACAGTCACACATTGAGTGGGATGTTGGTCCGAGAGCCCGTGCTGTTGAGGTGTTGCAGCACTTACCCCAGTTGGTTCCGCCCGGACTAGACGCCTTGCCTGCTTACACCCTGAAAGACCTCTGTGATAAGCAGTTGGAGGATAGAACCCTCTCTCGTGTTCTGTCCTATGTCGAGAGGCATCGGAGGCCTTCTAGGAGAGAAAGATTTAATGAGTCTGTCTTGGTCATGAGGTACCTGAAACACTGGGATAGGCTGACCATGAAGGATGGAGTGTTGTACAGGATTTCAAAGGATCAGAAGACCAAAGCAAGGCGGTTCCAATACGTTGTCCCTGACTCACTGAAGACTGAGGTTCTACAGGGGATTCACAATAAAGCCGGACATCAAGCTCAGTCCAGGAGCCTCAGCTTGGCGAGACAAAGTTTTTCTGGCCAAACCTCGACAGGGATGTAAGAGACTATGTTCGTCATTGTCAGCGATGCGTTGTAAGCAAGACAGTTGAGCCTGAAGGTCGAGCTCCCCTAGAGAGCATAAAAACAACCCGACCACTGGAGCTGGTCTGCATTGACTTTTGGTCAGCTGAGGACTCCAGAAACAGATCTGTCGATGTTTTGGTGATAACTGATCATTTCACGAGGATGGCTCAAGCGTTTCCATGTAAAGACCAAACAGCTAAGCAGGTGGCTAGGGTTCTATGGGACCGGTACTTCTGTGTCTATGGATTTCCGGAAAGGATCCATAGTGATCAAGGTGCTAACTTCGAGAGTCTGCTGATTAGTGAGCTTCTCAGGGTCTCGGGTGTCAAGAAATCGCACACAACCCCTTATCACCCAATGGGGAATGGGAGTGTGGAACGTTTCAATCGGACCCTGGGTGGCATGATTCGAGCGCTGCCTCCTGAAGAGAAGGCTGACTGGCCTCGACGCTTACAGACTCTGACGTTCATGTATAACTGCACGGAACATGAGACGACAGGTTATTCTCCCTTCTACCTCATGTTTGGCCGAATCCCCCGCCTGCCTGTTGATGTCCTCTTTCGTACTGTTCTTCATGACTCTGCCGTGATGAGCTACGAGAAGTATGTGGCGAGTCTTGCTGACGACCTGAAAGAAGCAATGAATATTGCTCAGGTCCATGCTACAAAAGAGCAGAATCAACATGCTCAGTTGTACAACAGGAGAGTAAAGGGACCCAATATCAAGGTCGGTGACAGGGTGCTCCTGGCCAACAGAAAGGAAAGAGGTAAAAAGAAGCTTGCTGACAGGTGGGACTCAACCGTCTACACTGTGGTGGACGTAAATACGGAGACACACACATACAGAATCCGCGACACAGTCACTGGACGGGAGAAGGTGATCCACAGGAACTTGCTGATGCAGGTTAATTTCTTTCCTGTGGGGGACACATGTGAAATGTCTGACTTGGCTTCATCCCTACTAGTTACAGGATCCTCAGTTTCAGGAGATGATGATGGTGAGACAGAAGAGGTGTCTGAGGAAGGGTGTGAGCCTCGCAGTGTGGTTAGTGAAAGCTTTGACACTGAAAGTGACAGAGAGGCCCCTGTAACTGTGGGAGATGGACAGAACGTCTTGACTGATGCGGTGCCTGTGGACTCGGAGAGGAGAACCATTGAATGGATCACTCAGTTATCTGGGCCGAGTCTAGCTGAGACAGACACTGCTGACATGACGAGTGTTACCTCTGACCTCCAGAACACAGCTATCTCACATGAGGACCACACAACTGATCAGTCTGTGACTGGTGATTCTTGCCCTTTGACTGCGCAGATGTCTCAGCAGATGTGAGACAGTCAGACTTTGATCTTGACACCACGATACAGACAGACAACACATCTGACACGTTGCGCACTGTAGTTGAGGTCTCACCCGCACACTCTAGTCATGTTGATGCACAGGTCAGGTCAAGATTTGGTCGCATAATTAATCCTGTGAACAGGCTTATACAGACCATGTCCAGGCAGGATGTTATTTGGGGGTAGCTCAATGTTAGGGCTGTTTGCAACTCCATATTCCAGATTCGTACTTCTTAAAACCATAAGCCGGTAGCTTGTGCTCTTATGGGTCTGGGAAATGTTGTATTAGTATAATGTCCCACTGTTCTGTTTTTCTCATGTCATGGGCCGGCACTGCACTGCACTTTGTGTTTGGGTCTTGTGGGGTGTACAAGGCACCCCATTGCCAGTTGTTGGTTTGAGAGGCACGCACCGCCTGCACCACTTCATCCTTATGGGATACATTTTATGTTGGTTTTCTTGATGTTGGCCCTTTGTAAGTTGTTAACATGTAATGTTTTCTTTGGCATGCACTCTGTAGTCAGTGCTCATGTTTGATAAAATTCAGTGGGGGTGAATGTAACGGAGTTATAAATACATTTCTTCTTTTCAAATGTATTCTATTTTATTTTCTCTTTTTGTTCAACAATATCATTGAGTGTTTGTGAATTTTATTTTAATGAGTTATTTTTATTTGGCGTTATCTTTAAAAAGCAGTTTCCTGCGGAAGTTACGTCACATCTCTGTTGCACTTCCTGTCTCTGGTCCCGCCTTTCCCTCACAATAGTTTTGTATTTGTGAGGGTAAGTTGAGTGTTAAGATTGTCTTTCACTGTGTCGTTATGTTCTTCGTAAGTGTGGTCGTTTGTGTTGTGATTGTGGTGTCTGCCTGTTGTGTGTTTTTGAGATCGTCAAGAGACGATTCAAATACGTCTTTTGGGGGTCTTAGAAGCGCGCAACAGGTAGGTTTCATGGCTCTTTAGCCATCGGTCTCGACACTTCCGGCCGTCCTGTCGTATGTTTTACTCGTATATTATGATTTGTGGTAATTAATATAAATTCTGTTTTGATATGTTTAGAGGCTGACGTGTGGGTGTCGTCGGCAGGTATGTGTTTTTCCGTTATTTAATTTTGTAATTTCCACTGGGTCACTGAGTCAGTTGTTTGTTTTGTCCACAAGGGGTAGCTGTTTTCCCCTTTTTGCCAATTTGTATGTGACGTGGTTCTGTTGAACACAATAGTTTTGTATTTGTGAGGAGGCTGACGTGTGGGTGTCGTCGGCAGGAATAAAGCCTTTGGAAAGAAAATCTACTGACTGGACTTCTTCACGCCCATTTCACATCTGTTACACGGGGGTAGGAGTGAATTCTCATGAGAGAGCCAAGAAGAGGTCAGGGAGTGGGATATGGACAGTGTTGGGGAGTAACGGAATACATGTACCGCCATTACGTATTTAGAATACAAATTATGAGTAACTGTATTCCGTTACAGTTACAATTTAAATAGATGGTATTTAGAATACAGTTACATTGTTACATTATTCAGAATACCCTCTCACACACACAACTGAAATGCTCTTACACACACAACTGAAATGCTCTCACACACACAACTGAAATGCTCTTACACACATATATGAAATGCTCTTACACACACATATGAAATGCTCTTACACACACATATGAAATGCTCTTACACACACAACTGAAATGCTCTTACACACACATGAAATGCTCTTACACACACATATGAAATGCTCTTACACACACATATGAAATGCTCTTACACACACATGAAATTTCACTTGAAAAGGAAGTCATTTCACTTGCAACGGAAGGTACTGCGCTCAACTCAGCCGACACTCGGATCTCCGTGGTCAACTCAGCCGACACTCGGATCTCTGTGGTCAACTCAGCCGACACTTACATTTCTGTGCACCTATAGACTGATGTTGACGGTAAACGCGTTTGATCGGGAGCGCGCAAGGGTTTTGATAAAGTTAGCGGAAGGATTCACGTGACACAACATTCGGTTTTACAAAGTTAGCGGAAAGAACTACGTAAAACAACATCCGTTTTTCAAAATAAGATGTCGACAAACAAAAAAGTAAGCAATAACTGATGTATCTTTATAGATATATAGAAAGATCGTTTCTGAGATTTAACTTAAATTATACTAACATTAAAACATGTATTTATTAGGGCTGTCAGCGTTAATCTACTATGCCATTAATGTGGCCGTGTTAACGCACTAAAATATTTTAACGCAACTTTGTTTACTTCCGGTGTTCGTTGATGTTTTTTCACTCTGAGTGTCAAGCCGCGGCAGAGCGGTCTGACACTGTTTACGTTTTTAAAACTATGAGTTTTCTGCGAAAATACGGAGCAGAAATCAGTTTAAACTCGTGGATGAATCAGGAGGGTTTTCCTCCTCCCGGCTGCTGCTCCGCTCCACAGACACACGCGAAACCTTCACTGTGATTAGTCAATCCGTTTGTCTGTCAACATCTTTGCGAAAAAAACAACCAATGAACACTCAGTAAATCACAGAGGACCCGCCCACCTCACAGGTGAGGCTCATTAGCAGCCTGTCAGTCAGAGAAGACAGAGAACACAAAGAGGACAATGAGCCTCATGATATAGAGATGAGATTGTTCTGGAATGTTTGATGTAGAACACGTGGGGTTGTGTCATATACAAAAGACTTTATAAGTTGAATTTATATTTTTTCGTAAAATGTATAAAATGCACCCAGACAGAGTGACACATTTGAATGTGAGTCAGTTTCCCAAGGCCACTGGTTCTGGTTCTGCTGTTCAGTGTTAAAGATGACATGTCCAATGGGTCTCAAATACACCTTTTTGTTTACTAATCTGATGTTTCACTGAAGAAACTATTCATCCTCCAGGATATTAAATCCCTGGCTGGCCCTTTATAGGTAGGAGCCTCTCTGAGACACAGCTCTGTGTGAAGGTGTCTTTAAAAACAAATACAATTAAACAAGTGTCTAAAACACACGCTGTCTGAGGGATTACTGCTTTATTTATGAATTTATGAATTTCAAAATCTGCGATTAATTAGTAAAAAAAAAATTAGCGATTGACAGCCCTACTTTATAGATATATAGAAAGATTGTTTCTGAGATTTAGCTTAAATTATACTAACATTAAAACATGTATTTATTTTATTTATATAAGAGTTTATGAAAATAAAAGTCAGACTTTTGTAAGTTAAAAAAGTCCTGTATATAGTTGTCCCCAAGGGTTCCAGGAAATTAATGATGCAGATGTGTTCCATACATATCTGAAATCCCCTACACTAGCAATCAATCAATTTGAATTGATCAATTAGGATTTTTTTCAAAGTAAAAGTCCTAAATGTTTAAAGAAATTTCTTTCATGTTTGAGGTGCTTTATATATGTTTTTCCCCCAAACCCCAGGTAATGACTTATGTAGCTGTACAGAAGACCACAATGGACAGTATTCGACAAGTGTATCTACTTGAAAATGATGGGAACCATGGAATAGATGTGTTTTCTTCTCTTTTGTACTTTTTTCTATGAAAAGCATGCAAGTAATGTATGGTTTTGTTCAAACATTGTTTTTGTTTACTTCACCAGTTTTCTCAGTGTTAAAATAGTTTTATTAAAACAAATAAACAAACATTTGTTAATGCATTTTTTCAAAAAGACTGAGAGACAAGCGGAGACAAACAGAGGGAGAAACAGACAGACACGGACAGATAAGAAACAGAGGGGGAATGAGAGCTTTTCACTAGTTTGTGTGAGATATCTTCAGTAGTGTGTGTGAGAGCATTTCAGTAGTGTGTGTGAGAGCATTTCAGTTGTTTGTGTGAGAGCATTTCAGTTGTTTGTGTGAGAGCATTTCAGTAGTGTGTGTGAGAGCATTTCAGTTGTTTGTGTGAGAGCATTTCAGTAGTGTGTGTGAGAGCATTTCAGTTGTTTGTGTGAGAGCATTTCAATTGTTTGTGTGAGAGCATTTCAGTTGTTTGTGTGAGAGCATTTCAGTAGTGTGTGAGAGCGTAGTTTTTCAGTAGTGTGTGTGTGAGAGCATTTCAGTAGTGTGTGTGAGAGCATATAGGTTTTCAGTAGTGTGTGTGAGAGCATTTCAGTAGTGTGTGTGAGAGCGTATAGGTTTTCAGTAGTGTGTGTGAGAGCATTTCAGTAGTGTGTGTGAGAGCGTATAGGTTTTCAGTAGTGTGTGTGAGAGCATTTCAGTAGTGTGTGTGAGAGCATATAGGTTTTCAGTAGTGTGTGTGAGAGCATTTCAGTAGTGTGTGTGAGAGCGTATAGGTTTTCAGTAGTGTGTGTGAGAGCATTTCAGTAGTGTGTGTGAGAGCGTAGTTTTTCAGTAGTGTGTGTGAGAGCATTTCAGTAGTGTGTGTGAGAGTGTATAGGTTTTCAGTAGTGTGTGTGAGAGCATTTCAGTAGTGTGTGTGAGAGTGTATAGGTTTTCAGTAGTGTGTGTGTGAGAGCATTTCATATGTGTGTGTGAGAGGGTATTCTGAATAATGTCCCTCACGGCCCCACAGAGCGCGGACGCTGGCTTGCGCGCAGCGGGGCGGAGCAAAGAAAAAGTCACTAGCACCCTCCCACCCCCCCACCCCCCCCCGCAATTGGAGGTGATCCAGAAGATGATGGCTTCTGTACTTTTGAGACAGCACAGATGACAAGTTCATCAGCAGAGGAAGAGATGCAGAGGTACCTCCAAGATCCAGACAAGTCATTGGCTTCATTGAAGATGTATCCAATGATCAGAGCCCTCTTCATAAAGTACAATACTACTCTGCCATAGTAGTGGCAGGGGGATTCTGCCTGTGAACCTAAAGTAGAAGTTTAGGTCCTAAAGTAGAACTTTAGGTTCATAGGCATTCGCAGGCAATGCATGTACATTGACAGCCTCATTTCTGTGTAAAATCACGTGTTATCTTTTTTCATTTTACATTTGTATAAACACCTTTTATCATATCACCTTTTGTCACCTTTTTGACCTATAACGTTGACATTTTGGATTGTTTTTTTGCTGTTAGCCTTTGTTACATTACCAAGAAGTAATGTTTTTTTTGTTGTTAAACAATGTTTCATGTGGGCAAAATGATATTTGATGGCATAGTTTAAAAAAAATATATATTTTGCCATCATCACATTCAGTTTGAGCTTATGTTTTGTTTTGATGGACAGTTGTTAGCGTGTCATTTTTCACAGCTGAGAACATAAAGAAACTGAAAAGAGAACATTTGTTAATTCTTTCTTTTTTTACCAAGTAAAACATCTTTTGCGTTAACATACTCTTATAGTCTTTGTTCCTCTACAGCAAATTGTAATACAATACAATTACACTTTCAGGGAGACTTCCCTAACACATTCAGGTAGTTGGAACAGAAGAACACACCAGCATAGGCCTTTTTAGTAAGCAGGATTTTAAGGCCGCATTCCTACACTTATAAAATGCAATTCAATGTGGAAGTAATCCAAGTATTCGGAATACAGTACTCAGAATAGTTAATGTATCGGAATACGTTACAGATTACATTTTTGGGCATGTATTCTGTATTCTGTAACGGAATACATTTTGAAAGTATCCTTCCCAACACTGGATATGGACCTGTGATGAGATCTGCGTATTAAAGATAGAATCTTGATTTGGGGGACAGTGTGTTTTTGGGTCTCAACTTGCATGTTGAGGAAAGCTCCCCGTGTGATTGCAATCGCTGGTGAGCGTTTGTACTTTGCTTTTGATCAGTGAATAAACGTCTCCCTAAAGGAGAGAACTATAGCAGACTGTGGATCGGATTATTGTAGAAGCTCTTCCAGGCTGTTCAATTCTGAATTACATTACAGTTGTCAAACGTCACAGTATGCGACTAAAGATGCTTCACGTGAGCGTCCTATGAGGACGTATGCGGACGACGTATTCATGCGGGTTCATATAAACAGAAACCTTTTTGAAAACGACCTTGTGTGTACAACGTTATTTTTGAAAACGGAGGGGCAGAAATATGTGTTTCTGTAAATACCCGGCTATGTGTAAATGTGGCCTTAAAGTGAACTTATGGATGCAGTTGCAATTAAATAATACTTAACGCAGAGCTGCCAACTTTTCAAAAAACCTTGGAGTGAGATTTTGACGGGGGTGACCAAAATGTTGCCGCACACGCAGCCACACGCGGTGGTGGCTCAAATATCAGGAAATTTGAATTAATTTGGCGATGTACCCATGTTGTACCTGCATTCTGGCCTGGCAAAGGTCTTTTAAGAAACATCTTTGCTACCTTAAAGAATTAAAATGTTTTTTTAATAACGCTACTCTCATTTACAGAAACATGGCTAATTCTATTGCACAAATGTCCTGTCTTTATGTTAAATTCTTTAGAATACATCTTACTTCTTAAATTCTTGAGAGGGTACTTTTCTTTGGCCTGTAAATAAAAAGATACATGCTATGTTGGCAGCTTTAAAGGGGACAAATTATGCCCATTTTTCAACAAGTTGATCTGGTTCCTTGGGGTCTTAATGTAATGTTTGTAACATATTTTGGTCAAAATACTACAAGAATCATTTCAAACAGCCTTTTTACCCTGACAAAAACACCTCCCCACAGATTGACCTGTTCTGAGTGGGCGAGGTGCTCCGTGTTGCCAGGTTAGAGATGGTGAAGTATCGTACCAAAGGCTCAAAATGGTCTTATTTGGAGGATAATTATTGTGTATCTGGCAACCCTGAGATCAGTTGACCAATGACTGTTCTCTATACCGTCAGAGCTCGCGCCAGAGCTCGGGAGATACCATTTCCAAAACGTGTAAGGGGTAAACACTAGTTTGTGAAAACCCAGAGAAACACAAATATCCGACGAAGCAAAATCCCGGATTTTGGAATCCCTGCCGGATGCATTTTTTAGGTCTCAAAAATAGGACACGTCCGGGGAAAACCAGACATCTGGTCACCCTAACTTATGGCGCCAGGTCACCGAACCGTCTTTAAACTGGGGGGTCGAGTGGTGGTGAGGGGTGTTCCAATGCCAAAATCTACGTAGACGTTGGTGGTGATCCCATTCGAAGCAGAAGCACTCAAGCATATCGTATTTGATATAGAGGAACCACAACAAGCCGTGTGAGTTTTTTTTAATTTTTTTAATTTTTTTATATGTTCCCTTTAACATACCTTAGTCTCTGCTCCTCCTGAGTTTCTCCCGCGGTTGTGGCGGTTTGAAAATCTTCTTTTGTTGCTAACTTCGGGACACTTTGGGATAAACAGGATGTCTATGCAGCGAACAGGTTTACAGATGCGCGCCATCTATCGTCGTTTGAAAAGGAACGAACGCGCCTCGGCCCAAAATCAGTATTTCTTTTGATGTGGGAAATTGGTTGTGTGACGTGAGTGTGTTTGTGAAAACATGCAAAAGCGAATGTTTCACAGCGAAACCATGAGAGTTGGTAGCTCTGTGTATGCTTCATTTCACCACCTGATAGTCTATGAAAATTTGAGTCCAAGCTCTGCTCATGTATCACCAGTCAGATGAAGAGTGCGTGTCCCAGTCAATGTTGCCAGATAGGAAATGTTAATCTATGGTACCAGACATCTAACATAAAGGTATTTTAAGGGAAATGATCAAAAGCAAGTTTTAATACAATAAGAAATAGACAGAAAATCACATATTGTGATACATTTACATAAAGTATGAACTCCTCAAAAAACCGAAAGCTCTACAATGACTTGGGGATCTCTGTCTTCCTACACCAGTGCATATGGTGCTATAGTTTGATAGAAATTCTCAAAACTGAATTTTTCATATGATTTAACTTCTATTTATACCACTGGTTCTCAACCTTTTTTCAGTGGTGTAACCCCCTGTGGAACTAACTTTTTTTAGCCGAGTACCCCCTAACCTACGCAAAGTATTTTCCGTTGAAAAAAAGATGTAATCCAAAACACGGATTTAATACAGAATATATACAATACGGTTTACGAATGTACACTTAAGTTATTCAATATTTATGAAATAACTATTTTTAATGGATTTAACATTTTTAATATATATTTTTAAATCTCAAGTACCCTCATTTGAGAACCACTACTTTATACTGGTTGCTTTCGTGCCTTTGGGTCACACGCTCCATTTCACCACCATGATTTGTATGTTTTTATATCCTGTAGTCCTAAGTCAAGGTCAAATCATTAACAATACTTTGCATCGTTACCTTGGAGACGGAGAGGAAGAAGGGAATACAATAAAGGTTTGAGATTTGTTGATACAGGTGGGGAAACCAGAGCTGGAGCTTTCTCAGGTAAGACAAATTATCTTCTTCCTTCTGTAATGTTTTCTATCTTCTTCTTGAGTTTCCTTTGTCATAGATATATTAGATATGTCATATGTATGACAAATTTTGTTTTTAAGCTTGAGGTCTTAAAATGTTTACCCTATCTTCCGAAATGTGCCTCATCACTAATACTATTTGTTTTTTTATTTTTATTAGTAATTTAAAAGCACAACAAAGATTAGTTATTTTACATTCTTGGTTTGTCTTTGTTTTCTTTACATTTTCAGGAATCTGAGGCATTTTTACTTTTAGATCAAAAATATTTGGCTGCTCTTTGGCTATTTTCGCAGCCAAAGAGCAAAAAGTGACTTGTGTATTTCCACGATGAAGAAGACGCTGCTGTTTGTGCTCACTCTCTCAGGTCAGAGGAATTATTGTGTGGGAATGATTTTGTTGCAAAAACACATATTTACAGTGGTGACAATTATCTACTTCTTTTTATGCAGAACTTTGGTTCCCCTAATTTAGTTTGTCGGTTTTAAATTGTAATTTATTTGTTTTTAATTTATTTATTATTATTTTTTTTTTTCATTTTAAATTGTAATATATACTTTTAAATGTAATATTGGTTTCTTACTATTCCACTTGTTTTGCCTTGACTCTCACTTAGTAAAAACAAAAAGTAAAGGTGCTATATAAATAAAGTTGTTGTTATTATTATATGTAGTATTAACAATAGTTGTTTTTGCTGCATGGTTGTTGTAATATAGTAAAATAAATCAGTGTCAATGTAAAACAGTCCTTTGTCCATCAGGGCTGACTGCTCCGGCGACCAGCGTCTTCAAAGAGTACCACTATGTAAAGATGTTGAACACCTGGACCGAAGCTCAGAGTTACTGCAGAGAGAAGTTCACTGACCTCGCAGCCGTAGAAAACCAAAGTGACAACGACGGTCTGCTGAGTGTGTTGCAGGGCCTTGGGGACTACGCATGGATTGGACTTTATGATAAGACGGAAGGATGGAAGTGGGCACTGGGAGATGAGGACTTCAATAATGAGTACAGTAACTGGATAAGAAAGAAGCCTAACGAGAAGATGGGCAATGAGAGCTGCACTTTTATGTACGACGGAGGAAATTGGGCTGACGCACCGTGTATGGCATCACTGTATCCTGCAGTCTGCTATTATGGTAACAAAGATGTTTAATTAGTTCCGTTAGTTAGCTAGTTGCTTTCTAACAATATACATTAATTAGACTTGCTTTTAAACTAAGTTTCCTGCTCATTTGATCTTTATCAAAACATGTTGATGTTCTTTATTATTATTACAATGAACTAAGTTACTTTTCATGTTTGGGAAACAAGGTGAAAAAACTGAGTTCATTAATGTGACTCGGGGTAATGCCCCACATCCAGAATAATTACAATTTTATAGCGATTGTAGTGCAATACTTGACCAACCATAACTTTTAAATGGTTAGTAGTATAACAGATATGTTGTATCATATTACATATTAATCATATTAAGGTTTACAGTGAATGATCCACAATACAATCAGAAAATACAGAAGTTGCTAAATTGATCACAAAACAGAATTTGAATAATAACAAAATTTAATTAAAATGTTCAAGTCAAAGTAGATTCAAACTTCTGTTCTCTCTCCGTGTTTACTGTCTCTCCCATTCTGTCACTCCTCAATTGTTTCTCCCGTCAGCTTGTGTTTATTCTGTGAGTTGAGTTTTGGATTGGAATGAGAGAAAGGTGTCTTTTACAATGTCTATTCATTTAATAATTATATATTGCATTGTTATTAAATTGAGTATACAGGCTTTATACCAATACCCTCTAGTAAGAAAATACATCAGACTTTACGGGTGACTCTACTGAAAATGTATCTTTCTTAACCTTCATGGCACAATCTCAACCCACATTCCAACCTATTAATATTTTTTTATTCCTTCTTTCTTTTCTTACAGAAAAAGGTCCTTCAACGTACATTTTAGAGAAGACCCTAATGACTTGGTACGAGGCGAGAACATACTGTAGGTCCAAGTACACGGATCTCGTTACTGTGAGGAACGAGTCTGAGAACAAACCAATCCAATCACTGGTGAGAACAAAGACCTGGTTGGGTCTCCACAGAAAGACCTGGGCTTACTGGTCCGACCAGACCCCCAACACCTTCACCAACTGGAACGAGAATCATCCCCAGAATACTGACGATAAGGAATCTTGTGTCATGGTCGACTCAATTACAGGAATGTGGTCAAATGATGCATGTGACATAGAAAACTATTTCATCTGTCAAAAGGTTTATTCACATCAGCAGCAGCAAACGTTCAAGTTAAAGTTCCAGTCCAAAGCCGACCTGAAAGATCCGGCCATTCAGCAGCAGCTTTTAGAGCAGGTACAGTAAGCGAGACTTTAACGGGTTTGTTGGAGTTTCAACTTCCCCAGAGATTCAAAAGTAGCTTAACTCTCTTAGAGGAGCCTTCAGACTAACTCCTAAACAGTGGATGTTGTTTTTCTGAAGTAACCTCACAAAATAACAAAGTAATATGGTGTGATCCTCCTTAGTTTGGAAGTAAGCTTTGATACTAGTGTTAGTTATGTTAAATAAACTTGTCTGCTTCCCTCAAACTATAAAAAGAAAACATCAGTTCACATTTAACATTTTATTTCTCTGCAGCTGCATGCTAAACTGGAGAAACATGGGCTATCTGACTTTAAACTACGCTGGACTCAGAAGGATGGGCAGACCTTTCACAAGGAACAAAAGATGAAGAAAGAAAAAGGTACCGTTTGCATTTTTCTAAATAGGGGAAGGAGTTCAAGTATCTCGGGGTCTTGTTCACGAGTGAGGGTAAGATGGAGCAGGAGATCGACAGGCGGATCGGTGCAGCTGCAGCAGTAAAACAGGCGCTGTACCGGTCCGTCTTGGTGAAGAGAGAGCTGAGCCGAAAGGCGAAGCTCTCAATGTACTGGTTGGTCTACGTTCCTATCCTCACCTATGGTCACGAACTTTGGGTAGTGACCGAAAGAACGAGGTCGCGAATACAAGCGGCCGAAATGAGTTTCCTCCGTAGGGTGGCCGGGCTCAGCCTTAGAGATAGGGTCAGGAGCTCGGACATCAGGAGGGAGCTCGGAGTCGAGCCGCTACTCCTTCGCATCGAGAGGAGTCAGCTGAGGTGGTTCGGGCATCTAATTCGGATGCCTCCTGGACGCCTCCCACTGGAGGTTTTCCAGGCACGTCCAACTGGGAGGAGACCCCGGGGAAGACCCAGGACACGCTGGAGAGATTACATCTCACGGCTGGCCTGGGAACGCCTCGGGATCCCCCATGTGAGCTGGAAAATGTTGCGGGCGAGAGGGAAGTCTGGGTCAACCTGCTGGGCCTGCTGCCCCCGCGACCCGACCCCGGATAAAGCGGTGGAAAATGGATGGATGGATGGATAAATAGGGGAGATTATCTTTTGTGGGTTGGTTACTTTAATTGAACATTTGAAGCATTAGTTGGACATTTAGGGAAATAAAAAACATGTGTGGTAAAGATACAAGAGTGATATTGATCTTATCTAAATGTTCCCATTAATGTCAATACTAGTTTCCACTAAATTGTCAAAACTAATCCCTTAAACCTCATGTATGCCTTTCATGTTCTGCTTCTTTAGGGCTGGTTTAGTGAGTGATCATTGGGCAGACAACATCGTGGATTTAATGATAGAATGGCTTTGGGGGTGAATATGTTTGGTTGCATAATGTGTGTCTACAGTACATCATATTAAGTTGTTTGGATTTGTTTTTGTTGCATTACTTGCAGTCCTTTGCAAATATAATTTCACTTTTATATTTGCTGTGAAAAAACTTTCACAGCAAATAGAGTTTTAAATTCATGAACATGTTTTTTTTTTTTATTTCTATCATTCTACAACTTCCAAACAATATTTTCGGTTCAACAAATTATAGTAAATTAACAGTAGTGATTCAATTGATTTGACCAATGCTTTTCAGTCGGTTGACCACCGTCTTTTAAATGAAATATATCCATCCATCCATTATCAATACCGCTTATCCTCATTAGGGTCGCTGGAGCCTATCCCAGCTGACATAGGGCAAAGGCAGGGGACACCCTGGACAGGCCTCCAGTCCATCGAGGGCACATATAGGGACATACAACCATTTACTCTCACATTCACACCTATGGGTAATTTAGAGATAAATTAACCTGCTGCATGTCTTTGGACTGTGGGAGGAAGTCGGAGAACCCGGAGAGAACCCACGCTGCCACAGGGAGAACATGCAAACTCCACACAGAAGGACCGCCTCGACCGGGAATTGAACCCACGGCCCTCTTGCTGTGAGGCGACAGTGCTAGCCACTACACCACCGTGGAGCCCTAAATGAAATATAGTTGTTTTGTAATGTTTCGTTTTACTTTGGTTTAATTATCATCTTCATGACAGAAGAAAAAGTGATACGAAAAGGCAATTGTGATAAACATCTATAAAAATGTGAAGTTCTCCAAGGTTCAACCCTACTTAATAAAACTAAATCATATACTTTGATTTTTGGTCCTGGCCAAAGTATTACATCCAAATCTAAAGAACAATACTGTGTTAACAGTAGGACTACAGATGATAAATAGCCTCTTGGCTAACTCTGGCACATTTACTGAAATATTTCTATCAATGTCCCTTATTAAATACACCAAGTAATACAAAAACAAAAATGAATATCAAGCTTAATGGTACACCATTGCAGAATGTTGAACATACTGTGCCATGTTCACTATATATATATATATATATATATATATATATATTGAAGAAAAACAATCATATTATTGGTGTTCTTTTTTTCCGACGTAGAATATTTTTTAAATTTCTGTTAGAAAGTCTAGAGAAGTTTATATATAATAGCCAATGTGGATTTTGACTATCAGATTCATACACAAATAATATTCTTCCTCTTAATGTATTTTATAATAATCTATTTTATTCTCTGTTTAAGTGACATCTGGGTTTTGAATGTTGAAACAATGTTTTGTCTCTTCGTGCTTGTATTGAATAAACGTTGCTTTGTGAAAATCTAGTCTTTTGCTATGCATTACAAACTTAAAAACAAAAGAACACTACCTAGAAAGAACAACCACACAACAAGTTTTCCGGAGCTTGCTTGAGCATTATTACTGTGAGGCATCGCACGGACACGCAATGCATGCACACCGCCCCAATAATCGTATTATGTCCAACGGTAATTATCACTTTTTGTGTCTGGGGTAATTTTCGCGATTTTAGCATTTCTTTAAAGCCACTTGTGTCAGGCCGGGATTCCGATCAGGACTCAGAAGCAGAGGTGTCAGTGAGCAGGTTTTTTATTCCTTTAAACAAAAACACTCCTAAGAGGTGAAGGCTGAAACAAAGTACAAATAAACAAAAGGCTGGGCTATGAAAACTTCAACAAAAGGCGCTCTTTCGAGGTATAATCAAAAACTTAAAAAAAGACTGTGGCAAAGGACATGGCTTGGGCTGGCTTGGCAGCAGGAGCTGGCTTGGGCGCTCGGACATGAGACGAAACACTTTGGCACAGGACAGAGGGAAGACGCAGACTATAAGCACATGAGGGTAATGAGGAACAGGTGGAGACAATCAAGGATCAGGGGAGACAATCAGACCGGTGACACATGAGGAAGGGCAAGTGATCTGAAACAAGAGAAGGGTTAGACTTCAAAATAAAACAGGAAGTTACAAGACAAAAACCCAAGACAAGACAAACTTCACCGCGGTGTGACAACTTGCCTATGACACGTACCCATGTGTTTTACATAACAAATTGCAGAACAATCTCAGTGAGATATCTTAATGAAATGGTAGGTTGTTACGGCCTCTACGTTTTCTAAAAGGTCCACAGGCCGCAACATACGAATAAGGGATAAGGCTGAGGGGGAAACAAAGGAGGCAAACAATAAAGTCAGGTATATAAGCAAAGAAGGGAGATTTATTTCACAGGGCGTAGGGTTTTAACAAAGGGTGGAATAACATAGAACAAAAAGGAAGAAAGGCATCAGGGTCTCTAAGGCCAACACAACAAACAAAACCCCCATTCTAACTAGAAAGAAAAGATCCCATTGACCTACCAGAGAAAAAAGGAAAAACAATACTGACCTCCCTGTCTGACCACAAAAACAGGAGAAATTGTATACAACAAAAATGGCAGAGAACCCCTACAAACTTTACGCGCAAAAACACAAAATGGTGGCCTACTCATCGGCACCATACCAAGACAATCAGAGGTTGAGGGAGAGAGAGACAAAACACTTCCTCTGGGTGTATATATTTCCCTCCCACTGATTACCTGATCCCTCTCAGGTGGCATTGCTCCCTCCCTCTTCCTGGAAGAGGGCGGTCTTAAGTCACGTGACGTATGTATTACAAACTTAAAACTTAAAACATTTCACGACCTAGAAAGAACAACCACACAACAAGTTTTCCGGAGCTTGCTTGAGCATTATTACTGAGAGGCAACGCACGGACACGCAATGCATGCACACCGCCCCAATAATCGTATTATGTCCGACGGTAATTATCACTTATTGTGTCTGGGGTTATTTTCTCGATTTTAGCATTTCTTTTATATTTACCCTTTAAAGCCACTTGCCTATGACACGTACCCATGTGTTTTACATAACAAATTGCAAAACAATCTCAGTGCGATATCTTAATGAAATGGTAGGTACATGTTAATAAATGTCTAAACCCCAAAAAGATTTTTTTCTTTTTTTGTAAAAATGATGTGGTCTGTCACACCATTCACCAAAATGATTAAAATGGGACTGAGACATAACTTCAAACTGCAGATACAGCTTCATGGGATGTGTGCAAATAAAAAAGGACCATTACAAAATTAGTTTAAAATAAAACTATGTATTATACAGAACTGCCACGTTCGACTTCAAAGGGTTGAACCCCCCCAAAACTCCTCGAAACTTATCTTATACAATACCAGCACCAGTGTTTGTGTGTGTATGTGTGTGTGTGTGTGTGTGCGTGCGTGCTCAAACACACCACCACAGTCACGCAGCATCTACAACTCCCAGTGCTTGTCTTCACCTGCCTTCATGCACAGACACACAGAGAGAAATAAAAGAGGAGCAGTGCGATTGTAATTCAACCGTGCTATCAGCTGTTGCGAGACCATCTTTGGCTGCACCCTAAATGAGGTCTTGTGTCCCCCGCAGGCGAGATTGAGCACCGCTGATAAAGCAGAGCCGCCGCGGTCTCGGCTTTCGAGTTTACACTGCTGCTAAATCACAGTTTGTGTCCTGCACCCCCATCGGCTGTGCGTTCAATAGGACCATGAACGGGAAACAGAGTTGATAATAACATGGGTGACGTCTCTCTGTGTGTGTGTGTGTCTGTGTGTCTGTGTGTGTGTCTGTGTGCAAGGCTTGTTTTATTATTCTTGTGAGGATCTGATTACACAGTCACATTGTGATGACCAGCAGTTTTTGTGTGGACAATATTGGGAAACGGCATCTGCCCAAAATATAAATCATTAAATTTTATTATGAAGACTTGGTTCATGGTAAGATTTGGTTTAGGTTAGCGTCACTCTGGTAGCGGTTTTGGCTAGTATCCAGGTAAGTATCCAGAGAACTAATGGAAGTCAATGTAATGTCCCTAAAAGGCATGTAAACGCAATTGTGTGTCTTTGTGTAACATATTTTTTTCTATCCAAGGGAATCAAGTGACAGTTACTGTCATAGATTTTTCCCTGATAGTTTTTTTGTTGTCTTAGTCAAGCCTTACTTCATTTTCTCTGTAAGAAAAGGCCAATAACTACTGTTGCAATAATAATAATAATAATAATAATAATAACAATAATACATTTGATTTATATAGCGCTTTTCCAGGTGCTCAAAGACGCTTTACAACACATAATTAAAAGAAAAAGAAAAAACCTAAAAGCTATGCATTATAAATTACGATAAAAACAAACAATAAAAGCAAATAAGAACATACAGAGCACACAATCACACATTAAAAGCAATTTTGAATAGGTGGGTTTTGATTTGTGATTTGAATAATGACAGTTCGGTGCAGTCTCGGATGTTTTTGGGGAGAGAGTTCCTGAGGGAGGGGGCAGAAATGGAGAATGTTCTGTCACCCCAAGTCCGGTGCTTGGTCCTGTGTGGGATGGAGAGGAGGTTGGCATCAGAGGAGCGGAGTTGGCGGGATGGAGTGTGATGGTGAAGCAGATCGGTGAGGTAGCAGGGGGCCTGGTTATGGAGGGCTTTGTAGGTGAGGAGAAGGATTTTGTAATGGATACGTTGTGGGGACGGGGAGCCAGTGGAGGGTCTGGAGAACAGGGGTGATGTGATCGCGGGAGCGGGTGTGGGTGAGTAGTCGAGCAGCAGAGTTCTGAATATACTGGAGTTTATTGAGAATTTTTGATGTTGTGCCATAGAGAATGCTGTTGCAATAGTCTATTCGGGAGGAGATGAAGGCGTGGATTAGTGTTTCAGCAGCAGATGAGGAGAGTGATGGACGGAGACGAGCGATGTTTCTGAGGTGGAAGAAGGCAGTTCAGGTGATTTGTTTGACATGGTGTTCAAAGGAGAGGTTGCTGTCTAACATGACTACGAGGTTGCGGATGTGTGGAGATGGGGACAGAGTGGAGTTGTCCATGGCGAGGCTGAAGGTATGACTGGTTTTGGTGAGAGATTTGGGACCGATGATGAGCATGTCAGATTTATCACAGTTGAGTTTTAGAAAGTTGGTGTTCATCCAGGATTTTATGTCAGTGAGGCAGTTGGTTAGGGTAGTGTGAGTGGCAGTGGTGATGGCCTTTGTGGAGATGTAGAGCTGGACATCGTCGGCATAGCAGTGGAACATGAGACTGTGTTGGTGTATGATATGTCCAAGAGGTAGCAGATAGAGAATGAAGAGAAGTGGACCAAGCACTGAACCCTGAGGGACGCCCTGAGACAGAGGAGCAGTGAAGGAGGTGCAGTTGTTGATATTGATGAATTGTTGTCTGTTTGTAAGATATGATTTGAGCCAGGATAGAGCAGATCCAGTGATGTTGAGGGACGTTTTGAGGCGGGAGAGAAGGATGTTGTGGTTTATGGTATCGAAGGCTGCAGTGAGATCCAGGAGAATGAGGATGTTGAGGTGACCGGAGTCTGAGGAGATGAAGAGGTCATTGGTGACTTTCAGAAGTGCTGTTTCAGTGCTGTGCTGTGAGCGGAAACCAGATTGAAATGGCTCGAACAGATCATTGGATGTGAGGTGGGTTTTGAGTTGTGCAGCAACGACGCGTTCCAGTATTTTCGCTAGGAAGGGAAGATTTGAAATGGGCCGGAAATTGCTCATGGTCTCAGGGTCGAGTCCAGGTTTTTTGAGGATGGGGGTGACAGCAGCCAGTTTAAGTGTGTCGGGGACTGAGCCAGTGTTGAGGGATGAGTTAATTATTGTAGTGATGAGTGGTGCAATGGCTGGGAGACATTCCTTGGCGAGAGTAGATGGGATGGGGTCCAGGCTACATATAGTGCTTTTCATTCCTTTTATGACTGAAGTGAGCTCCGACGGGGTCACAGGGGAGAATTTAGAGAGGGGCGGTGTGGTGAATATGGGGACAGCAGGTGGAGAGATGGAACTAGCGGGGGAGGTGTTCAAGTTGCTGTAGATTATGTCAATTTTAGTATTGAAAAACGAGAGGAAAGAATTGCATTTGTCAACTGTAAAGGTTTTGGAGGTGTTGTCTTTGGGTTTGAGAAGTTTGTTTATTGTTGAGAAGAGAGCCTTAGGGTTAGAGGAACCAGAGTGTATGAGGTGTGAGTAGTAGGTGGGCCGGGCTGAGATGAGAGCGTCTTTATATTGTTGAATGTACTCGATGTGGGCTTGGAGATGGACTGTTAACCCGTTTTTTTTGCGGAGTCTTTCAAGCTGGCGCTTACGGGATTTCATTTGGCGGAGTTCAGGAGTGTACCAGGGAGAAGAGTGTTTGAAGGAGACCGTTCTGGTTGTAATGGGAGCCAACTGATCAAGACAGGAGGAGAGAGTGTTATTATAGTAGTTTACCAGATCAGACAGATTGTCAGGCAGCGGGGAAGGGGTGGAAGACATGGTACTAGCAAGAGAGGCTGAAATAGTTACGGGGGAGATGGTTTTGAGATTCCTGAATGATATATTGCGCTTGGCCATTGGTAAGGGGATAGGGATGTCAATATCCATGGTGATAGCCAGATGGTCGGAGATATTTAAGTTGAGGCTGGAGAGATGAGGTATTGTGAGACCAGTGGAGCAGACCAGGTCCAGGATGTGACCACGGTTGTGTGTGGGGAAGTCAATATGTTGTGTGAAATTAAAGCATTGCAGCAGTTCCAGGAATTCAGTGGCAAATTTACATTCAGCATTATCAATATGGATGTTAAAGTCCCTAATAGGAGAATGGTGGGTGAGATTGAAGAGAGCTGTGTCAGAAATTCTGAGAAGTCAGAGAAAAAGGAGGGTATGGCTTGGGGGCGATAGATAACAGCAATAACTAAAGAGTGGGACCAGAGAGTTTGAATGTGAGATGTTCGAAAGAGTTAATAGCAGGAATGGGAATGGTTGTTGTTTTAATGTCCTCCGGTAGACAGCAGCGACACCACCACCCCGCCTCAGAGCGTGCTTTGTAAATGTACGTGAATCCTGGTGGAGCGGTCTGATTGAGGGAGAAATAATCCAGGGTTTATGCCATGTTTCAGTGAGGCAGAGACAATCCAGATTAGTGTCCGTTATGAATTCATTCAGAATGAGACTTTTGTTGTTGTTGTTGAGTGAACGGATGTTGAGCAGGGCCAGTTTCAGGTGACGCTGCATTGTGATAGGATGTGAGGACTGGAGGAAGGGACGGAGATTGGACAGATTCACGTGCTGTTTGTTGTGATGGCGTAATGAGGAAGTAGGGTTGGAAGAGGACCATAGTGATGCGATGGAGTTTCGGGACGGGGGGTTGTAGGTGGACATGCGGCCAGATCCTCTGTGTGGAGGGTGGGTTTGGCGATGTATGCCATGCTGTTGTAGAACGAGCTAGCAGTCCGGGCGCAGGTGGTTGTTGAAGCCACGAAGATCGGACACGGAGTACAGCGCGACATGGAGGGACTACTGGCGTTAAGCGCTAGCCTGTGTCCAAGAGCCAGCCGGCTGCGAGACGAGAAGCGATGTGCAGCCCTGGAGAATCAGCGAAATGATCCCCAGCATTCCAGCGGGAAGACGCCAGCAATCCGGTGAGAGGGAGTGACAGCCTGGAGAGGTTACCAGCCTGACGATCCGGTCCGGGAAATGAAGGTGGTGGCTAGCGAGACCAACCCAGGTCTGTTCACCGCGCCAGAACAGAGAGATCACGGCGGGTGAGACCGGTGGGCTCGTGCTGGCTAGTGACGAGGCAGCCAGGGATGAGAAGATCAGCCGTTCAGATGCAGAAAAGGGCAGGATGGACCAAAACACGGACGTCTGGGCTAGCTGTGGCTAGCCCTGGGGCTAGCTGGTATAATCAGTATTCCTGAGTTCGGTATAAAAAGTTTGTTGAGTTGTCAACGGTAATTAAAGCTCACGCTCCAGTGAGAGCAACCACAGAGCTAAAAGCACAAACATACATGCAGAAGTTTTTTGAAGAAAAAAAAACAAGAAAAACACGAGAGTGAAAAATCGAGGCTGCCATCAAGCTCCATCGACTGTCACCCTGTGATTAAGCTATGAACACTAAAGATTGAACTGGACTGTGATCAATAGAAAGTATTAAAATGGCATTACGTAAAACTCAATAAATGATTTAGTTGTTGGAGTTTATTCACCCTTTAATTTAGGACATGGTCCTTACAAGTGTATATGGTCCTCAAAAGTATAGATGAACAAGTACAAGTGTGTGTGAGCATACTTTAGTTGATGTTGCAGAAAACAAAACTACATTCACGTGATGTGGATTGTAGTTCCATTTGGGGACTAAAAAACTGTTTTGGTTATAGTTAGTAAAAGTCTTGAGTGAATGCAATGTCCTCCTAAGGTACACAAATAGGTGTGTGTGTGTGTGTGTGTGTGTGTGTGTGTGTGTTCTTTTACTTCAATGATTATGTGATTGACACGGCGTTCTTTTCTTTGCTGTTTCTTGAAGCCATGCGTTATTCCGAAGGTATGAAAGCAGGTATAAAACCCCCAGTGCTTTATCCACAATTAGACTACTCCCATATTGTGGAGGGGAGGAGTTTGGTTTATGCCATAACTTAGTTCTTATCCTCTTTTTACAAGCTGTAACTGTTGAAACTATCTGTTTTCGCCCTCCTCCAGTAAAGCGATTTAATCAAGACCTTTGATGGGACTAGTGATGGATTTTAGTTGACGCCAGATTAATCACCATTAGATATAAACTGCTCTATAATCCCCTCCTTCATGATGTATGTGTAATATCAGTGTTTAATTGTCATTCAGATTTGCTATTGTCACTTTGAATCATTACTTGTGTGGAAGATTATGACTCTAATTGAATATTGCCTCAACACACATGCTCATTACACAATACAGGATGTGTGTCATCCTGCATCATCAGTGGTTACCCTACCTCGCCCCCTGCTGGCTACAATATTGAACTACAGTTATGAAATAATGAGTCTTTGTCTTCCCTTTGCCGTGACACTAAAATACTGACTGAGTGTTTAGAGAAACAGAAGAAGAGAGAGAATATGGGAGAGGAAAGACATTTGGGACAGCAGTGGTTCAATGACAACACACACAAACTCACACACTCTCTGTGCTTCTGCTTCTCACAAAGCCATAGTTGTGAATAAGTAATAGTCCAGCTAGAGTCTCAGAGCTGCACCTTTTTGCTGCCTTTGCTGCCAAATATAGAGGCTGTGTGCAGAGGAGCATAAAGAAGAGGATTATTACACAACCACCTCAACCCCTGGACTATCCTCCATACAGTATGAGCAGCCCAGTGGGAACTGTTACGCTGTTGGTCGCCTTTTTTTTATATATTCGATGAAACAATTAAGATACAGATTCCAATTTTATTTCTCCTCTCATCAATCACACACATATTTACAGATACATTTAAAATGCATTTATAATGTTTTTATTTCGCTCTAAATTGCAGTCAATTTCAGTGATGATGAGGAAGATATATGTGAAATCTAGACACAGCAACTTTCAAAAACTGTTATTTAAATATCAGATGTGCACGAAAATAATAAATGGGATAATGATATCATATTTTATGCATGATTTAATTTAATGATTTGTGATTTTTGGATGTAATGAAGTATTATTGGTTATATTTCACCACTGGCAATATGTTTACTACACAACCAACAATATTTAGTTTCTACTAATGGGCACAAAATAAATCAGAATCAGCTTTTTTAGCTATATATACAGTATGTGCATATACACGGAAATTGACTTGGTTTTACTTGCACTCTCGTCATACATATGTAATTTACAAATTTACAAATAACAGGATGCATATAAAAAAGACATTGGAGACAAATGAATAGCAACAAAAAAAAGATGTACAATATAAAAACAACATAAACAACGACAGTGACAGTGGATGCACTAAGTGCACCTTAATGTGATGTATGAGTCATGTCCATGTACCTTTCCCACTGGCTGCACTGTTACTGCAGTGCTAATGAAGAACATCTGGATCAGTAAACTGCATGTGTAGAAGAAACAATGGCGTCTGTGATAATGTTGTACGGATGTTTGTTGATAGGAAGGCTCGATGCTAAAATCGATAAAAGTAAACTGAGGTGTTTGCTCCACTCGGTCCAGCAGATTGGTAAACAAGCCTCTGTCGGAAACACATTAGAAAAGCAGGTTCACTTTCGCTCGAGATGTGCTTCATTGTCAGCTGCGGGAGTCTGAGGAGGGAAAGAAAAGCAATTTTGCAGCACAGCGACAAAAACAGAACGGATATGGGATTATACATGACCGATAGTGACGCACACGCACAGACGCACACTGAAGTGTGTGCCGTTAGCGGCGGTACTGCAGGTATCCATCAACGCTTTTCCTCCCTTTCGTCTCTCCCCTCTTCTCCTCACTCCCCCAAAGAAATTACTTTCCAATAAACACAAAAAAATGCGTTGTCACGTTTCAAGGAACATATATGTTGATGGTTGCCTTTGATGTAGCTCAGATGAGTTTAAAATTGGGTTTAATTTCTTTCACTTTAGTAGTTATTTTAAGCCAAAGCTTTTTTATGAAACCTAACCTAATTATGTTTAATTTTTCTTGGGTTTGTATTAATTTACAATGTAAATAATATTTCCCTCAAAGCGTAGAGTGGCATTCAGTTGTACGTGAACGTAGCTTTCTAGGGGACCGGCTTCGGCTTGGTTAGGTTTAGGAAAAGTGAGAAGTCGGGTTATTTTCTCATAGACTTCTCTATGACATCTGTTCTTCTGTCCATCCTGGAGAGGGATCCTCCTCCGTTGCTCTACTGAAGGGTTCTTTTCATTTTTCTCTGTGAAAGTTTTTTTTCAGATTTTTTGGGGAGTTTTTCCTGATCCGATGTGAGGCCCTGGGAAAGGGATGTCATGTGTGCACAGATTGTAAAGCCCTCAGAGGTACATTCCTAATTTGTGATATTGGGCTAAATTGAATTGAATAGGACATGGTCCTCACAAGTGGAGATGGTCCTCACAAGTGTAGATGCACAAGTGCGAGTGTATGGGTGTGTGCATACGTTAATTGATCATGTTGATGTTGAATTTGTGATTTTGGACTATACTAAATAAACTTCACTTTTCAGACCCAATGCCCCCCCCCCTCTCTCTCTCTCTTCATCTTCCACTATAGTATAGCCCAATGCACACCACTCTAAGTCCAAAGAAATCCAAAGCTCGACAGGCCTTTGGTGCCAAGTTGACTTTAATACAGGCTTAACTGAGGATTGGAGTGTTAAAGAATTGACGAGATGGCACGATGAGCGAGCTAAAAAGAGATTCCAGCACCGGGGGCAAAAGAAAAGACTTTAAAAGGGAGTTTAATTTCACCATAATTTGATTCACGAGAATTTGTCCCAGTAAAGCAGGAATCAGGAAGGGTGATTTAATAATAGCCTTTGCCACCGCCGCCATTATCCCCCCCCCCCCCCCCCCCCCCCCTCGTACATAGCAAACAGCTCTATTCAGGGACTAATCTGATCAAAGGAGTCCATCGGGTCTAATCTTACCTGAGACACAGACCCAACGGCAATGGTTTCCTTTGCCAACGTGCGAGAATGAAAGTGACTTTAACGCTCCGATACACGTAGGTAACGGAGGGGTTTTGCACCCTCACCTGCACATGCCCTTAGTGGAGGAGAGGGATGCTAAGAAAAGACGCTGACGTCAGAGCAGCATCCATTTACCTCTCTCTCTCTTTCTCTCTCTCTCTCTCTCTCTGGCTCAGACATACTTTCCATATATATCTCTCCCCCGATTTCGCCATCTTTATTATCCTATGTCCCTCTGGGAATATTTATATACATAAACTACCGTTCAAAAGTTTAAGGTCACTTAGAAATCTCCTTATTTTTCAAAGAGAAGCACTCTTTCTTTGAATGAAGATAACATTAAATGAATCATAAATACTCTCTCTACATAGTTAATGTGGTCATGATTATTCTCTGGTGTTAATGAAGTCTCTCCAGAGGTGTGTAGAGGCCCATCTACAGTGTTCTAGTGGTACATTGTGTTATTTTTGTTGGGCTGAATGTGTGCAATTTCACGACTACAATTTGTGTCATTGGACGGTTCTGGTGGCGGTTCGCGGGTCAGCAGTGGGAGAACTGGAGGAAATGCAGAGCGACTATTCGCCACTTCAAAGATGCTGCAGACTCACTCAATCCCCCGGAGCTCCAGAGGGATTAGGGCCACTTCAGGCCCGCTTGTAGCCGCTCCCCTCCAGTTCCTCACGGAGCACACAGAGCTCTTTAGACCTGATGTTTACTGTGACATTAGAAACCCGAATAAAACTCTTAAAAATGGTCACTATAAAATCCCACAGAGTAATTGAAGAGGTTTAATACACATCATTATCCAATTCGAGGTAGACTAAACATGTCATTTATTTCTCTTTAAGTTGAGTTAGCTCAGTTAACGTTGTCCAAATGTTGCTTGTTAGGAAGCGACGTAACCGCTAATCTACCAACATTTTATGTGCTGCAACAACTAAATAAATCCTCAACAGTCATTCATGCCTTCAGACAAAATTTGCAATCCTGTTCCTTAACACTCTCGACTGATAACCACGGACACAATACGGGAATAACATTGTTCTATTCTTTGAGAATGGGTGTGTGTACAGGTCGTACAACAATCCTCCTCACCTCTAAAGTAGTTTATAAGATGTTCATCTTGCACCAAATCTGCATATTCTCACCTTGGCACCAAACTAATTAACCTCTTCTGAAAAATATGCAGATTTCTGGCCATCACAGCCCGAGGAACTAACAGATGAGGAGCCGCCGTGGTCGAAGAGGCCTACCTGGTTGTTGTTTTCACCGCCGGAGCTCCGGGAAGCAGAGGTCACTCGGAGAAGGTTTTCTCTCGTCTAAATCTTCGTGGGGGTGATAAAACTGAGAGATACGACCGCCGTCGTCCAAAATCTCTCTCGTAACCTTCAGGTGAGGCGGAGCGGGGAGGCAGAGGAACAGGGAGAGAGCTCGCCGCCTCCGCCGCCTCGCCACGTCAAAACGAAGGAGACGTTGAAGAGGCGTCTGCTAGGAATGCTAATGCTCATCGATCTGCGTGAGCAACGCTCGTCCCTCGGCCCCTGAGTGTGTGGCCGATAAGCGTCTCTTTCTCTGTTATCTTTTAAATTGACAAACATCACACGTGCATTCATGATGGTGTGCCGTGTGACGACCACACATATTATTTGGGAACTGTACTTCACCTCTCTAATAGTTGTAACCCAAGAGGAGGGTTCCCGTGAGACAAGAAGGGGAGTGAGGTGTGTGTGTGTGTGTGTGTGTGTGTGTGTGTGTGTGCTCAAACGCACATGCATGTGGGGGGTCTGGGAGAGGAAGTGTATCCATCTAATTGTTGTCTTACCCATTCATAATGTATACATAAAGCAAATAAAATAACAAAATTAAATGAAAATGTTCCACATTTAGTGTGTGTGTGTTTTTGTGTGTGTTTGTGTGTGTTTTTGTGTGTGTGTTTGTGTGTGTTTGTGTGTGCGTGTGTGTGTGTGTGTGTGTGTGTGTGTGTGCTCCAAAGTGACGCAACCTTGTTAAATACGTAAATCGATAATTCAGACCGTAACCTGAAGGGACTCATCAAGATCCCCTGAAGAATATATCCAAGGGGGAGGATGTATGGACAGGACTATGGACTGGGCTTGGTCTACTTCCTGGTCCAGGAGTCAGAACTGGTCCACACATCTGGAAAAAGGTCCCTGAGACCCCAAGAGACCCTCAGAGACCCACAGAGTGCCCAAGAGACCCTCAGAGACTCCCAGAGACCACCAGAGACCCACAGAGTGCCCAAGAGACCCCCAGAGACCCACAGAGTGCCCAAGAGACCCTCAGAGACTCCCATAGACCCCCAGAGACCCCCAGAGACTCCAAGATTCTATGTGAAACCCCCAGAGATCCTCAGAGACCCCCAGAGACCATCAGAGACCCTCATAGACCCCCATAGACCCACAGAGACCCTCAGAGACCCGCAGAGACCCTCAGCTCCTTTACATCCGGATTGCAGACTTCTCTGTTAGCCTTTAATTAATTGCTGAAAATCCAAAGATATCGATCAGTGTCTCACTCCTGCGTTGTGTTGCTTTAACTGCACAGCTTTCATTCTATTTCTTACTCTTTAACTGTTTTCCGTGTTTTAATTAATGTTCCTGATTGTTTTGTAATCTTGTTTTCTTGTGTGATGTTTTTGATGCTTTTAATGGTTTCATGTGAAGCACTAGAAATGCCCCTGTTACAGAAATGTGCCACATGAATACACATGTATTCCTTCAGAGAGAAAACAACAGGGGGTTAACTACAAGTGTGTGTGAGCGTGTGCATGTGTGTGTGTGCGTCAGAGTTAGAAAGAGAGAGTCAGAGAGAGAGAGGGAGACATTCGGTGTGGAGGCGCGCGGCTCTCTGCAGCCCGGTCCGCCTCTCTCTCTACACGCCTCCCCGCGCCGCCGCCCGGTGGTCCGAGGGCCGTCGCCGAGGCTCCACCGGCACCGACACGTCACGATCGCGGTACCGAAAAAACCTGAACACACACACACGCACACACACTCCTCCACCTCTGCTGCAGCGTCCGAGTTCAGGTGAGCGCCTGTAGACGACGACGTCGCACGAGTGGGGTGGGGGGGTCGGAGGCGGTGTGTGTGTGTGGGGGGGGGGGGAGTGCGGCACAACAAGTCCGCTGTCCGGCACCGGGGATGCGAATCGCTCCTTCCCGTTGAAATGGGATGTTTATAAATGGGCCGCGCGGGCTGTGCCGCCTCGCCACACAAAGCAGCAGGATGGCCGGAGCGGAAAGGACCGCGGCACGAGCGGCACGAGCGGCACGAGCGGCACGAGCGGCACGAGCGGCACGAGCGGCACGAGCGGCAGACGCGGCGCGGCTGGTGCCGCTGCTCCTGCTGGGCTTCATCACGGTGTCCTCCGTGAACGCTGGTGAGTTTCCACCTGCAGGGGGGGGAGGGGGGGGGAGTGTGCGTGTGTGTGTGTGTGTGGGGGGGGGGGGAGCCTTTTATTGATGTGATGCATGCAGTACATTATCGTGCATCGTTATGGACGGGTTGCTCCATCAACGCTGGTGTGCCACATTATGTAAGCCCCCCCTCCCCAAACACACACACACACTAACACACACACACACACAAACCCCAGTTTAGATCCTTTGTTGTACTCTAGGGTGGATTTAGGAAAAGCCCTGGGTTGTTAAGAGACGTGCATTCGCTAAAATGTACTTTTTTTCTTTCTTTAAAAAAGTGACATGTTGAAACCCTAAACTCAACATGAACCATCTCAGTGTTAGAGGTCAAACAATCACTTCATAGATTGATTGTCATACCCAGTGACACACGTGGGATCTGTGTGACGGTGGAGACGCTCGGCTTCGACACGACGTGGAGACAATAATCAATAGATGGCTGTCATCGCTGCTCCTCCGTGTCCTCAAGGGGCTATTAACCAGCGCTAGATGAGATAAGGAGGAGGTGCTCCTCTATTAAAGGATCATCCATCAAACAATAACCGCGTAGAGACCTCGTCTGTCTTTCAACCTGCAGCCGCTTGAATTCAGAGACAACGTTTGTCTCACGGCGTTCACAGATCTCTGGTTCCCTCGCCTCCCGAACGACGAGCCCAGAGATGACAGATTGTCCTCTTTTTTTGGGGAAAAGCCCCGAAAATCTCGCCGATAAGATCGCTCTGGGATTCTTCTCTTCCTCGGGAGATTCGATATTTGGCTTCCCCCGAGGCAGCAAAAACCTCTCAAAAGACTGGATGTCGATGCCTCAGATGAACGGCCATCGAGTCGGAGGCCCGCCGTTCAACCATTGCACAGGTGGGCCGATGCGTCGATCTGATTGGCCGACGGCGGCGTCCTCTACGTGGGGCGGCGGAGGTGCAGCAGAGCTGTGGAGACGCCCCGCGGGTGGTCGTTTAGAAAAGTCACGTGACCCTTTCGTTAAAAAATAAAACAAGGTGCACACCTGGAGGGGTTGGCCACTCCCGTTAAAGCAATGAGGGTGGACTGATTAGATTGGGGATGGGGGGGGGGTCAAAGGTCACCTCACGAAAGACGTTTTTTGGCCTTGTTGCGTTAGCGTTCACATGCTCATCGAGAAGCTCATGAATTATTATTTCACACAAATGTTCAACAGGAAAGAACCAAAATCCCCCAGTGAGGAAATGTTGTATGTGAAGCAGAACTTGACCGTGGGAAACCTTGTTTAAGTCCCATAAATGGGATTACATGTGTGTATGAGGTTGTTTATTATAGTGTATTCATAGCACAGAATAGAACCTTTCTATGCTAATCCTGTGTGTGTGTGTGTGTGTGTTTGTGTGTGTCAAGTCAGGCTCATGGGAAACACAACCTTGTTCGTAGAAGACCTTGAGTCTCACACAAGCAAACACCCACACACATACGCACACTTCCTCTCTCACACACGTGTGTTGTTGTTGTTGTTGTTGTTGTTGCTTGTCTCTCTAAGGAAGCAGGAAGGTTCAGCGAGGTGTCATTTCATCCGCCGTTCATCTCAACATCTGAGGAAATATCACGAGTCACACTTTAGTGAGAAACAGAGGAGCGAGGAGAGAGGAGGCGGTGAAGGGAGGAAGATGTGTGAGAGAGAGAGAGTGAGAGAGAGTTGAAAGACATGTGTTCAGCCCTCCAGTGTAACAACTTTGTTTATTAATGTATTACAAGGTGTAACCACTGAAGGTTCATAACCTGTCCCCTCTCAATTAATGTGTTTCCCGTGGCCATGTGTGTGTGTGTGTGTGTGTGTGTGTGTGTGTGTGTGTGTGTCAGACACGCTGCTGTCAGCTCCGCTCAACGTGACCATCAGAGAGATTGAGGTGAACTCCGCCACGGTCACGTGGGAGATCCTGGAGGGAGACCCCGTCATCGGATTCGCCATCACCCAACAGGTAATACGTGTGTGTGCATGTGTGTGTGCGTGTGTGTGTGCGTGTGTGTGTGTAAAGAGACAATTTGTAAAATGCGACGCAATTAGCGTCGAACATCCGACAGACGTCACATTTCAGCGGGATTTTAACTTTCTGAGCAGACTTTTAAACATGTCCTTAAACCACCTGCCGAAAAATATGAAATAACTTCCCAGGAGTCGCCTGAAGATTCTCAAATGTCCCTCGTGTTACTCGTCTTCACACCCATGTGGACGTCCTCTAAAAGTTAATTTGGCGTAACTGTAGCGCCGCCAATTTTGCAAAAAAAGAAACAAACAAATATCGGCGAAAGCCAAGCGTTCAGGTCGAATCACCACGAGAAGCTACTTAAAAAACAAGAAACTGAATCTCTGTCATGATCCGGTGGGAAAAGATGGCCTTTACGAAAGATACTGGCGCTTTTAGTTTTTAATGAAAGGACTTTTCAGATTATTTAGTAAGAATAAAACTCTATCGGGTCTCGTAAACATGCCGTACGTCAAGAAAAATTTCTCCGGGAAACGGTAGTTACGAAATCGCCCAAATCTAAGCGAGGCGTAGGACGACCGCCGCGGGGACGTGACTCCATAACCTCCTTCACTCCTCGTTCCCTTGCGATCGGTACTTTTCTTTTCCTTCTTCCTCAGGCCTCGTTTCAGACGTACGCACTTAGTCCACGTTCACTTCAGAGAAAGGTCAATAAATGATCTCTTTTAATTGTCCG
This sequence comes from Liparis tanakae, assembly GCA_036178185.1. Classification (NCBI taxonomy): domain Eukaryota; kingdom Metazoa; phylum Chordata; class Actinopteri; order Perciformes; family Liparidae; genus Liparis; species Liparis tanakae. The sequence continues at coordinate 14,201,934 of CM070106.1, forward strand.
CCCCCCCCGAGAGAAATTTACTCCAAAACCAGCGGGACACCGATCGACCCGAAGGAAACCTGCAGCACTCGGCTTCCTCCGGCCTGATTACACTGCAGGAGAAAAGATTTGACTCGTTCAACGGTCGGCTGGGCCAGAGGAATCGGGCGAGAGGAATCGGGTTTGACGTTCGCCGGCCGCAAAGTTACTCGCCATGAAATCTGCATGAGATCGAGAGAGAGTCTTAATCCAGGGAATGTTCTAGAGCGCCTTGAAGGCTGAAGAGGAACTCGTGACTTTTAGTTTGAGGGATTTTTACTCGCTTGACCATTTGAGGCTTTCTTTTTGCTTCACTTGGGCGAGGGGGGAGGCTTATCTCCATGGAAACAGTTATCATCTCCTTCATCTACACCATATATATATATATATATATATATATACATATATATATATATATTTATAGATGACATCACCCGTAGGCTCACAGCTCGGTGACTTTCACCTCTACGTCTGAATGTCTCTTCCAGCGCCGTTAAAGCAGGAGCAGTTATCTTCACCAACGGCGAAGCAGCTCGTTTAAATATTTCAACTCGAGGCGATTTTTGGCGACGAGCAATTTGTGTCAAGCGTTTGACTTTCACTTGAAGACGCGGCGAGCAAAGCTCCTCAAGCGTCTTGAGGCTGCTAGCCGTCCGGCTAGCGTTAGCTCGGCTCTCTCGTAGCGAGCGAATGCGATCCGACGCTAACGCCCGCCCACTCGTGCTAAGCTAAGTTAGCTCGTCGGCTAACGCCAGCTGGCTAGCTTAAAGTCTTTCGAGAAACTCGTGGTGTTGTTTCCCCGAAGCCCAAATACTGAAGGAGACTAGGAGGAACCGAGGGAAGGACAGGTTCCCTTCTGGACTTTCCCTCTCTGGATTCAAGGGATCTACACGCACGGAAAATGTGCGTGAACATACTTTAAGTCGTCGAGTCTGTACCTTTCACCTTCAGAAAGGTTCATAACCCAAACCCTGCTGACGCCGTATCAGACGCCGGTGGCTTGATGCCGCAGTTTAACCCTGAACCCTGAGCAAGTAGCAAGAAGGAAAACTTGATTTCCCTGCAGCGATCAATAAAGAGCCCTGATTTATCCCCCTCCCCTCCCCCCCCCCTTCCTCCTCCTCCATCACCCGTAGAAGAAGGACGTCCGCATGCTGCGGTTCATCCAGGAGGTGAACACCACCACGCGGTCCTGCGCGCTGTGGGACCTGGACCAGGACACGGACTACATCGTCCACGTGCAGAGCATCAGCATGGGGGGCAGCAGCCCGCCCAGCGAGCCCGTCCTCTTCACCACGCTCAAGGAGTCGGAGAAGATGGCGTCCAAGAGCCCGGGTGAGGGGCGCCGGGTGGTGTTTTACTGGGTTGTCGAGGGACTGAGTCATTTCACAACTTTACACATCTGGGTGTTAAGTGTTTTTTTTATACAATTTTCAAACACTGTGTTCTCTCGACTTTCCGAGAGGAACGGCGGCCCCAATTAATTCTTCTCTTACTGCGTGGCTGGAGGCTCTGAGCTGTGAGCGCAGCAGGAGGACTTCGGTTCCTCAGAGCGATGACCTCGTTAGCAAAAATACAGGTTCCATTTTTTGGGGTGGAAAAAAAGAAAAAGGCCAAAACGATAACTGATTTAGAGTTTTCTCTTTTGCACAGGACATTCTACAGACACACACATTTCTATAAATAAATATATTTCTATAAATATATATATATATGTAAATATGTAAACATATTAATATATGTAAATATATTAATATATATATACATGTAAATGTATGTACATATAAATATATATATATGTAAATATATTTATATATATTTAAAAATGTCTATGTATAAATATATAAGTATATTAATATATATATATATATATATATATATGTAAATATATTTATATATATTTAAAAATGTCTATGTATAAATATATAAGTATATTAATATATATATATATATTTTTATATATATATATATATATATATATATATATATATATATTATAAATAAATAAGCAATGAGAAGAGATACACAGAGATAGAAGTGATCATTGCGTAACAGGAGCACTAAACAAACTATCTGCTTCTCTATAAAACACACAAACCTACACGCACAGGCTCACACATACGCCTGTATGCGTGTACCTGCACACACACACACACACACACACACACACACACACACACACTCACACACATACACATACACACACATTATTATAGCAGATTCTTCAGAGGAAACGACTGCAGAGTATTGCCTTGATTGCATTCCTGCGCTTCGTCACCGCATGGAAAACAGTTATTTCCCATCTGATACAAACAAAAGGCAGCCCCCCCCCACACACACACACACACACACTACAATGCACCGTTCTATTCTCAAATGCAGCGGCTGCTGTTATCTGGAGCAGCCTCACCGCGTACTTCCTATTTCATCATGTCCAACTCCAGCTTCTCCACTGCGCCGCGGAGGGATGCTAAACGCTACATGCTACATGCTACATGCTACATGCTACATGCTACATGCTGAGGCAGAATCAAGGTGATAAGGAAACGGGAGACACTAGGCCCCGTTAGGTCACTTTATATGGTTTTATTCATAGACTCAGGTGTGAATTATAGGACGGGAGTGTGTGTGTGTGTGTGTGTGTATGTGTGTGTGTGTGGGGGGGGGGGGGTACGTCCTGTAACCACAAGCCATGTCAGTGTTTTAACAAGTTCAAATAATGAATATGTTTAAAGTCTAATAAAAAGAATAAAGTTAGTACTAGTCATGTATTTAAGTATACCTAACAATAAATAATTAGGTGAATTCCATTCAAGCATTTTTTCCCCACTAAAGACGATTTGAGTTATTTAACTTGAATAGTTCAAGTCAATCGGTTTCCTCAAACTCTCTGAGTTCACTTCACTCATCAGGTTTTTGGTCAAATGACGAAAACAAAAGAAGTTTGTTGAAGTCAGCGGGTCGAACGCAGAGGTTGTTTTTTTATCTTCAGGTGTGGATATGACACAAACATGACTGATGGGGAAAAGGAGTTATGCAAATACTACCTTAAGACTCAATGCTAGACCGGAATGTCACCTTGTTGTTTATCACTGTTTTCCATCCATGTTTTAGCGGTTAAAGTGTGTGTGTGTGTGTGTGTGTGTGTGTGTCTGTTCATGGAAACATTAGTTAGCTGCTGATAACATATCCCACATCACATTCCTCCTCCTCCTCCTCCTCCTCCTCCTCCTCCTCCTCCTCCTCCTCCTCCTCCTCCTCCTCCTCCTCCTTAGTGGGTATTGATCAGCCCGATACTCTTCGGCGTCTGAGGTTCAGGTCCAATAGCAAAAAACATATTGTGCGACGCCTTTTCCTCTGGCTCGTGTTGAGGTGTGATTACGAGGCGCCGCAACATCCGTCATTTTTTTTAAGCAATTTCTTGAAAGCAGTGAAATATTACAGAGACTCCTCCCCCTTTAATTCCTCTCTGACGGACACAAAAGACACAACCAGGAGGCGCGGCTACACGGTGTCTGGCTTCATTGTTATCAAAGAACATTGGCTTTACAATCATTTCAAGTTATATATATATATATTACAAAAATAAGATGTATATATATATATATATACATATATGATATATATGTATATATATATATATATACATATATATACATACACATATATATATATATATATATATAGATATGTATATACATATATATATCAAATATTTTTTTTTTATATATACATATATATCAAATATATGTATATATATTAATATGTATATATACGTATATATCATATATATACATATATATATATGTATATATACGTATACATATACGTATATATATCACTCAGAACCATCACCATGGATACAAGAGATTCGAGGAACAATCCCGACCCCGGGAGCTCTCCGTCTTTTCCGAATTTTTCAGAGGAGATGAGGGGAAAACTCCTCCGCCTTTTCTAAACAAATATGAAACAAAAGATTCTCATAAATCGACTCTTTCCAAACGCTTCGGTGGTTTGTTGTATTTTTCCTTCGAGCTGCAGCTCTAGTTGACTGAATGTTGACTCCTGCTCTCCGGATGAGATTTGAGGGAATAATAAGAGAGTTTTGGATGAATGCTCCATGTATCCATAAAAATAAACAACATTATTCTCCAGTTGACTGAATGACCGTATTTTACAGTTTCTCTTTTTATAAATGAAATGTAGAAGCATTTTATACATTTACTGATTTACTGCCAACCGGGTTCTTTATGGCTTTGAGAGTTTATGGCCTGGAGGCGGTCTCTTGTACTGCAGCAGTAAACTGTTTAGTGGTGGAATGATGTTGTTTTTACTGGACAGCCGCCTTCAGATCGCTCTGAGACGACGCGCTGCTCATTAAACTGCAACGTAACAACGTCTAAGTGACGGGAACTCGTGAATCCCGTTGATCGTGTTGCTCTCTGAACACGAACCGCTCAGAAACACGTCGCTCTTCTGTTTTGAAACTTTTATTCAACAAGTTCCCGATTAAAGGAAGCGTACGTTGTGTTGTCTTCAGCCTGCTTACCACACCTGGCCTTCACACCCTTCTTTTAAAGAGACAGCGCTCCTCTCTTAAAGAGACAGCGCTCCTGCCCTTCACACACCCCTCTCTTAAAGAGACAGTGCCCCTCTCTTAAAGAGACAGCACTCATGCTCTTCACACACCCCTCTCTTAAAGAGACAGTGCCCCTCTCTTAAAGAGACAGCACTCATGCTCTTCACACACCCCTCTCTTAAAGAGACAGCTCCCCGCTCTTAAAGAGACAGCACTCATGCTCTTCACACACCCCTCTCTTAAAGAGACAGCGCCCCGCTCTTAAAGAGACGCCTCTCCTGCCCTTCACACACCCCTCTCTTAAAGAGACAGTGCTTCTGCCCGTTACACAGTCATCTCTTAAAGAGACAGCACCCCGCTCTTAAAGAGACAGCGCTCCTGCCCTTTACACACCCCTCTTTTAAAGAGACAGCCCCCCTCTGTTAAAAAGACAGCGCTCCTGCCCTTCACACACCCCTCTCTTAAAGAGACAGTGCTTCTGCCCGTTACACAGTCATCTCTTAAAGAGACAGCACCCCGCTCTTAAAGAGACGGTGCTCCTGCCCTTTACACACCCCTCTTTTAAAGAGACAGCGCCCCTCTGTTAAAAAGACAGCGCTCCTGCCCTTTACACACCCCTCTCTTAAAGAGACAGCGCTCCTGCCCTTCACACACCCCTCTCTTAAAGAGACAGCGCACTTTCTTCCGAAGGGACATCAAGTACATACCTACCTTTGTATGTGCACAGGTGATCAACGTTCTAAAATATAGGAACACGTGAATTACCCTTAAACACACATTAAAAGTAAATTCTAAGAAATGGACACACTTGTATTAAATCGGTAAGATGTATGACATAGCATATTTCAGGGTGCTACAATAGCAAGTATCACTACGCCAAGCGGAAGATGCCCGATAGCGCCAGAACTCTGTTCTCTCTTCCACCCTGTGGCTGGAGTAAAGAGTCCTTCTCCCACAGCGGGTCCGGGGTTCGGGGTCCTGCCCCCCCGACCCCGCCGGACCTCTTCTCTCACTAAACTGTAGTCACTACCATCAGAAAGGAAAATGTCCGCTCTCCCTCCCTTTCATCTTTCCCTGCAGACTTTCAGAGTGACCCCAATTTCACAATTTCTCTTCGGCACATCGAATCGCGGCTTTGTTGACCCTGTGTGTGTGTGTGTGTGTGTGTGTGTTCTCTCTCCCTAGACGAAGTGACGATGGAGGAGGTGGGTCAGGACGCCCAGCTGAGGGCCGGAGAGCTCATCATCATCGTGGTGGTGCTCATCATGTGGGCAGGTAATCTCGGTCTTCAGCAACGCACATTTATCACTGCAGGGAGACGGTGTCTGTGGGGCGAGAGACAAACACACTGGCATGGAGTAATCTCTCTCTCTCTCTCTCTCTCTCTCACTCTATCTCTCTCCGATTCCTGCGGTGCTTCTCACACCATAACATTTTTTTTTTTTGTGACCCAAAAGCATTAAACTCCATCCCAACCCATCTTGGATATGTAGAAAAGTTAAATCACACGAAGGTTTGTTTACATTTCAGAGATTCAAACTTCTTATTCAAGTGACACCAAAAACAATCTGCAAGTTATTTCCATTGAACTTTGAGAACTGCATATTTTTTGCGCCATTCGGCTTCCACAAAAAGGTTTGGGGGGTTAAATATTCCCAAATATTTGACTCTTCGAGCCGTGAGCTCTGTGTAGGAGCACAACATGATTAACAGACATAAGCATATGTCATATTTTTCACTGGTCCCATAAAAATGAAAACAAAGGTACCCCAAAGTATCTACATGACATAAGCACGTTACTATAAAACAGTGTTTGGCAAACGTCAAGGCCTTTAAAATAAAAAGAATCAGAGATATGGAAAGTATGGCGAGCTAATCTTGTTGACACGAGCAGAACCGCCGGCGCTGAAGCCCGTTCAGGCCGGATTCATCAATTATTCTCTTTATTTTTATTCTTCTTACTTTTATTTGTTCATACCTTCCTCTCCTCCGCTGGGTTTTTAATCTTCTCTCCCGGCGGCGGGCCTCACGGCGATGTCGAGTCATCGGGTTCATGTCCATCGCCGGAGACACGTCGCTACGTTTCATCGCCGTTATTGAAGAAGAAAGACACAAAAAACAGTTTCTGGTTATCGGCTTTTCAGAAGTCAGAGAATCCTCGGGAGTGTAGCAACAAAGCGCCGTGTCACATGCCACTGAGCTGAGGACATGTCACATGACACTGAGCTGAGGACTTGTCACATGACACTGAGCTGAGGACGTGTCACATGCCACTGAGCTGAGGACGTGTCACATGACACTGAGCTGAGGACGTGTCACATGCCACTGAGCTGAGGACGTGTCACATGACACTGAGCTGAGGACGTGTCACATGCCACTGAGCTGAGGACGTGTCACATGACACTGAGCTGAGGACGTGTCACATGACACTGAGCTGAGGACGTGTCACATGCCACTGAGCTGAGGACGTGTCACATGACACTGAGCTGAGGACGTGTCACATGCCACTGAGCTGAGGACGTGTCACATGCCACTGAGCTGAGGACGTGTCACATGACGTGGTCCTCATGCCACTGAGCTGAAGACGTGTCAAACATTACTCTCATTTCACAAAGACACGTTGTGCATGGGAACAATCGAGATTTCATTCAATTGAAATGTGTGAATAAAGCATGGAAGAGAGAGCTGAGCAGCTTTGATACAAGCCTCTCACGTCTATTGAAGGAATATAATATAATAATGTAATAACCCTGTGACAACGTTCCAACACTTCGTTCAGAAAACCTAAATTAAAGCTTCAAACTGGCATTACTGCTCCGATGGCTTGATGTTGACCTCTGACCTCTGCCTGTGTGTCTGCCAGGGGTGATCGTCCTGTTCTGTCGCCAGTATGACATCATCAAAGACAACGAGCCCAGCAACAACAAGGACAAAGCCAAGAACTCCTCCGAGTGCAGTACCCCAGAGCACCCGCAGGGGGGGCTGCTGCGCAGCAACGTCTAAGACCTAGCGCCCCCCGCGTCGTAGCCTTGTGCAATAACCAGCTCCTCAACCTCAGGACAAGGTGAGGAACGGACGCTGACATCGCTTCATATTCGATACTTTATTTAGGTATTTCTTTTACAGAAATACAACCTTCAAAAGTAAGAATGCATAATAATAATTGAATCTAACAATAAATAAAAAATAAAGTAAAAATTAACCATGCATCTGGCCGAGAAGGACCATAAGGAAACACATAAATAAAAATGTTAAAGCAGGAAAATAATTATAAATAAGGAAGCAATTTTTTTTTAGATTTAAATAAATAAAAAAAAAAACGCTTCACCAGCGTTGTCAGTTAGTCATAAATCATAATAAACAAATCCCAAGTACAAAATATAGATCCAAAGAGTTCTATTCACAGGGTATTGTTAACTTTTAAATATATATATATATATATATATATATGTATATATATATATATATATATATATATATGTTGTCTATTGTGTCCATCTAGCTGTGAATAGGGACGTTGACGTCTTATAGGGACGTTGCCATATTATAGGGACGTTGCCATATTATAGGGACGTTGACATATTATAAGGACGTTGACGTTGACATATTATAAGGACGTTGACGTTGACATATTATAGGGACGTTGACATATTATAAGGACGTTGACGTTGACATATTATAAGGCCGTTGACGTTGACATATTATAGGGACGTTGATGTTGACATATTATAGGGACGTTGACGTTGACATATTATAGGGACGTTGATGTTGACATATTATAGGGACGTTGATGTTGACATATTATAGGGACGTTGACATATTATAAGGACGTTGACGTTGACATATTATAAGGACGTTGACGTTGACATATTATAGGGACGTTGACATATTATAAGGACGTTGACGTTGACATATTATAGGGACGTTGACGTTGACATATTATAGGGACGTTGACATATTATAGGGACGTTGACGTTGACATATTATAGGGACGTTGACATATTATAGGGACGTTGACATCTTATCCGTAGACGTTTGGCCTGGAAGGTTCTTCTAGTTCCTCTCGGAGCTCTTATAGTCCTTTTAATGTCTCATTAAGTTCAGCGCCATGTGTTTCCTGCAGACCCTGAGACCACCAGAGAGCCATCCCACCGGAGAGCCCATCAGAGAGACTCTCAGCTCCCCCAAGGAGGAGCTCTCCACAACAATGACGGACCCATAGTCAGATTTTTTCCGAGTCCGAGTTCTGGGAAGGTGGACGAATCGTCTTTGTACCTTTTTGTTGTTGTTCTGACCGGAGAAATAACTGGACCGTGGACCTCCTTGGAGTGGACGCCCGATACAGACATGGGACGTAAAGAAATGTCCGTCGGTCAAAACACAGAGGAAGGGGGTGGGGACACATCGTTTACTGCTCGATTCATTGGTTCTGGATGCTCTTCGTCGGTGGCATCCGATCTATTGTGAATGTCTTGAGTATTTTTTAAATTGTTTACTGGGAAGCCATGGAAGAAATGGAAGGTCCCTGGCAAGTCCAGCCAGTCCTTCAGGTCCTTCTGGTCCTTCTGGTCCTTCAGGTCCTTCTGGTCCATCTGGTCCTTCGGGTCCTTCTGGTCCTTCAGGTCCTTCTGGTCCATCCGGTCCTTCGGGTCCATCCGGTCCTTCTGGTCCTTCAGGTCCTTCTGGTCCTTCGGGTCCATCCGGTCCTTCTGGTCCTTCTGGTCCTTCAGGTCCTTCTGGTCCATCCGGTCCATCCGGTCCTTCGGGTTCTTCTGGTCCTTCAGGTCCTTCTGGTCCTTCTGGTCCTTCAGGTCCTTCTGGTCCATCCGGTCCATCCGGTCCTTCGGGTCCTTCTGGTCCTTCTGGTCCTTCTGGTCCATCCGGTCCTTCTGGTCCTTCTGGTCCTTCAGGTCCTTCTGGTCCATCCGGTCCATCCGGTCCTTCGGGTTCTTCTGGTCCTTCAGGTCCTTCTGGTCCTTCTGGTCCTTCAGGTCCTTCTGGTCCATCCGGTCCATCCGGTCCTTCGGGTCCTTCTGGTCCTTCTGGTCCTTCGGGTCCATCCGGTCCATCCGGTCCATCCGGTCCTCCGGGTCCTTCTGGTCCTTCTGGTCCTTCAGGTCCTTCTGGTCCTTCGGGTCCATCCGGTCCTTCTGGTCCTTCTGGTCCTTCTGGTCCTTCAGGTCCTTCTGGTCCATCCGGTCCATCCGGTCCTTCGGGTCCTTCTGGTCCTTCTGGTCCTTCAGGTCCTTCTGGTCCATCCGGTCCATCCGGTCCTTCGGGTCCTTCTGGTCCTTCTAGTCCTTCTGGTCCTTCTGGTCCTTCGGGTCCATCCGGTCCATCCGGTCCTTCGGGTCCTTCTGGTCCTTCGGGTCCATCCGGTCCTTTGGGTCCTTCTGAGCCTTCAGGACAAACAAAGCCGAGGACCACATCTCGCCTCCCTCGGTCTTCCCTTTGTGTAGCAGCTCTTCTCTCTCTCTCCCTGTGTGTCGGTGTCTCTCTAATAAGCACATCTGGTGTTGTTCGGCGCTCCTCGTGTCGTGATGGCCGAGCCCTCGCCGTCCGGTCTCGAGCACGCCGCCATTTCGTCGTCGTTGGGTCAGTATTTGCACGTTTGAGTCTCGCGTCCGGTCTTCCTGTCTCTGGGTGTCAGCAGCGGAACGAGCCGGAAGACATACGGCCGTGATTCACCGGTCTCTCTCTCTCTCTCTCTCTCTCTCTCTCTCTCTCGTCCCAGTCGCTCTGCATCAACATTGTTTAAAATTTTCAGGGTTTTGAAAAAACCTCCAGCGTTAAACTTTGAGTTAGTTGTTGGCGTCTGGGGGAAGGAGATGACAGATCCAGGTCGGACTCAAGGTTTATATTCAGCACCGTGTGCTACCGGTGGGGGGGGGGGGGGGGGGGGGGGTATCGTTAAAATGCAAGGCTATTATGGGATGGAGGGGGAGATACAGGCGGCCCGGTGCCGCACGGCAGAACAATTACCACCCGCATGGAATATGTAATCTAGAGAAGAGATGAGATTCTAATCTCCTCGTCGTGGAGCGAGATAACGGACGGTTCACCCGGGGAAATCAATTCACTCGATTTACTTTTTAATATTTCATAGTCAAAAAAATCTAATGTAAATAATAAAATCTGCATACAAGGAGAGAGAGAGGGGGAGAGCGAGAGAGAGAGAAAGAGAGAGAGAGAGCTGCGACTAAGTTGTGTGGGGCGTTAACATTTTAAAGTGGTTTCAGTTTTACAGACGCAGTGATGCTGTCGGTGCACCCCGGGGTGTCACTTTCTTGTTTTCTTTCTTTTTTTTTTAACAAATTCATCGAGAGGGGGATTTTCTTTTTTTATATAGAGACACGTAGCTTGAATAAGTGACTCCAGTGGTGGTCCGTTAACTCCAAGGCTGGTTGTCTGACACAGAAGGAAAGTACACACACACACACACACACACACACACATACACAGAGCCCCCCCCCCAACCACACACACACAGAGCCCTTTTAAAAGCATGTGGTCCGTGAAGTGGGGCATCGCGGCTCGTCCCACAAAGTCGACCCTCTGGATTCTGAATGTCAAGGTCTCCTCAGGGTGAGCTGCAGGTGAAAGACTCCTCGCCTCCTCGTTTCGTCGTCTTTTGAGCCTGTGGGAAATAAAACTGAAACGAGGACGCCACTCTCAATTCTCTGCACGTACTTTTCTTTTTCTTTTTTCCCCCGATTATGGTACACAGAATTCCCGACGACCCACAAACCTCTCCAGACATCCCATATGGACCAATTTTATTTTCACACCCGCGTGATTGGCGGGACGTGGAGGTGAGAAAGGACCCGGGATTAGTCTCTCTCTCTCTCTCTCTGTCACTCTCTCTCTTTCTGTCTCTGTCTCTGTCTCTCTACCTCTCTCCAGTGGTCCCCGATATCCGTGAATGAAGACTTTCGTAAAACGTCTCTTGAGATTTTTCGGACGTGACCCTTACTTAACGCTCACTCTCTGAAAAGAAGCAGCTCAGTAAATCTAGTCAGCCGTTCCCCTTTGTTTCCAGTCTTTGTGCTAAGCTAGGCTAGCTAGCTAGCCTGGTTCCAGGAGGCGTGGTTGTCGTTGCGTCACCTGGTTGGATCCAATTAGAGCGCATTGGAGAATAAAAGTAACTTTATAAAATGCACAGAGAAGAACGTGTTCTCGAGAAGTGAGCATTACTCTGATGTGCGGGGGTGTAAAAAAAAAAGAAGAAGCATGAACGGTGCCTAATAATCGAGACCCAGATAGTCTGATCCGAGCACTACGCTTCAAAACTCTCGCTCGTCCATTGTTCTCCAAACTGGGAAGATGAGTCAGAGAGAGAGAGAGAGAGAGAGAGAGAGAGACCCAGTGAACAGAGGTGTCGGTCGGGATTTTATTTAACGACCCCTCGCTCGCCTTTAGGATCCCTCCAGAGTCTTGATTGGATGTTTTAAAGCCCTCAAACTTATATAATAATAATACCCTCACAGTTAGGTATTATTATAATATTATTTATTAATAAATAGTAAATAATGATTTAAAATAAAATAATACATAATACATGTATTTATTTATTATTAAATAAATACATTTATTATTATTATTATTATTATTATTATTATTATTATTATTATTATTATTATACCTGCGAGGAGCCTTCTCAGATTGTTCTTCAACCCCCCCCCCCCCCCCCCATCGTCTCGCGCCAATGGAAGACAGTTGAAGTTCATCTCATTCACCCTGGTTTGCCTGTACTGTCCATGCCTGGATGCGACCTCGGAGAACCTCGGAGAACCTCGTGGTCCACCGCTAGCATCGTGAAAAATAATGATACTTATGGCGTATATGAATATATATATTTGTACTCGATGTCGACGCAAATAACCAAGAAGCATGGAATCACGGCGGAATACTGGAGTCCGTGTTTTACGTACAATCACGACGTGTTTGAACCATCTCGGTGTTCACGGGGTTAATCCTGTTCATGAGGGCTAGCATGACTCTGCTATTGTTCACACCCGTGGTATATATATGGATATATATATGCTATTTATATGACAATAATTAACGTCTAATTATGTATTGACACAAGGGAAGAAATACAATATTTTCAATGCACCCCCGTTTGTGTGTTCACTGTTGAGGAATATCAACAGAATGTACAACTATATTATTAAAATATATAAATGGGATGATGCTCGATGTCAGATGATTATTACATATTTACCAGTTTATTAACAGTAAATTATTCCACAGCAATGTTTCCTTTGTTCTTGTTTTTGAATACATGTACATTAAATATTGCTCGATAACTCGTCCACTTGTCGTGCAGTTTGTACGTGTTTTGTATTGACTTTTCTTTCTTTGCAGCCATTTGCTAAAATCAAAAAAGTTTTTATTTTATTTCTCATGAATGTTCCCTCAGCTCCCCACCTGGACAGAAAAATACACACATGTAGAACATTTAGAAAATGTATTAAAAAGGAATAACTAAAATATCACATGGTCATTGTAGGTATAAATACCACAGAGGGAGAAATACACATAGATATTGTACTTAAAGTATGACAAGTACAAGTACTGCGATGGTCTTGTTATTGTATACTCATGTATTCATCATGGCAGGTTACAGGATAAGGTGGGTTCTACTGCTGTATGTACTCATGTGGTATAAAGTATATATTCTATCATCTCATTTCATATTTGCCTCTGGTATGAGATAATGAAAAGGAAAGTACTCCGCACTGTAAATCCTCACATTACGGGAGAAAAAGAAGACCCGGATAGTTTAATCAAACGGTGAGTTTTGCCCCAAAAAAATTCATATTTATTGTTAAAATTAAAAAAATTTAAAAACTCACCTCCCTAATTGCCCTTTAAGTAGCTGTCAGCTTGTGTGTCTTTCACTGCTGGAGCTCCCTTTGAGCAGAGTGTTAAGTAAAGCAGCTGGTTGAGTAAGGTATGAGTGTGTGTGTGTGTGTGTGTGTGTGTGTGTGTGTGTGTGTGTGTGTGTGTGTGTGTGTGTGTGTGTGTGTAAATACCCGTGGCATCGTGTAACATCAGTCTCATTGGTCTCTTGGCTCTGCCTCAGCAGTCCTCTCCTCTGGTCCGCCGGCCGGCTTCTCTCGGTCGGCTCAGGTCTGCCCCCTGCTGCCGGGAATCACGAACTGCACCCTCCCCCCCCCATTTTTACCTTCGCATTGAAAATGCAGAAGGTAATGTTTTGGCCGGCGTGTATTTATTTGTGAATATGTCCGTTTGTCCGTCCGTTATTCGTCTAAATCAGACAAAACTGAGCCGATTCTTATGAAACTTGGTGGGATGATTGGTCATGACCCAAGGAACCATCGATTAGTTTTTGGGAGTGATTGGGTCAAAGGTCAAGGTCAAGGTCACGAAAAGGTGAAAAACGTAAATTTGCGATATCTCGGTTAATTGGCATCCGATTTGCGTGAAACTAGTGCCAAATTGTTCATAATTCAATCTTGTGATATGCAAAGGTATGCGCTCTACCGAGTGCCCAATCTAGATAAAAATACATTCATTTTGATTTTTATAGCTTAAAATGTGTGGACAGTCCTGTGTGATGTCTTAAAGTATAAAGACTAAATTGACGATGATATTCTCTCAGACTTCTATTAAATCGGACTCATCTTTTCAATGCCCTCACTGGCTTCCCTTGACCCCCTTGAAGGATTACTGTCATCTACTAAGGGAGACATTGAACGTGTACATTAAACACAATTGTCAAGTAATTCAGAACAGAAGAATGAGAAGTATACAAATATTCAATATGCAATAATAATATGTATTTTTTTACCATCATTTCTCTCAAATTAAGATTCTTTTTTCCAGCTTAGTTTTATTATATATTTTTAATTGTTTTTGTGATTTGAATCCGACGTACTTTCCTTTGTAGATGTGTATGCAAGACTTTAAAAAGGTTTATTATGTATAACAAGTGCTTTACAAATAATATATTAACAAAACTATTAATGCTAATTTGAAGAAAATACATTTGAATGTTTTATAGCCAGTTTACCAAATTTAAATATAATTTAGAGGAAACAGCCTTTAAGATAAGTCACGAGTTACAGAAATGATCCCCATGAAACTTTCCAGGTGGATTAACTGCATTAAGTGATGCAATAGTTTATTGTATCACAGGTTGTAATAACAATAATAATAATAATAATAATAATACAGATGTTAGGTTTTACATATGCAAATGAGACCTCGTCTGAAGCCGACATGTGGGCGTGGCCTCTACAGTTCACCCGTAACCTCGGTAATGATGAAAAGACCGAATAAAGCTGTGAATTAAACGTTGAACCTCAAACTGAACGGCACATGAATACAAACATGTTCTTTTATTGGTGAATATACTTTTAACTCTTTATGAAGCCGGTCGATTACAACGAACACGATACGGAGTCTGGCGACCTGGAACTCGTCGGCGCGGCGGGGACGAAGAAAACCTCGAAGCGCCGCCTCGCCGCTGGGGGGGGGGGGGGGGGGGGGGGTTCCTCAGGACATCTTACAAAAATAATTACAACTCTATAAATTATTACCTACACACACATTTACAAAGCACCGAGAACGACGCCCGGACTGATGACCGGAAGAAGAAGAAGAAGAAGTGAGACTGAGGCTCCTTCACCGAGGAGGAGGTTACTGCCCCCCCCCCCCCCCCATGAATTGAGGGAGGAGGTTATTGCCGCCGCCCCCCCCCACCGGATGGAGGACTTGTCCACGTGAAGACGTGCAGCAACGAGGTGAGGAGGCCAAACGGCGTCTCACGACTCAGCACTTAATCCCTTAAACACAACGTGATGCCGTGTTCACTCATAGAAAGACATACAGACTCCTCTTCTCCTCTCCTCTCCTCTCCCCCCCTCTCCTTTCTCTCTCCGGTCAGAAGCCAAAGTCCCCCCCCCACGGCGGACTGGCGCCGCTGGGTGAGTTTCCGTTGGCGTCCCAGTCGGGTTCGGAGAGCCAGTCCTGGGGCGTCACCCCAATGTCCAGGACCTGGGGGTTGGTACGCGACAGCGCCAGTCTGGGGGGAGGGGAGTTAGACCGGTAGAAAAGGAAAAGATGCGATTAGCACCCAGCTGTCAGAAGCTAGCGATGCTATTTGCACTCGACCCTAAAATAAAAAAACAGAAAACTTCTCACAACACGACGTCCCCCACCACGAGTCCGACTGGAGAACGACTGATGGAGTCAGACGGACGTAGAGGCGTTGTGGTCGGGAGGCGCGTTGCCAGAGCGACGCTTCAGGAGCATCTGAACCCAGACCAGACCGGGGCGGATGCTGTTCTACCTTATTCTACCTTATTCTACTTTATTCTACTTTCTCCTCTCGTCAGACACCAGAGCCGACCGAGAGGTTCAGCATCGCTCCTCCGGCACCTTTGGCTGTCCGAGGTCACACAGAGGTCATACAGAGGTCAGAGAGAAGCTCTCTGAGTCCGTCTGGTTTGAGGCCGCCTGTCGTCTGCGTCTCGTTTTCTCGCCCGCTCACACAGAGAACGAGTCTATTCGGGATCCTGAGACAGGTGAGCGCTGCACCTGGGGGAGGAATGTAATGAACTCAAGTCCCGGAGGCCGGAGCGCGAGTCTTCTGGATAGTCCCTTTGGAGACATCCGAGACGCCCAGTGCCTCTGAGGCCTGAACCTCTCCTCCATCACATCCCTCGCTTCGCTTCTCCTTCAGTTCAGTCGACGGGGGGGAAGTCGTGACCCGCCGAGTCACGACCCGCCGAGTCACGACCCGTCAGCGTGCAGCGGAGTGGCGTCTCGCCCCCTGGTCAGTCCATCGAGAGACAAGCGGGGGAGGAGGTGACCAGGAGGAGCCGGAGGAGACAGAGTTACTCTGAAATCAGCTTTCATTTCAGAGTCCATGACTATAGGACAGGGAAGCTCCCCGTTGTTGTTGTTGTTGTTGTTGTTTTTGTGTTCGGGTTAGTGATGATACTACTACGCTACGTCAGGCTGGGAGCAGCTGACCGCCAGACGCTACGTTACCTGGAGCGCTGGAGACAAACACGGAGACGGAGGACAGGATGAAACTACGTCAGGAGGGATTTGAGTTCTGCAGTACACGGAAATCACCAGTGGGGGGCGCGTGAGGCAAAGCAGTAAGAGTGACTCATGGGGGACTTATTTAACAAAAGCAGCAAAAAGAGAGAATCAACGAGGATGAATTCTACAATAAATATATATATAAAAAAAGACATATCTTACCTGGAGAAGGCTTCATCCAAACCATCTTCTTTTTCCTGGAAGAAGAAGAAGAAGAAGAAGAAGAAGAAGAAGAAGAAGAAGAAGAAGAAGAAGAAGAAGAAGAAGAAGAAGAAGAAGAAGAAGAAGAAGAAGAAGAAGAAGAAGAAGAAGAAGAAGAAGAAGAAGAAGAAGAAGAAGAAGAAGGTTAGACTTCATGTAGGAAATCTCATGTTATTGTGAACTAAATTTAAACTCCATCATTTATTTAAAGGGCCAGTGCGCCCCAAAGTCGTGTCTACATGACAGTCCCCCAGAGGCATGAAGAGCAGTAGAGATGAAGATCATGTGTGTTCTCCAGGCCCGAGGCCTCCAGCAGGAGTCTTACGCAGGCCGGCGTGTCGTCGGCCCCTGGGGGCCGCAGGTTGTCCAGATGGTCGTCCAGGTGATCCTCCGCTCCGTTCTCATTGGCTGACAACACGGCGTCCTCAAAGTCCAGCAGGTTGTCCGTGGCGACGTCTGCAGGAGAGGCGAGGGACGGACCGTTAGCCGTGAGAGTCAAAGTTAACGCCGTGTGTGCACTTTCATTTTATAAATATTTTAAATATGAAAAGGAAGAAACAGAGGCGGGTCCCAAACATGTCAACGCTCCTTAAATGAACTCGACGTGGCCGTGTCTTAACTTTCAGGTTCTCTTCACTCGGGGAACATGTTGTTGTCCAGGTCGAGATGGATGATAGTTGTGTGTTTAATTTGAGTTTGTATTCAAGAACATAAATCTTCTAATAATTCTGTCTCCACCAAAACAATAGAAAAAATATATTAGAACAATTATTAAAAAGTTGGCTTATATTAGACCCCTATAATATTTCCCATAAATCATATTCACTCTATTTAAATCTGCATGAATAGTTTAGTTTTAACGCTGCACTATGGTCATTTTACGAGAAGCACTTTTAAAGTGTTCGATATTCATCATCATTATCATCATCATCATCATCATCATCATCATGTTCCAAATTCTAAGAGCTCAACTTTCTCTCGACTGCACCGAGAAATTTAAGAAATGGAAAAAAAGTCACACACACACACACACACACACAGGTCACCTGTCCCCTTCAGGCTCCCCGCGCTGTCGGAGCTCTCGGAGCTCTGGGAGCTGCCGGCCTCTCCGGCCGAGCCGGACTTCGCCCGCTTCCCCTTCTCTACGAGAGACGGAGACATTCAGGAACGCAGGAGACGTTCTCGCGGGACGACGACTCCGGCGCTCGGGGAGTCGGGCGCTCACCTTCTTTGGCCGCCTGCCAGAGTTCAAAGGCCACGGAGAAGGCCTGGGCGACGGTCAGCGCCACCGCCTGGGCCTGGAGGGGGGGGGGGACACAGCGTTACGGGAGGAGGAGGGCGCCACGCTCACCTCTAACTAAAAAACACGGGGGAGGTCCAGACCTCCACGGGGGGTCCGGACCACCTCACTCATTAAACCCCAAACACACGGGCTCCGCCCTCACCACTTTCCTCTTGGGGCAGAGGTAGGCGTGGCACTCCAGGGTCCCGTTGACGGGGGTCTGGGCGATGTAGGCGAACACTTTGTCGTGCAGCTTGTCCACCGTGCAGTACGAGATCCTGCAGAGAGGCCACGGTTAGAGGAGGCGGGGCCTGGGCCGACTCGGTGGTCCTCAGAGACGTTCAAGAAGGTCCGCGCTCTCAATTAATGCTCAATGCTGAGCTCTTATTTTGAAGGGCAACAGCAGGATGTGGCGAGTCGCCAAGAGGGGGAATGCTGATTTTTTTAAATGTATTTCAAGACCTTTTATTGAGAACTTCACATATTACAAGAGCTATACATTCATTAATAAATAAAGAGCAAAAAAATAAAAACGTGTTTACGCTGTCACGTAAACATGAACACTCGTTAAAACTAAAACGATTTATGCACATTTAAATGGAATAAAAAAGATTTATGGACAAATGTAGCTCTTTATTTATACATGAATTAGTTTTATGTTTGTGTACCTTGTAATATGTAAAGTCCTCAATAAATACAAATAATCTGCATTTCCCCTCGCGCCCCAGCTGCAATACCTCAGCGCCCCACTAGAGGGCCAGTCTGACGCTCTACCTGTAGATGGAGACCTCCTCCAGCAGCTGGCCGCCGCCGGAGCCGCCGCCGTCGTGCAGGACGACGCCCTGAGGGGAAACCGTGAGGGAGACTTTCTGAGGCTTCTTACCTCCGGCTTTGGCCTGGGGGGGGACACGAGTTTAAAATGAGAAAAACACGTTATATTAGACGTTATATTAGTGACGTCGTACGTTGAGTTTATCCACATTTGTGCACATGTTCAGTTTGCATTTAATAACTACAAAAATTACACATTATATACACAGGGTTCTTACACATGTTGACCGATGGATTTCCATGACTTTAAACCACATGACAGATTTGCACTTTAGTAGCACTTGAATGGCTCTTATTATGGTACTTTCGTAGTTTGACTATGATGAGGAAATGTTACTTTCTGTATTCTTGTTGTTCTTAGTTTGTACTCTAGGTTGAAATGCACTTATTGGAAGTCGCTTTGGATAAAAGCGTCTGCTAAATGACATGTAATGTAATGTCCATCACCAAATTGACATCTCGGGATAAACATGACATTTTTTGAAAATCTTGCGTATTGATTGCGTCCGGCGGCTTATATTCTGAGTGTCTTTCTTCAAAAAAACATATGAATTATTTCAAACTCGGTGTAAATTATGTGAATATATCACATTTCCATGACTTTTCCAAAAATGTTATGATTTAAGTTTTTTCCATGACTTTTCCAGGCCTGGAAATGACCGTTTTAACATTCCATGACTTTTCCAGGTTTTCCATAACCGTATGAACCCCGTTTATATATTTTAAGCTTGGCTGAGGAGGAACAGTCTCCGTATTGAGAAAAGTAACATTAGAAACAGACTTGAATGTTTCCCGATGTTCACTGAAGAGGTTTTTACTCCTCGGGCTCAATTTCTTTTTTATTCTCCCGCCACTGACCCATTTCAGTGGCGGGAGAATAAAATATTTTGGTTTTGCCAATTTCCTGCAAGTTTGCTTATAATTTTCGCAAAATTTGGACCGAAAACATGACGACGACGTCGGGGAAAACTTTATGAACCCGGTTTAGCTGCATCTCGTTTTTTCTTTAAACACCCAAGTGCAGCTCTCGACGTCACAGTTTCATCGCCTGTTGTTCACCGTGCCAGATTTACCCCCGTCCACCAAAAGAGTCCAGGAAAAGAAGATGATGAATATTTATGGAGAACAACAACGGGAGTAAATGAACCTGAAGGCGGCGGAGACGACGTCACGAGAAGAATCGATTTGCCTCGCCGGCGTTCCGACACGTGCAGAGACTCCCAGCATGCAACAGTGCTTTTGGCACGTGATCGTGGCGCCGTCGCTACCGGCCCTCACCGTGGCGACGATCCTCTTCACGGCGGCGGCCGACAGCTCCTCCCCCTTGGGCTGGTCCACGAGCGTCATGCCGAGGCGCCGCAGGTTGAAGGTCATGCCCTCCACGACGGCCTCGCGCGTGTCGGTCCAGTTCTCCGGGAGCTCTAGGGGGAGAAAGAAGAGTTAAAAACATCCGATGTCTTTTTTACGAGAGGCCGGCGTCGGACGCCACGGGGACGAGGAGGCCGAGTGTACATGGACTCTGACTTCCTGTGATAAGAGGAGGAAGAGGAGGCGAGCGCCGTGTTTACTGTGGAGGAGGAGGAACGGACCGTATCTGCTCATGTGGCGTCTTATCAGGTGTGCGTGTGTGTGTGTGTGTGTGTGTGTGTGTCGGCCCTGACCCGCTGGTTGTGTGTGCAGACATTTCCTCAGAGAAAGAAGAGGAGGGGATAAGAGGAAGAACAACAACATCCCCATTAACTAGAAATGCATCCTCCTCCGAGAGCACTCTGTTCCCTGTGGGGTGGGAACACACACACGCGCGCGCACACACACACACACACACACACACACACACACACACACACACACACACACACACACACACACACACACACACACACACACACACACACACACACACACACACACACACACACAGGAGAAGTGTCCAGTGTTCACACCACGGATCATTCTGAGGACCGATTCCAGCTCCTGGAGCCTCGAGGGGGACCAGGACCAGGACCAGGACCAGGACCAGGACCAGGACCAGGACCAGGACCAGGACCTCATAGCAATCCAGTCCAATGGTTCTGGCTCTTGGCTCTCAGGACGGCTTCAAATGGCATAAACATGTTTTTGGAGTCGTTTGAACCGTTTGTCCAGACGACGTTCAGACAAACGAGATTACATAGAAACAGTTTTTGGGAACAGGAGGTCACCGACGTGCGACCTTCAGGCTGATAACCAGGTGTTTGGGTTTCAGGTCGACGGAACAGACAGTTCATAATGCATACGTGACTAAAGGGTTGGTTTACATATGTACTACAGCCTTGATGTCTGTTTACGTTATTATACGTATTGTTGCACTAACCCCATTGTTCTGTTTAGTGCTGCACATCTCCAGCTGTGTGAATAAAAAAAGGAACATATTTTTTGAACTCATCCGAAGCCACAAAAAAACTAAAAACTAAATTATTTTCCTCTCAAACCCAAAAGAACTGAATTATTTGGACTCGTGGGAAAATAAATGCGAAATTTAGAAATCATTGGAGGAGAGAAGGAGGCGCAGTTTTGTGTTTAACTTTTTTTGCCGCCTTAAGTTGACGTGTCGCTTGAGTTTCTCCACACAGAAACAAACAGCACTTTAATCTCATCCCCAGAGATTTGGGACTAAATGTATGGAAACCAGAAGAAAGCCGAGATCACTCGACTGAAACTACTTTTAACAACTCTATAAAACATAGAATGTGAAGAGAGCAGCTTCCTGTGGAGGTCGAGACGCTCAGTAACACCTGGAGTAGAGCAGCAACCGGCCAAAGAGAGCGACACCTGGAGGGAAACAGCTGGGAGCCGTAAACACACCTGGAGGCCATCCACTGTGGGGGGGGGGGGGGGGGGGAAGAGTGTGTGTGTGTGAGTATCCGTGTCCCAACATCCTGACTTAAAGAAACTAAACATGAAGACGTCCAGCTGATGGATATCACACACACACACACACACACACACACACACACACACACACACACACACACACACACACACACACACACACACACACACACACACACACACACACACACACACACACTTAACTTTCCTTTACGTCCTCGCTGGTTTCACAACAGTTCAACGAGCATCAAACGGGGACGTTCAGCCGACGCCTCGAGAGGCGTTCAGGGTCGACGGGACGAATGAACACAAACTCCCACGGCGGTGACGATGCAGACTCGCCGAGTCACCCGAAATCTGCGGGGTCGGGGGGGATCAGTGGGACTTTGGCTCGTTGCAACTGGCGATGCGTTTGTTGTTTTGTTGAACTCTAATTTAATCAAACCGTGACAACTTGTTGACATTTATTTGACAGTCAGCTGGATTTTGATTAGACAACAAAAAACGGCGTGATGAATGGCCGCGTTTGTAGAACTTAGCCTCTGAGCCTCAACATGAATCTCACCACCACAAGTTTCCACTCGGCGGGTCCGCCCTCGTCACGGCGGGGGGCAGAGCGGACCGCCGCGCTTTGGCCTACCGGTCTGAAAAAGTGCATTAAACCTGCATTCTGTCTCCTGGCCACCAGGGGGCGGCGACTCTAAGTCAGATTGTAGACGTCTATGAGAAAACGTTCCCGCTTCTCTCTCTTCATCCCTTCAGTAAAAATCGTAAACATCGTAAACACGAGTTTATGGTCTCAGTTCTCGTCCTCAAGTCCTCTTCAAAAAGAGCCGATGTGCGTTCAGACCATGAACAGGGTCTGCTGTGGGCGGGGCTTCAACGTGACCGACAGGTCGCCACCACAACGGGGCACTTTGAACTCAGATAGAGTGAAGTTAGATATATATATGTCCATCTCTACACCGACATGTCACACGCAGAGTGATCAGATTAAGACACGTTTCATAAAACTAGTTTAATCTGACTCGTCTTAGTTACTGCTTACTCGTCAGTCAAGTTAGTCGCTGTATCTCTATAATATGACGTCATCCTTAAATCTCCATGCTGAATGGTTGCACAGCTTGTAGAAAAAAGGTCCCTAAATATAGAGAAAGCCTCTGGCTGGCGGCTGGACTCTGGCGGAGGGCCGGCGCCGGTCGTCCAGGGCGACCGAACCGGGCCAATGGCAGAGCGGCCTTGGCATTAAGAGAAATGCTCATCGGTGGCATCGGGTCCTGGAGATATTTGGGCATTGGGCTGGTGCTTAGGCGCTCCGACTCTTTGGGTTTCACCCGATATCCAAAATAAAAGTAAATCCCATATGAAAAAGAAAAGATGAATACGTGACTCGGAGGTCTCGGGCGCCGTGGTTCAGACGGTCTGGAGAAGACCGCATCACCTCGACCACGAGACGCCACGAGAGGCTCCTTCATTCACCGACTATGAAGACTGAGAGAAGAACGAGAGAGACAACCACAAGAAAGACCTCGCGGGAGAGAAGTTTACCAAACCCGTGAGGAGCGTCGCTGTGGCCTCTAATAAAAGTGAAAAACACGTCCGTCCCACCTGGCCGCACGGTGAAGACCTTCACATCTGGTCGGCCTCCATTCACACAGAAAAGTCTGAGTGAGTCTCAAATTCCAGAGGCGCAGACCCCCCCACACACACACACACACACACACACACACACACACACACACACACACACACACACACACACACACACACACACACACACACACACACACACACACACACACACTCCAGGTGAGCTCCTACGATTACATCGCTGTTTCCGTATAATCCACCCAAAATACGTTCTAATGATCACATACTTTCACAATTTCCTCTCTGGAGGAATCTCAAATGGAGCAGCAGCCAGCAGCCAGGAGCCAGGAGCCAGGAGCCCTGCTCCGGCTGACTCGCAGCATTCCTGGCTTGTCGTCGTGGTTACGGGCAGCTGAAGCCCCCCCCAGATTCCCCCTCTTCGCCCTCCTCCTCCTCCTCCTCCTCCTCCTCCTCCTCCTCCTCCTCCTCACCAGGACTTTACAGCCAGGATCAAGAGAGCTTTGGCTTATAAAGCGGCCCTTGAGTGCCCGATGGGCCCCCAGAGCGCCCTATAAGAGTCATATGTTAATGTTGCATTGTGGGGCACAAGCGGGGCCTGACCTGCTGGAGGGCCCTTGAGCAACACAACACAATAATCACTGTGACCCTTGACCTCTGCACTTCCATCCGGTGGTGCGGATGGAAACGGGAGAAATAATATAAACTAACTTAATCTTAAAAGTTGTGATTTATGAGTCTAGTGAGAAGGGAGAAAACTACAAATTAATAATGTGTTTAAAAAACATATTTAGAGTTTCTTTTAAAGATATGTGCTGTTTGTTTTGTTTGTTTTGTTTGTTTTTTACTGCCTGGTTTAAAAATAACTTTGATTTCCGGAGGAATTCCTTAAATAAGATTCAACCGATCTGCAAAAAAACAGATGGCAACACATAGCAGGAACAAGTTTTATTTTCCTCCACAAAACACCAGAAAAAACCCGCTTCTCTCGCTATTTTCATTAGTTTTAGTCCCTTTACCCAACAAAGTGAGACATATAGCGTTACACGTCTTTAAGTTTGATTTCCCTTCACAAAAAAATACTTCTATCGGTATTTTGAGTATTTTCTTTTGACGTCAAGTCCTTTTAACAAACAAAGTGAAACATAAAAACAACTTTAAAAACATCGTGTGGAACTTTTACGTTTCGCTTTTTTAACCAAATTGCTAGACTTTGCTCGAAACATAAAAAAATATCCGAAATTAAAATAAAACAAACCGCCGCAAACCGCCAGTTTGAGCTGTAAAAACGTATTTTAACCTTTTTCTTTAACGAAATGAAAGTTATATCATTCTTACTTCGGTGCCTGCCCGAGGTCCAGGACTGCTTCGCGGCACTCGGGCTCCGGACGATCGCTCTCCCGGCCGACTTGAGGGCATCCATGTCCGGCTGCTCGAGCTGCGGAGAGTCGGAGGAGTTCACCCGGGAATACGAGCTGTTGACCGGGGGACGCCGATGGGGAGGATGGACTTGTGGTGCCTTCACGTGCCGTCGGAAATAAAGCTATTTACGAGGAGAACGCGCACTCTGAACCCAGCAGACACGGAGAAGTCGTGCCGCGTTTGGGTAAAATCGGACATCGGAGACCTTTAAAGTTCAGGCGGTCGAAGCAATAAACAATCAATAAATACGTTTTTATTATGCTATTTAATTTGTGTTTGTGTGGTTTCTAAAAAAAAAAATGTATCAATGTATTTACGTCAGTTACCCTCCATTTTGGAATAATGCTAGTTAGAAAGTAGTAAATCCATTCAAATTGAATTATACTGACTTTAAAAACACACATATATATATATATATATATATATATATATATATATATATATATATATATATATATATATATATATATGTGTTGTTATGTGTGAATGATATACATGTGTTTTTTAAAGTCAGTATAATTCAACTTTAATGAATTTACTACTAATATATATATATATATATATATATATATAACGTTAATTCATTTTTTCAACAATGACATTTTTTTACAGAAACAAAAGAGCTGTTTTGTATTTGTTTTATTACTTTACTGCAATAAAACATGTTTCTGAATATAGGCCATGTGTAGCTTTAACCTCCTGAAACTGTGCAGCTGATGGCTCAAACTTTATATTTTTTAAAGTAGTACTAGATTTGGTATTTACAAAGAGACCCTGAAGGCATCACAAAACCACAGGACAACCACTTATTCTTCTGATTTAATGGAGATATTTTTTGGAAGATGTCAAAGAATTCAAAATTCTCCCCCCCCCCCCCCCCTCTTTCCAAATATTTACGGCCCACGGCTCCATCCTCTGGGTGATTTTAGGGGTCAAAGGTCACTCGCGAGTGTCTTGAGAAGGAAAACCAGACGCACAGAGGACGACACGCACACGTGCACACTGACCAACTCGCGTTGCCACTGGCAACACTTCCTTTAATAGTGACGGCCAAAGTGAAAGAGAGGCGACACGGCCACCGTCACTTTGAGGAAAGAAAAACAAACATGGCGGCGGAACAATGAAAAGATAAAACAAAGCTTTTTTTTCCTTCTCCTCCCCGTTCTTTTCTTCTTTTTTTGTAAACTTTCCTCTTGTTCTTTTACACAAAGTTATTTAAAAAAGCAACTTCAGAACTGAATTCACAACACCAGCGCGATCCATCAAAAAATATAAAATAATACTTTTTCTCCTCCCAGGTCGGCAACATGACATCACAACATGGTCAAAATGTTTCCAGAGGGGAGGGGGGGGGGAGGGGAGTCCTTTCCTCCCCCATTACATCACATTCACAGAATCCCACCTGGTAGAAAATATCCGAAATCAACAGAATATGACGACGGGAAGTCTATGAAGGAGGCGCCGCCTCGCCGTCTCGCCATCATCAGCCCAGAACCTTGTAAACACAACATCATCTGATTATGACAACAAAAATATATTCATAAATAACACCGACGACAGCGACGACCATGACGTCAACGGCACTCTTCTTGCGAAAAAAAAAGAAGATGAAAAAGAAAAGAAGACGCTGGCTACAGCGACCGCGGTCCGGATGGGCGACCGCACAACGTCAACACTTGGCACTTTAAGAACGGAAATAAACAAATAAATAGAAAACATTACTCGGTAAGTTAATGTACAGCGTTGTAAACAAAGTAAATGACAACTCGGGGTGGGGGGGGGGTACCGAGACTCCAATTTTTTTTTTCTCCCACCTTTAGGTAACACTGTGATCCACTCGAAGATTTCGGCCTCTGAATACTGAATTGAAGTGAGAGAGAAATCTCAAATGAAGAACAACGGGGGAGGGGGCGAGCGAGAGAGAGAGTACGCGAGCGAGTCGGTTTCTGCGTCCCAAGACGAGAAAAAACGGCAAGGCACTGTAAAAATCTGCAAACAACGGTAACGGAGCGGTGAGCTCGACATCATTAAATCCGGCGACGTGTGACTTAGTGGCTCTAATTTGGTCCAGAGGGTAAAAATAAATGTGATAAAACCGGTGAATGTTGACGTGTCGAATTCATTGTTCTTTTTTTAGGCCTGAACATCCGCTTGATCCTCAGAGGACTCGGCGCTCGTTCTATCCGCTCAATTAATTAATTAATTAATTAAGCTATAAAAAAAAACTAGAACAAACAAACAAAAAAACATCATAGATTTAAATAAACGGTACAAAACAAAAACATGAATAGTTTGACATTCATGTCTCTTTCACTGGGCGTCGCCTCACAGGCTCAAACTGAAACCATTCACACAAAACATCGTGAAAAGGTTATCGTTTAAAACATATGAATACAAAAATAAAAGAAAATGGTCATAAAGCGCAACATTTGAGTTGCGTGTTCCTTTCTCCGCCTTCAAAATAAGAGCGTGCCGTCTAATGGCTCAATCCCTATTAAAAATAATTTAAAAAATAATTAAAAGTCAAGATTGGAGACGAGTCTCAAAAATAATAGTCCAAAAGAACCGTGACCTCGGAAAAAAAATTATAAAAAAAAAAAAAAGGAAAGAAAGAAAGAGGCTGCAGCTCCGTCAGAGTCACTTCTTGAGGGGCTGGTAGACGGAGGCGTTGGGGTCCAGGGAGGAGGGGCTGTTGTCCATGAACTTGGACGAGTAGTGCGGCACGCCGGCGCCGAGGTTGCCGCCGTCCGAGGAGTAGGACAGGCTGGGCATCACCGCCATCACCTCGGCGATCTTCTGCTTCAGCTCCGCGATCTCCTGCTCCCTCTGGTGGATCTGGCCTGGGGGAGGCGGGATTATAGAGTCATGCACAATGTGGATATTTAAAATCACGACGAAAGCACATTTTTGTTGCGCTAGCAGATGAGATACAGCAATGCTTGTTGTTTGGAATCAAATCAAACTCCCAATAAAGGAATATCTAAAATAATCTAATCAAACTTCTTCATCACAATAACATAAAAAATACGACCAAAAAGAAACTAAGAAATTAAGTAGTCCTGATTACTGCCTAATACCCCCAAGGTAAAGAGGCGGTCTGGTACCATTTTACGGTTATTATATGGATTTTAGTTCAAAAGTAGAATTCTTTTACAGATGATTAAAAGGGTAACTTAAAAAAATATATACTTTTACCTGGAGCTTTTATTTTGAAAGTGAAAGACTATCAAACGCTGTTAAGCGTATGATGTAATCGCCTGGAGGAAATTCCTCAGAGCCAATTTACGTCCGCTTAATAAACCGACGGGCTCCCGATTGTTATCACGGACGGAAAGCAACATGACCCAAGAGAGAGAGAGAGAGAGAGAGAGAGAGAGACCTTGTGCTATCTCCAGCTGCCTCTTGGCGTCGCCGAGTGCCGAGAAGAGGTCCAGCTTGATCCGGGTCTCGGCGCTCAGGCTGTTCTCCAGGTGCTGCGTCTTGTCCTGCATGGCCGACAGCGCCGACATCAGCACCTCCGTGTCCTTCTCGTTCTCTTTGTACTTCCGTAGCTCCTGAGGGGAGGAGAGGAAGTGAAGGAAACGGCACCGCGCGGCGAGAGGAGATCAAATGAAACGTACGAGCGTGTACATTTTATACCGGGTACACCGGCCAGTTGCCCTCTACAAAAAGGGCAGGTGTAGGCGTGGAAAACAAGAGCCTCTGTTTACCGAACCGACAAAAAGAGGCTGCTGCAACAGAAGCTTCAGAACGGGTACAAAGTGCCCCAAAAAATGGTTGTAGTGGCTGAAATGTCTTTAAAAAAAAGGGAAATCAGACGGAAATGATGGTGACGGAAATCTAAGCCCCTTAACCCATCTTTACTTTACCAACAGAGCTGTGTCAACACACCGGAAGGCCCCGGGGTGGTCTCTTGATTTAATTGGATCAATTATCAATAAGATCAAGGGAATCATTTCAATGTGATCTCCAGCTGCTGCGAAGAGAGACTGAAGAGCTGCAGCCGCGAGAGAGAGAGAGAGAGAGAGAGAGAGAGAGAGAGAGAGACTGAAGAGCTGCAGCCGCGAGAGAGAGAGAGAGAGAGAGAGACTGAAGAGCTGCAGCCACGAGAAAGAGAGAGAGAGAGAGAGAGACTGAAGAGCTGCAGCCACGAGAAAGAGAGAGAGAGAGAGAGAGAGAGACTGAAGAGCTGCAGCCGAGAGAGAGAGAGAGAGAGAGAGAGAGAGAGACTGAAGAGCTGCAGCCGCGAGAGAGAGAGAGAGAGAGACTGAAGAGCTGCAGCCGCGAGAGAGAGAGGGACTGAAGAGCTGCAGCCGAGAGAGAGAGAGAGAGAGACTGAAGAGCTGCAGCCGAGAGAGAGAGAGAGAGAGACTGAAGAGCTGCAGCCACGAGAGAGAGAGACTGAAGAGCTGCAGCCACGAGAGAGAGAGAGAGAGAGAGAGAGCTGCAGCCGCGAGAGAGAGAGAGACTGAAGAGCTGCAGCCGCGAGAGAGAGAGAGAGAGAGAGAGAGAGAGAGAGAGAGAGGGGTCAGGGGAAGTCTTTCCCTCCTCACCTGACACTTGCCCTCCAGATCCCGGATCTGCTCCTCCTTCAGCTTCAGCTCCATGCTCAGCTTCTTGCACTCGTTCTCCAGCTCTCGGATGCGACCGCGCAGAGAGTCGGTCGACTCCACTCTGTCGGGAAAACGGGAAGCGAACACATTGAACCGCGTCCACGAGTCACGCGGCGATCCCCGGCGCGCCGGTCCGGGTCGTACCTGGTGGCGGCGGCCATCGCCACGGCTCGGGCGGCCGTGGCGTCCTCCATCTTCTTCCTCTTGCGCTCGTCGGTCAGCTGCTTCTCCGCCAGGCCGCGGGCCTCCTGCTCGGCCTTCAGCCGCTTCTCCAGCTGGGAGATGGTCTGCTTGTCCTTCTGCTTGGACTGGATGGCGCTGTGGAGCCTGGGGGGGGGGGGGGGGGGGGCAGACATGGTCAAGGGGGCCTGGACCGTAAGAGGAACACACTTTGAGAGATGAAATGTGGAGCCGTGGTGCCAACGGAGATTAAACTGGGATCCTGACCCCTCGTTTGCAGCCAGCACTTAGTCCAAATGTTACTATTTTCTTTAAATATATTTAAATGTATTTATTTAATTTGTTTGTTTAATTTATTATATTAAATTGTATATATTTAATTTGATTTATGTTATATATTTAATTTATATATTTATAAATGTATTTAACCAGGAAAAGCTTAATTGAGATTAATAAAAATCTCCTTTACAAGACATAGCAGAAGCCCATTAAACAAAGTCTGTGACAGACAATAAAAAAAGAAGATTTATTTTTAGATCACAGCACGAGTAAAAACCCAAACTAGGACTGGAGTCATCTCCTCCCAGTTTACACAGGTGCACACACCTCACATTTAAACCACTTGACCCTTCCTCCAACTCTTTCAACCTATTAAAAAAAACATTCTGCAAGTTAAGCTTTAAGTATTTTAACCGCAAGCAACTAAAGTGGAGAAATCAGCCGACTCTGCATGTTGTGTGTAAGAGCCGTAGCATCATGAGAGGTATTCACGGTTCCCCTGGGAGACAAAATACAATTACATAATAAAATGCTCCTCCACTTCTATTTTGATGAAAATAAAATTGTACATTATATATTTGAAGGGAGCTTGGCTTGAATTATTTATTATTTTTGTGATTATAATGTGATTATGATATGATTATAACGTGATTATAATATGATTATAACTTGATTATAACGTGATTATAAGCGACGCACTTGTTCTGCAGCAGCTCGTTGTCCTGGCGCAGCTGGCCCAGCTCGGAGCGCAGGCTGCGGTCCTGGCTGCTCATGGAGGAGAGCTGACTGCGCAGCTCCGACTCCGACTGCCGGTTGGCCTGAAGATCGGCCTTCAGGCGCTTCACGTCCTGCTCCAGCCTTTTCGGGGGGGGGAGGATAAAAAGGGGGCAGGGTTAGGGGAGAAAATCTCAATCCGCTGTTTGCGACCTTGACCCGTCGGAGTCTTACCGCACGAGGGCGTCCGGCTTGCCCAGCTGGTTGTTGGGGATGCAGTTCTCCACCGGGTCCTTCTGGCCTTTCCCCGCCCCTTTCTGCTTCTTCTCGTTCTTATTGGTCGAGGCGCCCGGCGGCACGCCTCCGTTTGACGAGCTGTGGTTCCGCGGCGACGAGTTGGAAACGTTGCCGCCGCCCCCCGCCGAGGCATTTTTGTAGTTCTTCCCCGCCGCCGCCCCGGCCGCCTCCTCCTTGGAGGCGGCGTGCGCGTGGGCGTGGGCGTTGGCGTTGGCGTCGGCGTGCGCGCCCTCCCCCACCAGGTCGTTATTCAGTCTCTTCGCCCCGACGCAGTTCTCTATGTACTCCGCCTCCTGTAGCTTGGAGTCCAGTGTGTGTACAATACTGTTGTTATTGATTCCAACCGCCGGTTGTTGTTGTTGTTTTTTGCCCTCGCGCTCTTTCGCGGCACCGTCTTTCCCCTTTTCCCGGTACTCCAGCTCCGGTAGCGGCGCCGGGGGGGGGCTTTTCTTCCCGGGCGGCGCTCCGTTTTGGGACGGAGCGACAGCGGCGGCGGCGGCGGGTTCCACCTCGGAGATCCCTTTAGCCAAGGCGGCTGGAGGAGGAGAAACAAAACAAGAGTCAACCAAAGGAGGACAGAGGAACGGAGACACGGGTGGAATGAGGGAGAACCGGAGAACACCCCCACACAGTGGACCCTCCCCAGGAACACGTTCTGCTGTCTGGTCTCAGGGAACCGGACCCGCTTGAGGGGTTTCTCTGTCCGAGCCGAGACCTCCTGAACAGCCTCGGTCTGGTCGGGATTATGTAACCCCCAGCGTCGCAAACACACGAGGGCAGAACTGCCCCCAAGAAATATAACAAGCCACAAATGGCTACGTAATGTCAATAATTTAATAGTGTTTTTGTTTTTATTGTGTGTCCTGTCTGTACACTATATATATATATATATATATATATATATATATATATATATATATATATAAAAACATTTAAAATGAATTTGTTTTATAATTGTTAACAGTTATTTAAAAAATGTAATATCCAAAAAGAAATAAGAAATTTGGGGATTTTTTCTGTTAAAAAATAATCAAAGAAAAGACTTATTAGACTTATTACTGCCCAATAGTCTTATTATTGCCATTGTTATGACAATTGCTTATATACTGTAATGAAGTATATTAATGTAATAATGTAGTATAATAATGTTTTGTTTTTTTACATGCCCCTGGGTTTCAGTCAGTGGGGGAAAATTGACCCCTAGAAAAAGTTTGTAAATGTTCGACCACGGTGACACCTCCCCTCTTTGTACCCCCCCCCCTCTTATGGATGATGTCATGATTTAATTTGTCTCACCCTCCTCCGCCTCCCTCTCCTGCCTCTGCAGCATCTGTTGCTCCGGCGGCAGCGCCTGCAGCAGGAGCTGCATGTAGAACTCGTTCTCCTTCTGCACCTCCTTCTGTTTCCTCAGCCGCATCTTGTAGCTGACGTAGCTCTTGAAGCCGAAGCCCAGCGTGACCACGGGGTAGCCGATGCTGCGGGGGAGGAAGAGAAGTTAAAGGGCACGAAATATCGACCCGGGCGGTGTTTGACCGCGACGCTCGGAGGGCGTTTACCAGTGAGCGGCGAACGGTCGACACAGGTCCACGTGGAAGTTCTTCAGATCTTTGAACCGGATGGCGGCTTCGATGTAAACAAACAAGATCCAGAGCGACACGGTGGGGAGGCAGACTCCTCTTTCTGGGGGAGGAGGACCAGCAGCAACACGGGGCTCACACACATGAAGACCAATGCACGTACAGGACTTTAATCAATATTTCATGGACCAAATATGTTGTGAAATCTGTGTGCATACACGGGTAATAACTATATCTTAAATGATGCAAATGAACGAGGGACATTAGTTTGATTAAAAGAATAAATATGCATAGAACTGTTTATTATTAGTCATACAGTAAATGAACATGCGAATGTAAAAACATTTCCAGGACTTTTACAAAACTTTTGGAACTGTCCTCTTTTTTTTTTTTTTTTAAGGACTTTATAAATAACCTTTTTAAATGACTTTTCCAGGTTTTCCCATGACAACACGGGGTGAACTTCAGGTACCGACCTGTGTGCCAGACATACTGGACCCAAACGTAGGTGCTGGCGGCGAAAAACAGCCACTGGACGGGGATGAAGAGGAGGCAGATGATGTCCGACGTGAACGCCACACACACAAAGAAAACGGAGAACGCCTGGAGGAGAAAGACACAACGACTAAATACGGCAGAACACACCGACACGTATAATAGTGCAGCGCAGGGTTCACACACACGTTGACCAATGGGTGTCCGGGACGTTTTTTTTAAATCTCAGTGTAAACATGAAAAAGTGGAAATGTCGTATTTACACTAACAGAGAATTCCAACTCATCCAGTAAATAAGCCTAAATAACACAAATGAACGAGAGACAATAGTGTAGATTAAAGAATAAATAATGTGCGAGTGTTAAAGAGCGTATGCCGGCTTATATTTTGAGCGTCTTTCTTTTAAAAAACACGTTAATTATTTAAAACTCAGGGTAGAATGTGAATAGAACACATTTCCTTGACTTTTCCAAAACTTTGGAGGATTTTATTTGTTTTCCAAATACTTTTTCAGGCTTGGAAAAAAAATATAAAATAATTTCATGACGTATGAACCCTGAGTTTATTGCATAGGATATGCATGTATTTTTACCTTCACATCATAAATACGGAAGGTTATGTTTTGATCACTGTGTTTTTACTTGTGTGTATGTATGTATGTATGTATGTATGTATGTATGTATGTATGTATGTATGTATGTATGTATGTGGGTGTGTGTGTGCGTTACTCACATAACTCAAAGTATTAAACCGAATCCCATGACATTTGGTGGGATGATGATTGGTTATTATCCGGGGACCATTTGATTAGATTTTGGAATCGATCGGGTCAAAGGTCAAGGTCATGAAAAGGTCAAAATCTTCTTTTTACCAAAGCGCGGTCAACTTTTATCCAATTGGCGTGCAACTAAAGCCAACATGTGACTGCGGCGAAGGCATGCGCTCTACCGAGTGCCCGTTCTAGATTATTGTGCATCAATCCAAATTGTGCTCTCCAGCTTCGGTAAGTGCAGTATTTATAAATGATATTATTATCTATGGGGGGCTCTTACCAGTCCCTGATATCTGAAGGAGTCGTAGACGCTTCGGATGAAGAGCCAGAACGGCCACAGGTACTCAAACCTGAACTCCAGAACAAAGTCGGCCAGCAGAACCAACACCCACACCACCAGGAACTTCAGGTACAGGAACGTGCTGCCAGGGGAACAGAATACAGACGGAGGAAAGAGGGGTTTATTAAAGCAATATAGAGACGGGAGAAAGAAACGGAGAGGATTTGTAGGCAGTGTCACGTTAAGTTCCTACTGTACATGAAGGCATCACAGGCCCAGTGAGCACAAGCACACATCTAGACATTAGGGGTTCTATCATCAGAGACAAGCGAAGTGGAGGCTAATGGTAGAGAGACTGAGACAGAGAGAGACAGAGAGAGAGAGAGATAGAGAGAGGGCGTCATGTCTGGACATGCTCCCCAGAGCACGGCTGGTTAGTAGTACCCGTCCGTCCCCTCTATAGGAAGAGGCTGCTGTGACGTCACCTCTCCTAAACAATAATGCACGCGCTCTCTTGTTCCAGTTCGACCGGCTATTTTTTTTGGGGGGGGGGGGGGGGGGGTATGGTGTCTCAAATGTAAGACCTCTGACAGACAAAGAGCACAGGTGAGAGCCCCGCCACCGCCGCACAGGTCTTCAAAACGAGCGCCCCCCGCGCTGTCATCTCAACCCCTCGAGGCTGATTATTCCCTCAAAAATCACACATTTTATAAAAAGAAAATATATATAAACAGATTTATATTGAGCGGAATGTATTACAAGGCACACGTACAAAATATTTAAATCTTTTTCTTAATGATTATATTTTACGAATTGTAATTCACCTACCAGAGAGAAACTAAAATCGCACATTTAACGGGCCTGTAACGTTTCAGACACAAAGCGAGCGCGTTCATTTAGCTCGAAATACACACAGCACAGCCTCGTCTCGACATGTACAGCGAGAGGGAGAGAGAGAGGCGCCATTGTTACACAATAACGTCCCTCCAGCCCCCTTTTTTTCCTTTTTTTCTTTTCTTCTTTCGGTACCTGCTATATATACCCTCGGTGATTCGGTTCCGTTTTAACGGCCGTCGGAGTTTGCTGCAGTCCGCATTGCGCCGCTTCATCCTCCCCCCGGTCGGTTACCGTGAGATATCGGTCTGGTGGCTGTAACTGGAGATGTCATCCGCTCATCCTCGCGTTCCCCACTCCTTCAATTATCCACCATTGTTGTTGTTTTATGCACATGAAACAAAGAAATAAATAAAAACAGTCCGCTGAAGGACCGCCCCTTTTCACGACACCGCACGGCGCGTGCACTCCCCCCCCCGCGCCCCGCCCCCCTCCACTCCGCTCCTGCTTTGCGTCTGACGTCACGCCGTCGTCAACGGAAGAAAAAAAAATGTCTGCGCCCCTACGAGTCGATGCATTTCTCTCGATTTTAAGCGTTTAATGTCCGCTTTCTGAACGGTGAGTGTAATCATATTCGTATATGAGGTGACCCATCGCGTGTTTTAGGAGTTAACGGCACTGCTTTGTAAAAAATAAATAGCCCGTTTACGCGTGATGTCGCGTGGGGAAAGTTCCCCCACGCTGGCGGCTCAGCCACGTTTGTTTGGCCGTCTTTGCTCCCTCGGTTTATCCACGTGATACAGTTTAATATTACTACTATGTTACATTACATGTCATTTAGCAGACGCTTTTATCCAAAGCGACTTACAATAAGTGCATCAACCTAGAATACAAACTAAGAACAACAAGAATACAGAATAACATTTCCTCAACATAGTCGAGCTACACAAGTACCATAATAAGAGCCATTCAAGTGCCACTGAAGTAATTTAGATTCAATTCAATTCAGTGTATTTCTATAGCCCAATTTCACACATTACGAATTTGTCTCAGAGAGCTTTACAATCGGTACACAGACATCCCTGACCTTTGACCTCACATCGGATCAGGAACAACTCCCAAATAACCCTTCAGTGGGAAAAAGGGAAGAAACCTAGATGAATGTGTTGTGGGGCAGTTTCTATGACAACAAACCAATGTCTGCTGTAAAGTCTCATTAGTCGTGTTATTTTTCTATCATTGTTTTCACTTATTTTATTAAATTCTGTTCTGGTTGAGTTACTGTTCAGTTTAAGACTGCTAATGTTTCAACAGATCCTATTTGCCATGGAGACGTTAGAGGAAGTGCTGCCATCTGCCGAGGGAAAAGAGATGGAGGAGAAGGAGGAAGAGGTTGAGAAGGAAGAGAAGGAAGAAGAGATTGAGAAGGAACAGAAGGAGGAAGAGATTGAGAAGGAGAAGGAAGAGATGGAGAAGGAGGTAGAGATTGAGAAGGAGAAGCAAGAGATGGAGAAGGAGGAAGAGAAGGAGGTAGAGCTTGAGAAGGAGAAGCAAGAGATGGAGAAGGAGGAAGAGCTGGAGAAGGAGGTAGAGATTGGGGAGGAAGCAGACGATGCTGTAAGAAAAGTTGATGCTGCAGTTGAGTTGGAGACAGGAGAAAAAGAGGAGGGTAAAGAACAAGGAGGTGGGGATAAACCAGAAGACCTGGTGATCCCTAAGGTAGCAAAGAAAAAAGGTGGCAAAAAGAAAAACCCGTTTCCCAACAAACCCAAAGAGAAGAAGCCCGGCGAGGGCCTGAACCTCAACAACGAGGTGGTGATGATGAGGAAGGAGGTGAAGAGGGTGCGGGCTCTGATCATCAGGAAGCTGACGCGACAGAGCGGCGCCCTGAAGAAGAAGAAGGGCAAAGAGCTGGAGGTGGAGAGCAACCAGAGGAGAGCGCTCCGGCTGCTGGAGGAGATCCAGGCCATGAAGACCCTCTCGCCCGACCTGGTAGGTGTCTGAACGCGCTCACTCATCTCTGTAGGCACTCGGGGTTCGGACGCATGTTGACCAGCGGCATTCCACGACACTTCCAGGACTTTAAACCAAATCTCGGTGTGTACATGAAAACCTTTTGAAAATGTATTATTCAAACCATGAGAATTACAAAGCATACAATACACCTTAAATGAAACAAGTGAGAGATGATAGTTTGATTAAAGGAATAAACATTACTCTACATGTTTATTCTTAGAAACACTTATATCAATATTTATTCTTTTAATCAAACTATTATCCTTTATGTGCAAATCCTTTGGACTTGGCGTATGCCGGCTTATAATTTGAAAGTCTTCCTCTCAAAAACGTATGAATTATTTTAAACTCGACGTAAATTAACACGTGATTATAACAACATTTTCATGACTTTTCCAAAACTTTTGGGATTTAAGTTTTTTTCATAACTTTTCCAGGCCTGGAAATGACCATTTTAAAATGACATGACTTCTCCAGGTTTTCCATGACCGTACGAACCCTGGTAGACACTCTTTGTGCCATTTCTAATTGGATAACCCCCCCCCCCCCCCCCGTCACTAGGTGTCCAAGACGGCCTTGCAGAAGACTCTCCACTTCGACCAGGTGTGCAGAAACCCCAAGTCCACTGCGTCCGACCGGGCCATCGCGCGCATCGCCACTCACCCCCAGTTCAACAAGAAGATCGAGGACCTCAAGGCTGCCGTGAAAGTCTTCAAAGAGGAGAGGATGAAGGCCGCGAAGCTGGAGGAGGAGGAGGAGAAGGAGCGAATGAAAGGTGGGAAGGTGACTTCACGGTCCCCGGACAAGAAGGGGGAGAGGGAGGAAGAAGAAGAAGAGGAAGAGGGTCTTGCGGTGGAGCAGGAGCTCCTAGACGACGAGGAAGACGACGACGATGAGGAAGATGACGACGATCTCCTTGGAGACGCTGAAGCCGAAAAGGGGAAAGAAATGCCAGAGTTTAGGAATGTGAGAGTAGCGTCGGTAAAAGACGTTGTGGAAAATAAACCTCAAGCTGAAAAGAAATCCCATCTTCAGTCTGTGCCAGTGGTGCTCCAGAAAGAGGAGGAGGAGGAGGGCGATCTGGAGTCGGACGGTGAGGAGGAAGACAAACCCGTAGCTAAACAAGACGAAAGTAAACCTGATGTTAAGTCTGCGCCAGAAGTGCTCCAGAAAAATAGGCATGAGGAAGAAGAGGAAGAGGAGAGTGATTTGGAGTCGGACCGCGAGGAGAGAGACGAACCCCAAGACGAAAAGACTCCTGATCTTAAGCCTGCGCCAGAAGTGCTCCAGAAAAAGATGATGGAGGAGGAGGAGGAGGAGGAAGAAGAAGAAGAAGAGAGTGATTTGGAGTCTGCCGGTGAGAAAAAAGATAAACCCCAAGCTGAAAAGAAACCCGTTCTTAAGTCTGTGGCAGAAGTGCTCCAGAGAAAGAAGGACGAGGAAGAAGAAGAGAGCGACTTGGAGTCTGCCGGCGAGGAGAAAGAGTACTTTGACGACAGCACCGAGGAACGTTTCCTCAAGCAGTCCTCCCAGTCCGAGGGGAGCGACGACGACGGCTTCTTCGTTGGAAAGGTGAGCAAATACAAGAAGAAGAAGAAGAAGCAGAAGCAGCAAGATGGCGGCGGAGAGGACACGGCCGCGAAGGAGCGCGAAGGGACCGGCACGGACAAGTTCCAGGGTGAACTCGACGAGCTCGAGTCCCGGCTGAAGTCGAAGGGGAAGTCGTTTCAGTCGGTGTTTTGCTCCTCACTCTTCTCGTCGAGGCCCGGCGGCGACGGCCGGGGGAGGGGCGGCGGCGGGTTTAGCGGCCGGGGGAGGCCGAGGGGCGGCGGGGGTCCGGACGGGGACTTCGGCCGACAACCCAGGTTCCAGAAGCAGGAGAGAGAGTCCTTCCCCTCTTTTGGGAGAGAGAGGGGGAGGGGGAGGGGCCGAGGCAGGGGGGACGGCATGAGGCAAAACGATCGGCGGGGTGGCGGCGCGGGGCGGCGGCGGCTTTAACCGGCAGGAACCAGAACAGGCGCTGCATCCATCTTGGGAGGCCAGTAAGAAACGGAAGGAGCAGCAAGGACAGATCCTGGCCTTCCAGGGGAAGAAGATCAAGTTTAACCTCGATGACTGAAATGGTTTGTTATATAACGCCGACTACGCACCGCGTTCAGGGGGCGGTGCTTGTTATCTGGCGCTCTAAGCGAGGTGAAACGGTGTTGCTTAACATGTTTGGAGGTAACTGCTTCTTCATCCTTCGCGGCGGGACAACAAACAGGAAGATGTGTGTTAGGTTCAGATGTCAAGAGAAATGTGTTTTCAATCTAAACTGTGAAAATGCCTCACCTGGAGATTTACTAGTTAACAACCAGAACAGTTAGTTGTAAGGATGCCAATTCTGTTAAAAATGTATTTCCGATGCGTTTCTCTTTAAAATAATTTATACACCTGTACACGATTCCACTGCTTTGTCCTAAGTTGTAATTAGGGTCCAGTTATTGTATAGTACACAATGTATGCAAGTGATGGACATGGACATGATCTTAAACTGAATGACTTTACCCTGTTTGTGTGTTTGAACAATATAAAGTTTATATACAGTTTTAATGTACTTTGCTGTCTTTTACTTTCAGGAAACGTCTTTAAATGTAATATGAAATGTACCTTCATCATAACAAACACATAAGGACGGCGGTTCGCTGTGTTTGCGGAGCTGCGCTGCCATTGGTCGGCCGCGGATGCGTCAGACGCATGCGGTGCTGCGCGCGCAACGCGGCAGCCAATAGTGGTCGACATGCAAATTCGGTTTAAAGTTGTGGCGGGGAATCGGAGCTCCGCGCGAAGAGCGCCTCGCGCTGTGTATCAACGGGAGAGTTGAGCTCTCGCGCCACCTTGAATACTATTTCATTAATTATTATGATAAGATGAATACGCCGCGATATAACGTTATATTGCACACGCGGAAGTAACGGGACCTACGGCAGTTGGACAACATGAGAAACGGGGTTCCCTCAATCTCGGTGGGCTCTCTCCGTGTTGACGCGGGGGAGGTGAGGGGGTCAGAGAAGACCTCCACCCCCACCGGAACACCGTCCTGCCTCGGGAGTACCGGGGAAGTGACCCGACCGACTGACGGGACGAGGTACGGCACACACACGCCCACTCGGACCCTCTACGCGCGTTTCCGACGGGTTCAGGTACCGAAACAAAATCGGATTAACCAAACATTACGCTGGAGTTTATTCTAATAAATGTAAAAGTCGCATTATAAATACTGCTATGCGAGTTGCTTCCTGAGTGAACTGGATGTCACGCAGCGTATTGTCATGATTAACGTGAGTCGGGTTCTAACGGTTGACGTTAAAGTTACGTAAAATACGGGTGACGTTAGCCGTAGCCACACATGGACGTTTATATTGTGCGACCTCACCGAGCTGTTATCTGTTGATAGGTTATATATGTTCTTAATTATGTTATAAGCTTGATGACATGTATCTAGCTGCTTGTGCGGTTTGTTTGTCCGAGCCATTGGGTCTCATGCGCGAGGACGGCGGGGCAACATTTTTAACTGGAAATACAACTTTACTTAGCTTCGTGAAGTACACGAAGATCACCGTGGTTGTTAACGGAACAGCTCAACCTGTCTTCAGAATAAAAGCATATGAAAAAAATGCAATTTAATGTAAAAGTGGTGGAATAAACGGCTTATTTTATCGGAAGTAGAGACTATATAACATATATAATCAAGTTTAAATTACAGCAAAAAAATAATAAACGGGTTTTCTCCTCCAAAATAAAGCAACAACGTCCAAGTTCCTCAGAAGTTGATCAGGGAAAACCAGTGGTGATGTCACATATTTGTATTTATCTCGATTTTTTTTTTACATTACACGTGAATTTTAATTTACCGTCTTGTGGTTGTGTGGAAAAAAAGATTTTTTTTTTTTTGTGGCGGTCGCCTGCTTTTATTCTGAAGGTCCATTTGAAACGCCTCGGATACATTACTGTATTTCCGGTGGCTTGACGCTTGTTTTACCTAAGGCTGAGGCATCACACACCGCGCCTTGCCGGACCACACTTTTTGCCCCACTTTGGTTCTTCGAGTGCCGCACGCGCGTGTCAGCGCTCTTTAACAACCGAGTTCCCGCGGGAGAGACGTCGGTGAGGAGGTTACCTGCGAAACTAAACGGTGTCCATTATTGCTGGGGAGAGAAACTCACGTTGCTCGGTAGGCCTTCGGGTGAGCGTGGGAGGGGGATGGGGAGATGTTGCTCCAACTAGCTAAACACACTGCTGAGGGGAGCTAGCTTCTTTCCCATTCACCCCCCACAGGTAGTGACGCAGGCCTCGAGCTAACGAGCAGCTCCAGGTGACGAGTGGGCGTCATGTCTAATGCACACGCATATTCATAGCTTTTTTAATTTCATGCAGATTTAAAGTCCCTAAGTGAATACAGTGGGTTCATGGTCAAGTTTATGAGGTGTAATTGCCCCCAAAATGGCTGCTCGTGGGATTCAGTAAGAAACATGTTAATTAAAAGTTCAAGTAGGCTTATTATTTTTAATTTATTTTTATTTTTATACAGGCAAAGAGAAGGCTGGAGCTGGAAGCCGGTGACCCCCAGGACCTCCATGATGGTGACTGGACCTCCAAAAAGCAGATGGCCCCGCTGTCCGTCACAGGGGGAACGGGTGAGACTTCATACTATAGGGGTTTATTAATTATAATTTTTTAGTTGCCAATGCAACAGAGGTGGAGAATACCAGCTGACTGCATATTTTATTTATTTTTTGTGTGTCAAAAGTTGACCCGATAGAGCAGACTCCCCCGACTCACGCCAAGCGATCAGTTTAAAATAAAATAGGGACATTCATTGATGAACAAAGAGTATCATGTGGTATTAAAACCTTTTAAATCGGTGTGTAACTCGCTTCTTGTTTGGCTTGGTGCCACCAGAAGGAGAATATAATAAGAATAAGCTCTCTACACTGACAAATTAGAATAAACGCATGAATCTGAAATCCAGGGTTCGTACGGTCAACCTGGAAAAGTCATGGGATTTTATAATGGTCATTTCCAGCCCTGGAAATGTCATGAAAAAAACTTAAATCATAAACGTTTTGGAAAAGTCCTGGAAATGTGTTATAATCACATCATTCACACTGAGTTTGAAATAATTAATATGTTTTTTTAAAGAAAGACGCTCAAAATATAAGCCGGCGTACACTCTCAATACGCAACGTTTTCTAAATGTTGCATGTTTATACTGAGATTTCAGTTTGGTCATGGACATGGACATCTGGTTTAAAAAAAAAAAGTGGGAATCCATCAAATAAATATATATATAATAATACATATTATTAGCGCTTTTCATTTCATCGCTCAAAAGGCTACAACACATGATTAAAAGATCCTAAAAGCTATGCATTATAAATTACGATAAAACAAACGATAAAAGCAAATAAGAACGTACAGAGCACATAATAACACATTAAAAGCCGTTTTGAACAGGCGGGTTTTGATTTGAGATTTGAACGATGAAAGTTCGGTGCCGTCTCGGATGATTTTGGGGAGAGTTCCAGAGGGAGGGGGCAGAGATGAAGAAGGCTCTGTCCCCCCGTGTCCGGTCATCGGTCAACGTGCGTAAGAACCCTGGAAGCGAATCGTCACAAGTGAATCCCCCCCCCCTCCCCTCCAGGCCCCGCCCCCCGTCCCGTAGCCCTGGTGCGTAAGTCGCTGTTCGAGCGGTCGCGCTGCGACACCTCGCTCGGCGTCTTGACGCAGCGGTTCGCGGCGATGCTGAGTCGCTCCGCCAACGGCGTGCTGGACCTGAACCTCGCCGCCCAGGAGCTCAACGCCCCCAAGAGGCGCGTCTACGACGTCACCAACGTCCTGGAGGGGATCCAGCTCATCAAGAAGAAGTCCAAGAACTTCGTGGAGTGGTTGTGAGTACGACTAAAGCGGCTCTAAAGCGGCGCTGAGCGACTCCTCGTCGGCGTGTTTCTAGTGCTTTCAAAACCGTTTGACAACGATTTAATATTCAACAAATGCGGTCAGGCCGTACTTCATCATTCCTTTGTGTTTTCTTTTTAAGACTGACATCTTAAACTAAGTTTTTAAAGATGTTGAACAGCGGCTCAAACTGAATTTATTGCCTGTATTTTATGTACAGTTAGTGTTATTGTTTTGTCTCAGTTCTTTTCCTCCTAATTGCCTCGTGACAGTTTAAAGTTTGTATGTTTTTAGTGATGTTTTCAGAGGTTCTTTTACATTTGTTATCCCTAACCCGTGTGTGTGTGTGTGTGTGTGTGTGTGTGTGTGTGTGTGTGTGTGTGTGTGTGTGTGTGTGTGTGTGTGTGTGTGTGTGTGTGTGTGTGTGTGTGTGTGTGTGTGTGTGTGTGTGTGTGTGTGTGTGTGTGTGTGTGTGTGTGTGTGTGTGTGTGTGTGTGTGTGTGTGTGTGTGTGTGTGTGTGTAGGGGCGGCGACGTGAACGTGCACCTGGATCAGGAGCTGAAGGCCCTGGTGGAGGAGGAGCGGAGGCTGGACGACTTGATCCAAAGCTGCACGAAGCAAGTCCAGCAGCTGTGTGAGAACCAGAACACACAGAGATATCCTTCTGAAGTTTGTTGTTGTTGTTGTGACCCAGATTCAGTCGTATCAAATGGGGCTTTACCCCCCTGAGCGACGTGTCCGACGGCCATCCCATCGGTGCCTTCTCCCCTCCCCCGCTCAGCTGGTGTGTCCCTTGTGACCTGCCAGGGTCTCCTGTCCACAGACTCCTCCCCCCCGGGGTGATTTTTATATTCCTTGACCCGGAAGGCTCACGTTCGCCTACTTGACCTACGAGGACGTCCAGAGGATTCCCAGCTTGAAGGAGCAGACGGTGATCGTGATCAAAGCGCCCGCCGAGACCAAGCTGGAGGTGCCGCACCCTGAAGAGGTACGAGTCTCTTCTTCTTCTTCTTTATTTAGTGAAACTCCAGCTTAAAACTCTCTCTCTCTCTCTCTCTCTCTCTCCCCCCCCCAGAGCCTCCAGGTCCACCTCAGCAGCACCCAGGGGCCCATCGAGGCGTTCCTCTGCTCCGAGGACCCCGTGCCGATGGACGTCAACGACGGCTCCGTCGCCA
Organism: Liparis tanakae; assembly: GCA_036178185.1. Lineage (NCBI taxonomy): Eukaryota > Metazoa > Chordata > Actinopteri > Perciformes > Liparidae > Liparis > Liparis tanakae. The sequence continues at coordinate 14,245,996 of CM070106.1, forward strand.
ACGGGAGCCACGGCAACGCCGCGGCCAACGGGAACGGCGGAGTCGCGCCCCTCGTGCCTTACTCGTCCTTCGTCCAGGTGTCTTCCAAAGGTGAGTCTCTCGCACTGGGGAGACCCCCACACACACACACACACACACACACACACACACACAAACACACACCCACACTCCCCGTTATCTTTCCAGACAATGCGCTCCGTTCTCCCGGAGTCGGCGTTATCTCCAGCCCGCCGTCCGCGCCGCCCGCGCCACTGCCCGCGCCCGCCGCCGCCCCGCCTCGCCCATGCACACCTTCCTCCCGCCCCCCCCCTCCGGAGACCCGCAGAGCTTCGTGAGCCTCACGCCGCCTCTGGCGCTGTCCCTCAGCGGCGAGGAGTACCTCCTGAGCCTGACGGAGGACGAGGGCATCACCGACCTCTTCTCCTCCTTCGACCTGGACCACTTGCCCCCAGACCGGCCCCCCCTCTGAGCCGCATACCGAGGGGACGCGAGAACAAAGTGTGTTTTTTATTGTGTACATTTACCTATCCTGGACAACGTGACCTGGACCGACTGACGCTCAGGTGTGCGGAGGACGTAGGAGCGCTTCACCCCAGAGCTTCACTCCTCCAGGTCTCGTTCTTGACCGCCGGAGAGATGACGTTATGCATCCTGACCTTCACAATAAAAGCCCGGCGACTTAGATGCCCGACGAGAGTCGATTTGAAGGCTTTAGAAATGTAAAAGAGGTCGCGTGTCTCGCCTGGACTTAAAGGAACAACAACGTACCTGAAGTCACGGGATCGGCCGATACCGTCTTGTTGCAGATATAAATGAGGACTCGGTATATTAGGAACATGAAGTCGGGCATCGCTTGGCGGACGGCGTGAATGTCTGAATGAAGTGGCGTTAACCAAATGTTAAATAATGTCAGAGCGACACCAACGTTGTCGTTCTATAATTTTTTTTAAATATAGATCCGCTCTGTTAAAGCCGATGTTGCCGTTCTCGGGGCTCTGCAGTGGTTTTCTCTACCGGCCGGTTCTATTATTAAAGACACCGGGAACGCTGAAAAGGAGATTGCCGTGAAACTGAAAACTCGTGCTGACGATGGAGTGCCTTAAAGACTCAGTTCGCCCCCCCTCTCCAAATGTGGAATATAGCTCTGTTAATGTGGTAATTCACGTAAGATTAAAGAGATGAGAGGCGTTGATGAAGACCTGTCAGATAGATCTGGTTCTACATCAAGATGTTTGTTTGTCTCTTTATATCAGTTTTTTATGATAATGATATTCGAACATAATTTGAATGTGGGTTTGAAATCGGCTGATTGACTGAAGGATGATTAAACTTTTTTTTTTTTTATCTCCTCAAATGTTTCTTTTAACAAATGTTTTTTTACTTCTTCGCCGAACAGTCAAATGTATCGATAAATAATAAAAGACGAAATCGTACAATAAAATAGCGTTTGTTTTGTGTGACTAATCGACTTCATTCATTGGCTGTCAAACGATAAATAGTTGTTATAATATAAATACTAAGAATTCAAATATAAGTTGTTTATAAAGATGTTGCAAGTCGTTAAAATATGTTTTCTGTTCACTCTAGTTGAATAAATGAAATGTTGGGTCACTAATACATTTTTAATTATAAGTTGCAGTTTATACATGTTGAAACATTTTGTTTATAGTCATGTGAAAAGCATGTTTATTATTAAAAACACCCGTCTAAATCGATACAGATGTTATTGATCAGCTGCTCCACTAAATCATCCTCCTGGAATAGACGATCTTTGTCAGAAACAGGTTTCTGTTGCCCCGCTCGGGTTGCATCATCTCTGGACCCCCGCAGGGAGACGTCGCCGCCTCTTGCAATACACGCGCGGCCACTAGGGGGCAGTGCGCTCCCACAGGAGCCCGTTGAGATCAGTTTGGGTGTTTTATTGACAAAGTGCTGCCCATCTCCTGCGAGATTTACGGTTTTCAAGTGGACGTTACTTTATTTAGAGATGCCTGAACTCAGTCGGAGTGTTTTTATTATAGAAATTGAGTCATTTTCAAACTGTTGGGCAGCAATAAAGACATTTCTTCAAAATCCGGTCATTTAAAAAAGAATGAAAAGACGTGTTTGACTGACATCATTGGTTCTCACTGTCATGATTATTATTGCTTTAGGCTTTTTTAATAGGTGCTTAGTGTATCTAGAATAGTTAAAAAAGGTCTATGGGGAATATATATTTCTATCATCGTTAGAACTAATTAATACGACTTTGTAGTCAAGAGTTATTTTTAATTTAAAGACCAGTTGGGATTGTAGTCTTCAGCCCAGGAAGCATATTGCAAGCAAAAAATAAAATAAAAAATGAAACTTCAGATTAATTTAAAACTCTTGCTCCTGTATTTCTCACAGCGTCCGTCATTTGTTATTCATTTCCTCCCGTCTCCCTGTCCTGTGTCTCCATCCAGCTTCTCTTTGTCTGCGCCGCCACAGCCTCTCCGCAACACGTCAGCTCCTCAACGCGATGATGTAATCCGTCCGGGGCCCGCAGCGCCCACACCCGCCCGTAGGTGGCAGTGTTGCCCCTCAAAATAACATAACACTCCGCCAGAGAACCCATTCAACCCAGTTCCCCACAAACGGTGGCACGCCCCCCCCCCCCCCCCCCCCCCCCCCCTGAGTTCAGGAGGGAGTCACTGGATCACTGCTGGTATTGATTCTTGTGTGTTTCTGTTGTTTTTCTCCGCGCCACAAAGATGTGTGCTGTGGGAAAACTGGAAGAGAAACCCGAAGTGAATATTGAATCGGGGTCATATTGAATTAGGTCTGTGAGTGTGTGTGTGTGTGTGTGTGTGGGGGGGCTCGCTTAAAGATCAGTCAATACGGCTGTCAGTCAATCAGCCAATCAATCGCTCAAGAAAGTTTCATTTTTAAAGCGGCGAAACAAAATACACAGATGGCCGAGCTCAACGGGTCGAGACGGGGACTAAGTCACCGCTTAAGCCCCCCCCCCCCCTCCCCCTCCTCCCCTAGGAGCGACTTGGAGAGCAAGTCCAACCCCCCCCGAGAGCGTGTAGGTTGATGGCCTCGTCCAGCTTCTCGTTCTCCACGCGGCGCTCCCTCACCAGCCAGGCTGTTGTTTTGACTGCTCTAATGTACGGAGACACAGTGTGTGAGAGAGAGAGAGAGAGAGAGAGAGAGAGAGAGAGAGTACAAGAGAGAGTTAAAGAGTCTACTACTCGCCTCTCATTGGCCGGCGAGAGCGCGGCGTCGTTGTGCGCGGCGCTCTCGCAGCAGCCAATCGGCTGGCTTTCTCTTTTTTTTAAGGCGATATTTTTGGGTTTATGAATGAGACGACTAGAGAGAGAGAGGGAGAGAGAGAGAGAGAGAGCAGGACGGGAGTAGTGTGCAGCTCAGAGAGAGAGAGAGAGAGAGGCTGCACGGCCAACACACACTTGACTGGAGAGGGTTGAGTTGGTTTGGGGGGGGGGGGGGCACTTTGAACTTCTTCTCGTCTAGACCGATGTTCCCCAGCAGCGGCGGCGGGTCGGGACGATGCGTTCAGGTACCAGCCGGGTTCAGTGGGAAGAGCTCCCTCGGCTGGAAGGTGTTGTTCTTTTAGTGTCGTCATTGTTTGTTTACAGGTGGATGTTTGTTGACACGAGATCTGACTGATGTCCTCCCTTTCTTTTCTTCAACCCTGTGATTAAATACCCGAATTCTGAAGCTTCCACTCGAGCCCCGTGAGGTCAAAGGTCGTTCAGAAGCCCGACCGCTTTGCTTTTGATATATATTGTTTGTACTTATTTGTCTTCACGCTCTAAATGTAGTCACTGTGTTCAAGCCTGTAGATTCTCAGCCGCCGTCGTTTTTGTTTATTCCGAGGCGATCCGGAGCGCCGCTCTCTTCCCGGTTTATTTCCAGGCCTTGAAAAGTCATTGACAAAAAGAAAAATCTAATCCCAAAGGTTTTGGAAACGTCGACCGACCGCTGCAGCTGGCGAGCCGACGACGACCTCGTCGTTTCACCCTCGCTGCTCTCTGTCCTCCGCGTTGTGTTCAGGGTCCTCTCGGATCGCAATGAGGACGAGGCGTTCAGGTACACCGCAACGTAGAAGTTCTCCGAGGTCACTTCCGTGTGATTGGCTCTCCGGGCCGTCGGAGAGCGGGAGGGAGTTCACGTCGGTTCAACCGTCACGTCGGTTACGCTCCCTCCCGTAACCGTGACGACACGATTCACCATCTCACGTGAGGAAAGACGTCCTGAAACACGCTGGAGGAGCAGGAGCTGCAGAGGGTGTGTGTGTTCTGTCTGTATATGTGTGTGTGTCTGTATATGTGTGTGTGTGTGTGTGTCTGTATATGTGTGTGTGTGTGTGTGTGTGTGTGTGTGTGTGTGTGTGTGTTTTAGGCGTTGGAACCTGGCAGCCATGTTTATATGTGGACTTCCGGTCCAGGAGTGAATATATTAGGTATTTAGGATTTGGCTGGATCCCCCTCACATCCAAAGGCTAACCCCCCCACACACACACACACACACACACTATCGGCTGAGTCTTTGCGTGGAGCCAGACCTCGGCCGCCCTCATTGGCTGCCAGCCTCATCGGCCAATAGAAACCCAGAACGCCGGTTTGTCATTTGCATGTCATTTGCATTGGGTCCCCCCCCCCCCCCCCCCCGTTGGCGATGTCAGGAGGCCAAATTAACCAGCGCTCCGTTTCCAGACGGATTTGCATCTCATTTCCATGGGAGTTGCTTAATGAGGGTTACTTAGCCGGGTGACCCCCCCCCCCCCCCGACTGGCGGGGAGGAAGCAGATAGCTCCATCGGCTAATTTCATTAGGGGGGGGGGGGGGGGGGGGACGCTTGACTGCGAGGGTGCCTTTGGATGTGATCATTAGAACGGGGGACGCCGGGCAAGCTGTTTGCAATGAGGCGTTTTCTCCTCCTCCTCCTCCTGCGTCCGGACATCGTGTCATATTTACCGTGAGGATGAAAGATGAGCCGCGCTGAGGAGCAGCGGCCGCATCCATCTCACTCAGCGTCTCGGGAAGCGGGCGCATTAATCATCCCATCGTCCTCATCAGACGCCGCCGGGCCCTGCGGCGGCGGCGGCGGTTGCGTGGCGTTGAGCGCCGGACAGACGGGGAGTGAGCGGCTGACTGAGCCGGAGCGGCGGGCGGCGGGCGCCAAAACTTCATCGATCCGAGGGACTTGGAACGGCCGCTCGGCGCCGCTTTAGATGGCGCTAATGTGTTGATGTGGCGGTGCCCGGCTGCACGAGGGCCAAATCACTTCTTTGATTTTTTTAAAGTTCTGCATCCATCTGGGTTCATCGGCGCTTCCTCTTTTTGCCCCCGGTGGTCACTTCCAAGTATTGCATTTATTTTTTGATTTTATATTTTTTCCCCAGATTATACTAAAATCTATTCTTTAAGAAAAAGCAACCTTTTGTTTTTTTTTATCTATTTATTATTTTAGTCTTCGTTTTTTCTAGATTGTTTTCATCATTTATTGAAGTTGAACATTTTTTAAATATTTTGAAATATATTTTGAATTTTTTTGTAAATTTGTTTACATTTTTTTCTTTTTTCGGCGCGCGATTATTTATTTTCTCAGATGATAACAAAATCTATTATTTCAGAAACAGCAACCTTTTATTTTTTTATTTATTCAGTATTTTATTTTCTAATATTTCAGATTTCACTTTCATGTGTTGCGTTTATTTGGGGGGTTTAATTTATTTCCTACCTCCAGATGAAAACAAAATCACAATTGGTCTGGACAAGCAGCTTTTTATTCAGGTGGTGGTGGGGGGGGGGGGGATTTAACTTTTACTGTCTTTGATGATTTCCCCACAGATGTCTTGTCGGCGGGTTTTCTACAAGGAGAATCGACCCACAATGCACCGGAGGGGGGGGGGGGGCACGCACGTCTACCGACACGTCATCAGGTTTTAGTTGTTTACCCCCCCCCCTCTCCTCTTCCACGACTCTTCCCGTCTTCCCTAAACTTCCAGTTTAAACGTGAATTTTATCTCTTTTTTATTTTGGGGGTTTGTTGCTCAGGGATTCATCAAATGCTCTTCATGCAGATTTCATCTGTTCATTAGGAAACGGTGACTCCTGTTTTCTGCATGTGCACTAATCCTGTATAAATAGTGTGTGTGTGTGTGTGTGTGTGTGTGTGTGTGTGTGTGTGTGTGAGAGAGTATGTGTGTGTGTGTGTGTGTGTGTGTGTGTGTGTGTGTGTGTGTGTGTGTGTGTGGGGTGAAAATGCCCTTGTTTGCTAAATCTGCAATTGTTCTGGCTGTACAGACCAGCACTCACACACTCATTACCAGTGTTTAAGTGTTTAGTGTGAGGTGCTTATAGACACACACACACATACACACACACACACACACACACACACACTCTGGTGGTCTCTTTAATGGAGGAGGAGAAGGCCTTGACTGTAGATGCATTAAAGCCTAACAACTCTTAAGATGTCTCTCTTTTCTCTCTCTCATCCTTTCTTTCTTTCTTTTTGTCTTAATGCTTTCAGTTCAGTCGGGTGCTTTATTTGTCTTTGAAAGAGTATTCCTTCTTTCTTCCTTTCTTTCATTCCTCTCTCCTCCCTGTTTAGTGTTTGTCCTTGGGAGTGAAGTGATGTCAGTCGTCTCTTCACCTCCGTCGTTCATAGACGGAGGTGAAGAGACACGTTCTAGTTTAAACAAGTGAATGAGAGCCAATCAGGAGGAGTCGGGAGGCAGTTGTGACAAAGAAATATATATATATATATATATATATATATATATATATATATATATATTTATTTTGGGGAGGGGGGGTAATCTTAAAGCGGCAGCTAGCAGTTTACTCACAAAGAACGACAGTTTATTCTCTTCTTCTCTTTTTAACCCGAATGTCATTTCAGTTCAAATAAGCCACTAGCCCCCCCCCCCCAAAATCATCAGCATCACTTTTTGTTTTCATGGTCACTGGGAAAGGACACGACGGGTCATTATCGCAGAATTAGATGAGAGTTGAGGTTAACATTTGTGCTAGTCCACACAAACACACACACACATAAACACACACATACACACACACACATACACAGCGCTGCTGTCTGCAGGCTGTGTGTGTGTGTGTGTGTGTGTGCGTGTGTGTGTAGATTATGGTAAAGGGCAGCTCTACGTGTTGACGCCCTGAGCGCCGGCTGCGAGGTCTCAGCCCGTCCACGTTGCTGCGTTGCCGCGGGGACGAGGACGCCGGCTCCAGGCGGCTGCTTGTGTAACTCTGACCCAGAAACCGTCAGAAAGATGACCTCCTTTAGCTTCTGGAAAATCACCCTGACTCCCTCCCTCCCTTCCTCCCTCCCTCCCTCCCTCCCTCCCTCCCTCCCTCCCTCCCTCCCTCCCTCCCTCTCCACCTCTTCCTCGCTTGTCCTCTCTTGGCCTTCTGTCCTCTTGTAAACTGTCTTTTCTAAATCGGTCTTTCGGACTTTCCGGATCCAGATTCTTTCGTAAGACTTTTCTTTCTCTCTCCCTGAAACTCAGATCTGGGCTTCGTAAGTCCGGCTTGGATTCTTGACGTCACAACAGCAACGCTTTAAAAACTCTCTGAGTTTATTTCTGTTGGCTCCACTGGTTCAACCTCCAGTTCTGACGAGTAAAACCAATGCAGACGTGACTTGAACCGGCATTCTCTCTCCTGACCACCAGGGGGCGACTCCTCTGGTTGTATAGAAGTCTATGCTTCATGTGTTAAAGCTGCATTCTCTCTCCTGACCACCAGGGGGCGACTCCTCTGGTTGTATAGAAGTCTATGCTTCATGTGTTAAAGCTGCATTCTCTCTCCTGACCACCAGGGGGTGAAGCAAAAACTCTAGGAGGGGAAAACATTCCGGTTCACACTTTCATAATTTCTTACCGGAACGTGTCTCAGTGCTTCAAAAATCATTGAATGCACACACACACACACACACACACACACAGCAGCACACACACACACACACACACACACAGGTCTCTCCTTCACCTCCACCCAGCGGCTTCAATCCCAGAACACGCCGATCTATATCTTCCAGATTAAATAAATACATATCCCTCCTCCTCTTCTACGGTTCCATGCGCTGGGGAAGAGGAGGAGGAGGAGGAGGAGGAGGAGGAGGTGTGATGAAGATGACGCAACCGGCAACGTCTCGGTGTAAACATTGCTTTCATGGATTATTGAGATAAAACTGAAAAGAAATGGCACAAAATAAGATTTCTGCACACACACACACACACACACACACACACACACACACACACACACACACACACACAGATGTATTCTCCCTAACCCGTCCTGCCCTCTCACCCCCCCCCCCTCCTGTTATTATGACTTATATAAGCTGTGTTTCTGTTTCTGTTTGACCTCTCACTGTGGTGACAGTTAGTGCTGTGAGAGCGCCGCCCGGTCCCGTCCAATCATGCTCATGTGTGTGTGTGTGTGTGTGTGTGTGTGTGTGTGTGTGTGCGTGTTTGTGTGTGTGTGTGTGTGTGTTTGTGTCGCAAGTGTTTTTGTGTAATGTATTTTAAATTTTTAATTCACGGGGTGCCAACAAGGAAATATCCTGGCAAAAGTTATACAGTCACATATTCTCAGCGGGGGAGGGGGGGGGAGGGGAGGGGGGCTCTTAAAGGGCCGGTTGCAACTGAAACACTTTATAAACTACTCCCTAACACATCGTAATAACTCGTTGAATAACTTTATTTGAGTGTAGACCTATTCCACATGAGAACATTTATCTCAAATGATAACATAATATTTGAAATCTTTCAAAATAAAAGCACAGGATAGTTGTTTATTACATTTCCTGAAGAGAAGGTGATCATGTGTCTTTCAAGCCGTCGGTGGACATATCGAAAGGATGTATGAGCACAGGTGTCAGACACGGGGCCCGCGTGTCATGTCCGCTACTTCAGAGGCTTTTATTCTGAAATATTCTGCTCAATTAAAGCCAAGCGTGACATTATTAAAGTAACCAGACGTGCGAGGGCTCCTGCGGGGGAATGTTCACTGCTTCCAACGTCTCGTGGGTGTTTTGCATATGTTTGTCTTGTATGGCGGGAATGTGCCGAACGAGTAGGAAGTGCACGCACACACAAGCACGCACGCACACACACACACACCCCCACACACTCTCACACACACACACACGCACGTACGCACACACACACACACACACACACACACACACTCTCATACACACACACAAACACACACACTCTCACACACACACACACACACACACAAACACACACACTCTCACACACACACACACACACACACACACACACACACACACACAACACTGGCGTTCCCGCTACACTCTGGGCTCAAAGCGAGTGAGTACACGGGCCTCGGAGCCTCGTGTACACTAAGTGTGTGTGTGTGTGTGTGTGTGTCAACACGTGTTTGTTGACAACTCCGGACCCCCCCCCCCCCCCCCCCCCTGTCTGGCCAATGCTAGATGTCAACACCACTCACCAACCAACCAGCCCCCCCCCCCCGCAGCGGGGAAGATGTTACGCAACTTAATCCCGACGGTTCTCGCACCCTCAACTGAGTCTGCCAGGCTGCAGATCTGTTCCGCGACCGCCTGTTGTTGTTGTTGTTGTTGTTGTTGTTGTTATTCTCTCTCTCTCTCTCTCTCTCTCTCGCCTGATTGCCGACTACATTAGCGAGTTAATTACGTGACCTGACACGTACCGCTTGGTGAGAGTCGCCTCGGGGGCCGGCCGCCGCTCGCCCCCCCGCCGCGTAAACAAGATGCAAAACAAGAGGCCTCGTCTTGTTCATGTGCTTGTCTGGCGTGGTGAAAACGTGTGTGTGTGTGTGTGTGTGTGTGTGTGTGCGTGTGTGTGTGTGTGTGTGTGTGATGACTGTTTGATGACTGATGACTTTCAAGTCTCTGTCTGTCTCTCTCTATAGCTTTATAGCTATGTAACCAGTGGCCTGGTTGTTGGGTTCCTGTGCACTGAGTTCACCTCTCTCTCTCTCTCTCTCTCTCTCTCTCTCTCTCTCTCTCTCTCTCTCTCTCTCTCTCTCTCTCCCCATGGATGAGTCATCGCAGGATAATCAGGCCCAGAGCTTTACGAGGATAACTCAGCCCGACAGCGGAGACACGCACGCTCCTCACCGCCATCGCCGTCCAGTCAAACACACACAAAATGTCAGGGAGAGAGAGAGAGAGAGAGAGAGAGAGAAGAGAGGAAGTCGATCGATCAAGAGGAGAGTTTGTTTTCTCTGTGTACTTAAGAGTTTTTTTTTTCCTCCACTGACTTTCTGCAGGCGTGCATGTCTTTGCATAATTAAGCCTGTGCATTGGTTTTTATATATATATTTATATATATATATATATATATATATATATATATATATATATATATATATATATATATATATATATATATATATATATATATTTATATATACACACATTTATATATATATATATATATATATATATATATATATATATATATATATATATATATATATATATATATATATATATATACAAATGTGTGTGAGACAGTGTGTTCCTCTCCTGCTGGTTGTGGGAGGTCATTGGGTGCAGTGAGTTGGCACAACAGGGTTTTCCCCAGGTTACTGACACGGCCAGAGCCCAGGATAATTATGGCATTGTGTGTGTGTGTGTGTGTGTGTGTTGTGCATGTTGTGTGTGTGTGTGCGCTGTGCGTGTTTATTTTAGCAGAACATTCTGCTCTTGCCTTCATTCCCCTCACATTCCCGCTCCTGTGCTGTTTCTGAAGCCAGTGGTGCCATCTGTCAGCTCTGTGTGTGTGTGTGCATGTGTGTGTGCATGTGTGTGTGTGTGTGTGTGTGTGTGTGTGTGTGTGTGTGTGTGTGCACACATCTTCAGAGGGGAAGAGTATATTATGCAAATTAGAGAGAGGACGATTGGGGGAAGAAGAAAAAAAAGCAGAGGGTGGCTGTGGAAATGGTAATGATTCTGTGTGTGTGTTTGTGTTTGTGTGTGTGTGTGTGCGCCTGTACGTGCGCGTGTGTGTCTGAGTGTCTGCCTGAGAGCTGCAAAGTCAGCCATTAATTTGACCCCTTCCTGGCAACGTGAGTGTGTTGTGGTTTCACACTGTGTGTGTGTGTGTGTGTGTGTGTGTGTGTGCGTGTGTGTGTGTGTGTGTGTGTGTGTGTGTGTGTGTGTGTGCGGCCGGTCCCACCAGTTCCTTTACTGGAAGCACACTGTGAACCTGGAGCAGTCCAAGTGTTGTTCGGGGTGGAAAGAGGGCGTCGGCATCAGCTGCAAAAGAGTTCAGCCAGCCCACATTACCCACAATGCAACGCGAACACCGACCGGGTCGCGAGATCGGTTCGGTTCAAAAAATAAAAGTCAAGTTTAAGCCAATGGGAGGCCGCGTTGGGGCGGGTCTAGCGGTACGATGAGGTCACACACAGGCCGGCGTGTGTTTTAATCTTCTAAATACTGATATTTATTCAAATAAACGATAAAACATTTATATTTACTACTTTTAAATCCTTTGAATAAATCAATAACTCTCAAAGCTTCAGACACATTTCATTTCGTTCGGCTGACAGCTGCACATTTCTTCACTCGTGAAACGCGCGGCGCCGACATTAAAGTTGATTTCTCTCCAGATTTCGTCTCTAATTCGAGAGACTTAAAGGATTTCACGGTTTTACTCGATTCCACTCGGATCGCTCCTTCATTCATGCAGCCGTACCCCCCCCCCCCCCCCACACACACACACACACATACACACACACACACACACACACACGCCATGATGTCTGATGTCTGGAACAGGTGGAGTTCAGTCTTTAGATGAAGGTTCCATGAACTCCTCGAGGACACTCGGCTGTCCCGACGTGGCCTTCAGGGAACACACGGTGTGTGGGTATCTTACGTTTTTCGGTTTGTTTTATGACGTTCGCCTCTCGGAACTACAGATGAAAAATCTCCTCTCGGCTAATAACTGGCACATTTACAGAAATGTGTTTATTAATGTTCTTTATCAAATAAACCAAAAGAGAAAAAACAAGGAAAAAAAACACAAGGACTTTTTCTCGCTGTACATTTTATCCGAGGAAACGAGCCCTGGGTTCTTCAAGTAATATTAATAATAATAATAACTTATATAGCAAGAGTTTACCAAGTTCCCTCCAGAGAATCAAGGCAAAACAATCAGAATGGTAAGATACATATATAAAATAAAAATAACTGAATTAGGTCATTTTTCTCTCGCTTTTGTTGTTTGGAAGAAATAATCTATTGTTCCCTTCAGTGGATGAAAGGCCACTAACAACTGTAATCTGTGATTACATATTACATACACTACTATTTAAAAGTTTGGGGTCAAATAGAAATATCCTTATTTCTCAAAGCATTGTTTATTTAAATGAAGATAACATTAAATGATTCATAAACTCTCTCTCTACATAGTTAATGTGTAGATGACTATTCTCTGGTGTTTAGTGAAGTCTCTCCATAGTGTGTAGAGGCCCAGCTCCATGTTCTAGTGGTACATTGTGTTATCGCCTTAGAAGACTAGCGGAGGGGTAGAAAACCCTCAAAACCCTTTTTATGTGAGCGCAGCTGAAAACAGTTATGCTGCTGAGAGAAGTTATAAAACTTTGAGCCACAAGAAGAACTACATTCATATTTACAATAAAAATCATTATTTGTAACCTTGTCAATGTCTTGACTATAGTTTATATTCATTTTGAAATTATTTAGATAAATAAAAGTGAGTTTTCATGAAAAAGAAAAAGAAAAATTGTCTGGGTGACCCCAAACTTTTGAACGGTAGTATGTATATATATATATATATATATATATATATATATAATTCTTGTTCTCAATGCTCTTGTAAGTCCCAGACAAAGCGAGGTGGTGATGATGAAAGTAAAGGAGCCGTCGTGAAAAGCGACAAAGCAAGGTCACAGATAATTAAAAAAGATAATTAGGTGAGATCTTCCGTCTGGAAGCGAGCCGCTCAAACTCTAACGTTATGACTCCGCCCCCTGAGGGGGCGTCGACCTCAAGTCGGAGACTCCCTCCATCTTGAATCTGCAGAGATGAGAGCGTGGACCACGAGGTCACGTCGGGAACGCTTCGCTTCTCTTAGTCCTGGCCACCGGACCGACCTTTGACCCCGGGACCGACCTTTGACCCCCGGGCGACATGACCACACACTTCAACACGCCGGACTGCTGCTCAGGCACAGGGAAGAAAACGCACTAGTATTCAGTTTGTCCCTCGTACGGGAATAAAAGATTATGAAGTGATTCACCTTTTATACTTTACGTCACCTCTACCCCCCCAGAGTAGGATCAATAAACCTACGGGACACTGGAGATGTGACAGCAGAGTGTGTGTGTGTGTGTCTCTCTCTCTCTCTCTCTCTATCTCTCTGTCTCTGTCTATCTCTCTCTCTCTCTCTCTGTCGGAGGTGAGCCAGTGAAACAGGCCTGATGGCCGCTCTTCATTGGCGCTCGTGAAGGAGGGGGGCGCAGCGCTGGAAGTCCGAAGTCATCGTATCTGATGCAGACGGAATCATTCTCAACAAGTCTGAGATGTGTGTGTCTGTGTGTGTGTGTCTCTGTGTGTGTGTATGTGTGTGTGTGTGTGTGTGTGTGTGTGTGTGTGTGTGTGCATGCGTCCACCCCTCCCCCTAATAACTGATTCTGATCACCGACCTGGCATTGTCTCGTAGTTGCCTCTCGAGAAATAAAGCAGGAAAGAGAGGAAAAAGAGAGGAAGCCTGACGGCAGAGAGCAGAATCCTAATTAATTGTGATGAATATGCAGATTGAGTCGAATCCTCTGGATGACGGATCCTTTCACCGCCATCCGCTCCAATATTTAGACAGAGCTCAGGGACAAAAGGCAAAGTCTACGCCGAGAATACAATCAGCCTTCAATTTAACTTTCGCTGCTGGTTTCACGTGTGTGTGTGTGTGTGTGTGTGTGTGTGTGTGCACGGGCCTTTCAGCCTCCATCTGTTTCCTCTGCTGCAAAAAATCGGTCCACCAATGAGTGTTTGTCTGTTCCCTCACAACGTCTTCTTGTTTTTAGTTTTTTTGGTTGTAGGAATAATTTTCTTTGTTGTTGTTGTTGTTGTTTGCACGGCTTCCTTCTGGGGTAATTTGCGTGACTTTTAGCAACTCAGGAGAGCAGCAGGGGGCAGATGGATTTGAATGAAATCGAAGAATCTCGGCGAGAAAAACAAATCAATTTGACTCGAGACGTTTTTCTCGACGAGAGTCGGGTTCTCTCGGTTCCGCGTGGTTTCAGAGGCCGATGTCGGGGGAGGCCGTTTCCTCTTTGTTCGTTTAAAGGTCAGCGGGCCCCGGAGGCTCTGAGGAGTTCTCTCCTCGTCCAATAGCTGGTGAGATATTTCAGGTTGGACCAAAGTGATGAGCCGACCGACCGTATCTGTGCATCGATGAGAGAGTTGAACGTAATCTGATGCATTAAACACGTACAAAACATATTTAAAATGTTTTAAAATGAAGTGAATGTCGAAATGTCTTAAAGCTGCATTCTTCCCAATGGCCACCAGGGGGCGACTCCTCTGGCTGTATAGGAGTGGATGAGGAAACGACTCTCCCTGATCCCTTAGTAAACATTGTGAACAAGAGTTTATGTTCTTGATCTTTAGTGTTACGTCATCTTTATTACAGCGTGATGTTCATTTAGCACATTGTGGTAGTTTATAGTTAAATAAAGGATGAAGCAGGCTGTGCTGTAGGGCGGGGCCGATGAGCCCACCGACCGAGACCTGTTGACAGGTTCAGAACTCACGCTTTAAAGATTCTTCTGGAGACGGATCTCATTTATTTAGGTTTTTTATTTTTTTTATTTTTTTGTTATAGTAGCTAGTTTACGAGTTTTCAGAGTGTTCTGAGGTCTCTGAGTGTTCTGAGGTTCTAAAGGTTTCTGGGGGTTCTAAGTTCTCTGAGGGTTCTGAAGGTCTCTGAGGTTTTAAAGGTCTCTGAGGTTCTGAGGTCTCTGAAGGTTCTAAAGGTCTCTGAGGTTCTGAGGCCTCTGAGGTCTCTGAGGGTTCTAAAGGTCTCTACGGTTCTGAGGTCTCAGGTTCTAAAGGTCTCTGAGGTTCTGAGGTCTCTGAAGGTTCTAAAGGTCTCTGAGGTTCTGAGGTCTCTGAAGGTTCTAAAGGTCTCTGAGGTTCTGAGGCCTCTGAGGTCTCTGAGGTTCTCTCTCACGTTGCCAGAGGGACTGGTTCAGCTCCTCGTCTTCTCTTTGATGGCGTCTGTAAACCTTAAACCTTGGGGGTCTCAGGCCTCTGAGATGATTTAGGGATTAAAACTAAATCCTTCCGTGGAATGAAATGTTTTTATAACATCGGGTCATTTTTTATTGGAAGTTACTCGACGGGATCTCAAGCTTCAGATCACGAGCGACGCCAACACAAACGCTCCGGAGCGCGCCTCACTCACCGCCACGGAGCCGGGAGAGTGAGGAAAGGAGATGAGGTAACAGGAAAGGACCCAGACCCGACCTCCACTCCTTTCATCCTCCACTCCACATTTATCTCTCGCTCTCTTTTCAATTCTTTCCATGTTTCCCCCTTTTATCTTTCCCTCTCCAGCCGGCACGGACTGATCTCATCCCAATAAATACGAGCGTGTGTGTGTGTGTGTGTATGTGTGTATGTGGGGGGGTGAGTCGTGTGTGTGTGTGTGTGTGTGTGTGGAGTGAGTCGTGTGCGTTTGTGTGTGTGTGTGTGTGGAGTGAGTTGTGTGTGTGCGTGGCTGGAAGCCGTGTTGTGATCTCTGAACCACAGGCAGGCCGAGATGGCTGAGATATCGCAGCCCGGGTGTAAAACTGTGTGTGTGTGTGTATTAAATGTGTGTGTATTTAATGTGTGTGTGTGTGTGTGAGACAGACACACAGAGCCACAAGTGAGCCGACCTTGACGGCCCCCTCAGGTCAGTGGACGATGCTAAAGAGTTCTGTTCAGGCCGTTTGATTTGTCCATTCTGGGTTGCTGTAGAAACATGGCCGCCCTAGAAAAGGGAGCTTCTTCTTCTTCTTCTTCTTCTTCTTCTTCTT
The DNA here is from genome assembly GCA_036178185.1 of Liparis tanakae. Classification (NCBI taxonomy): domain Eukaryota; kingdom Metazoa; phylum Chordata; class Actinopteri; order Perciformes; family Liparidae; genus Liparis; species Liparis tanakae. The sequence goes on from CM070106.1 coordinate 14,262,081, forward strand.
CTTCTTCTTCTTCTTCTTCTTCTTCTTCTTCTTCTTCTTCTCCTTCTTCTCTTCTTTCGCGGCCCAGGTTGAAGGTCTTGTGCACATGTTTAGGTGGCTTTCTGCCAGCTGCCCGGTATGAATGGCCTCTCCTCCTCCGCGTCGTGCAGCTGGAGGGAAGATGTCTGGAGAGCGTGCGTCTGGACCGACGCCGCGGGCGCTCACATCCCGCGGCGTCGGAGGACATTTTGGAAACGGATTTCGCCGACAGACACCGGACACGTGGCGTGTTCTTTTTGTTGGTGTGCTTTTCGTTATCTACGTGATGAGGAAGCTGTCGGTCACACGTCGACACACACGTCGACACACACGTCGACACACACGTCGACACACACATCGACACACACGTTGCTCATATAGAACATCATCGATGACTCTGTTCAGGTTTCTCAAATCAATGTTTTTTTGTTTCAGTTTCATGAAATCACAAAACAACTGACAAGTTACCAACTACAGCGGCTGAACCGAGATGATTCATATATATATATATATATATATATATATATATATATATATATATATATATATTTTTTTTTTTTTTTTTTTTTTTAAATAATATAACATGTAATATATCTACATATTTATATATTTATATGTGAATATACATATATATATTTATTTATATATATATATAAAAAAAAATATTGAGATATTTAAATATCTATATATACATACATATATATATATACAAATACATATATATATACATATTTATAAAATAACATACAATACAATATTTATATATATATATATATGTATTATATATACATTTATACATATTTATTTATATATATATATTTATTAAAAAAATGTATATATATATACGACCACGAGGCGGCCGCCGCTCACCGGAGGTAAACGACAGTTTAATGGAGTCGGGGCGTCCTCACGGAGACGTGTCCCAAACACGAGAAATCACTCAAAGAAAACATGCAGGGGGTCGCAACACACACACACACACACACACACACACACACACACACACACAGGACCAGAGTGTCTTCTGGGTACACGTGTGTGTGTGTGTGAGAGACATGTGGATTTCATGTTTTTGAGCCCTTTGATGTAATTATGCCCCCCCCCCTCCATCATTATGCTTTTCAGTAATGAACACTTTCTCTTTTGAATAAAAGAAAACATGCAACTCCACACAATGGAATATTTAGTAGTGTTACGCGTCCTCCGGGGGGTTCGTTCTCCTGTTAGCGGTGACGCGTGAACACGGCTCAGTGTGTGTGTGTGTGTGTGTGTGTGTGTGTGTGTGTGTGTGTGTGTGTGTTATAAGACCTGAGATGGGGTGAGTCTTGTTGTCCTTCCTGAATTATTGAGCACATGGGGGAATACGAGAGTGAGCGCTCACCCCGGCTGTCACGGGAGCACACTGCAATTCATATATATATATATATATATATATATATATATATATATATATATTTTTTTTTTTTTTTTAATAATATAACATGTAATATATCTACATATTTATATATTTATACGTGAATATACATATATATATTTATTTATATATATATAAAAAAATATTGAGATATTTAAATATCTATATATACATACATATATATACAAATACATATATATATACATATTTATAAAATAACATACAATATAATATTTATATATATATATATATATATATATATATATATATGTATTATATATACATTTATACATATTTATTTATATATATATATTTATAAAAAAAATATAGATATTTAAATACCTATATATATATATATATATATATATATATATATATATATATATATATATATATATATATATTAACATCTTTTGTTTTCACACGCGTCGTCTTTGCCGGCTATTTTTAAAAAGTGAGATTGACCCGAAAAAAAGCTCATCCAACCTCCGCTGCTTTAATCCTGATTCAGCTTCTATGAATTTGACAGAAGGAACAAACAAGCACATAGAGGAGGGGGGAGGGGGGAGGGGGGGAGAGGAGGAGGAGGGGGGGGAGGGGGCATTACAGCGTGATCTCTTCTGGTAAAGCCTCTTACGGAGCTCTGGGTTTACGCTCCTGTCAAGTGATTTGGGGTTTTGTGTGTGTGTGTCCGTGTGTGTGTGTGTTGTTGTTGTTGTTGTTGTTGTTGTTGTTGTTGTTAATTTGTGATGTTGAGTCGATGGGACGTCCTCACAAGTGTAGCGATACCAACGTGTTTGTATTCATTTCTGTCCCCGTGCTCGTGAACGCAGACTAACCTCAGACACACACACACACACACACACACACACACACACACACACACACACACACAGACACACAGACACACACAGACACTCACACACACACACACGGACACACACAGACACACACACACACACACACAGACTCACAGACACACATACACACACATACACGGACACACACAGACACACACACCTTTAGTCTTCGTCTTCTTCACTCTTCCTCTAACAGATCGCCCGGCTGCTCATTGATCTCTGCAGCTCCGTCACGTAAATAAAAACAATGTGGAGGATCCTAAATAATGATAATAATAATAATAATAATAATAATAATAATAATAATAATAGTAATAATAATAATAATTTGCGTCTCATCATTACGGCTCTTCATCAACAACTCAAAGCCTCTTCATCGTACCATTTTATTTCCAGCACGTTAAGAAAAAAGAAAAGAGAAACCTGTCGTCGTCGTCGCCGTGGCGACCCCGGGTCACGGCGCCGGCGCTAAGTAAACGTTCCCATTCACGGAGCCACGAGGGGTTAATGAGCCGACCCGCCGACCTCGCCAACGCTCCGAGAAGAAGTGAACGGCGTGAAGACGCGGCGCCCAAGAGAGGACTTTTTACTTCGTATTTCTTTATTACAAACACTCATCAGTGATGGACTCAGTGACCCGGCGGCGGCGCCGCGGTTCTGACCCGTTCATCACGGGTCGATCTGCATGAAAAGGTCAAAAATGTCTGACCTCATAATCTAATTCATGAACGTTATTTAAAGATCCTCAGAGACGCGTCACGGAACCACCGCCACGGGAGAGCTGCCTGGCTCAAGGGGGCGGGGGTCGAACCGACAACCCCCTGATCTGTGGAACGTCCTCCTGATTAAATCTGATGAAATCAAGATGAAAAGAGAGAGAGAAAGAGAGCGAGAGAGAGGGAGGGAGAGAGAGAGAGAAAGAGAGCGAGAGGGAGGGAGGGAGAGAGAGAGAGGAGGGAGAAAGAGAGGAGGAGGGAGGAGAGAGATAGAGAGAGAGAGAGCGAGAGAGAGAGTCACTTTAACTTTCTGAACGTCAGTGTGAACATTGTTCTTATGTTGTTTTTTTCAGCTTGAAGCCTCCTCGGGTGTGACGCCTCCAAATAAAGAGTGGGATGTCCCCCTCTCCCCCCTCTCCCCCCTCCCCCCCTCTCCCCCCCTCCCCCTCCCTCCAGTCAGAGATGCTCTGCTTTGACCTTTCCAAACGATGAAACGAGAAACCCTTCCACCGCCGTGCGTCACTCTCACACACGACACTCGGCCTTCTGCGCAGAGATGTGGTGCGCAGAAGGCCCCCCACACACACACACACACACACACCCCTCTGATTATTTTGGGTTTGACTCCACCACCAGCCTTCAGGGCGACTCAAACCATCAAATAAATATAATCAGAGGACGAGCCTCATATTCACCCTCCACCCCTTTTTCCTGAGGGGTCTCACACACACACACACACACACACACACACACACTGACACTCACATACACACACACACACACACTGACCGCGGGGTGACTCTGGTGGAATGCGTCTCTCGAGCGTCAGCGGGCCGAGCGCTCTCACGTGGCGAGCAGCGACAGGGCGCGCTTTGTTGGGCTGGAGGACGCACACGTCTGTGTGTGTGTGTGTCTCTGTGTTTCTGTGTGTGTGTGTGTCTGTGTGTGTGTCAGTGTGTATGGGGGTCTCTGTGTGTGTGGGGTGTGTGTGTACGCGTGTGAAGGAAATACACATGCAGCGGCATCCTTGAATAGGATAAAAGTTTGCGGTGAATAATCAGCCTCGCACGTCGCATTCGGGGAGTGTGTGTGTGTGTGTGTGTGTGTGGAGGGGGGGGTGACGGGGGGGGGGGGCATCCGTGGCCCCCCCCCGTTAAATAGATATCAATTATAATTCCTCGGCATGAAGAGGAGGGTACTCCGTCTGGTGTGTCCTTGTGTGTGTGTGTGTGTGTGTGTGTGTGAGTGTATGTATGTGTGTGTGTGTATGTATGTGTGTGTGAGTGTATCTGTGAGTGTGTGTGGCTGTGTGTGTATGTGAGTGTCGGTGTGTGTCTGTGTGTGTGTGTGTCTGTGTGTATGTGAGTGTCGGTATGTGTGTGTGTGTGTTTATCTGTGAGTGTCTGTGTGTGTGTGTGTGAGTGTGTGAGTGTGTGTGTGTGTCTGTGTGTGAGTGTCTGTGTGTGTGTGTATGTGAGTGTTGGTGTGTCTGTGTGTGTGTGTGTGTGTGTCTGTGTGTATCTGGAGGCTCTCATTCTCTGGTTCCTGCTGAGTTGTAATCAACACTTGGTTCGACCCCGTCCCCCCCCCCTCCACACACACACACACACACACACACACACACCCTTTTTAAGTTATTTCTAAAGCCCGGCTCTCATCCCGTCCGAGGTATCTGGCTCCGTTGGTCTGGGGCCCCGATCAGGAGGTCTGACGGTCCGCCTGCAGACACACAGGCCTGAGCCCAGGGCGAGAGAGAGAGAGAGAGAGAGAGAGAGAGAGAGAGAGACTCAAAGGGCTGCTCAGGATACGCTCATCAAGAGGTTGTGATCCAGCCCAGGCAACCTTGCGTTGACCCCAAGAGTTTTATAGCCGGGAGGGAAAAAATGCTGCATGTGTGTGTGTGTGTGTGTGTGTGTGTGTGTGTGTGTGTAAGATGAGTGGTATAAAGTGTGTTTCTGTTTTATTGATGTAGAGATGAACTCGGCCCCCGGAGCCTCTAAACTATTGTGAGTTCCACCCCGACGGCTCTCATGTCCACAGGGTCTCCGCCACGTTTTATAGCTGCTAACAACATTAAATAAGACAATGGGGGGGGGGGGGGGGGGGGGGGGGGGAGACCAGAGTGATTGGAGGCGTCTCACGTCCGCCTGCTAAAAGAAAATAGGATGAAAAAGAAGCCAGAGGGCAGAAAATGGTTATATTTATTATTTAAATGTTATTATTACTTCTTTGGATTAATAATTATACAAATGTATATTATATATTTATTTATATTTGAAATCTTTGAGAACAATACTTGATTTGGATCCTTTATGGACCGCGTTGTAAACATTAAAAATTACGTTTTTTTTACGCTCTCCGGCCCCAGCGTGCCCTGGCCTACTTTTGTTTAACAACATCAGTGCACGTGGAAGTTTTAAGTGCACGTGTGTTTTAAGTGCATGTGTGTGTGTGTTTTTCACTGCAAAAACAACTTAGCTTTGCATGTATAATGCAGGACTCTCTGGCTATGGATCCACGTATCATCAGGAGTGTGTGTGTGTGTGTGTGTGTGTGTGTGTGTGTGTGTGTGTGACCTCCTTCGCTCAGAGGAGACGTGGGACTCGGGTGCTGATGAGAGGAAGCCGCCGTGCTCTCGATGGCGGATATGAAGCGGGCCGTGTTCACGCGGGACTTCAACGCTTCGACGGCTCGCCGCGAAGCGACGGCGCCGTGTGTTTACAAAAAAGTAGCGTTATATAACCGAACGCACGCGTATGTGGAATCAGTCGCCATCTGGTCCCTCAGAACGTCTCTCTCCATCAGTCACGAGCACGGCCATTTAACCACAGATTTAATGTGTAGGCTTCTGGAAACACTCTGTGTGAGTGTGTGTGTGTGTGTGTGTGAGTGTGAGTGTGAGTGTGTGTGTGTGTGTGTCTGTGTGTCTGTGTGTGTGTCTGTGTGTGTGTGTGTGTCTGACAGCCCTCTGTACTAACAGCCCCTGTAGCAGACCAGATACCAGCCGAAGATTAGGATGTAATTACACGCCACTTTCTGCTCCATCTCTCTGTGCCCAGGAGAGAGAGAGAGAGAGGGGGAGGAAGAGGGAGAGGGAGAGAGAGAGAGGAAGATGGAGAGAGAAAGAGAGAGAGAGGAAGAGGGAGAGAGAATGTTGGCGATAAGGCTGGGCTGTGTAAGTCAGACTGTGGTGTGTGTGTGTGTGTCTGTGTGTGTGTCTGTGTGTGTGTGTGTGTGTGTGTGTGTCTGTGTGTGTGTGCGTCCTGATAGCACCCTTCCCCGCCTCAGAGCCCCCCCCAAATAAAATCCCCACCTTTCACCTAACTCACATCGCTCCGCAGCCTTCAAATGTTTTTTTTGTGTGTTTTTAACACAGGATGTGCTGCTCTGTGCTCTCATTGGCCGTCTGTCGCCATGGTAACGTGATGCACACGCCACCCCCCGTCCCACGCTCGCGTGCCACACTTGCGCCGTAAGCGTCAGACATTAGGATAATCCTTTCTCTCTCATTTAAATGCAAAATCAGCAAAAGAAAGTGTGTGTGCTTGCATGTGTGTGTGTGTGTGTGTGTGTGTGTGTGTGTGTGTGTGTGTGTGTGTGTGTGAGTGTAGGGAGGGGGGTAAGGAGGGAAGTAAAGGCTGTTAGGACATGCAATCTGGCTCCCTCAGTTCAGGTTCCCTGTATTCACACTGATTTGCACGAAAAAGAAAAAGAGGAACTTTAATCTCACTTCTCTCCTCATTTAAATATTGCTCCGTGTGTTTCTTCTTTCTTTCCCGCGTTGAAGTTTTTAGGTCTCCGCTCACTCACCTCATCATCTTTACACCCTGTTATCATGTTACCATGGTAACATGATAACGTGGTAACACAATAGCATGATAACATGTTATCTTATCATGTTATCATGTCACCTTGGTAACATGGTAACATGTCTCCACGGTAACATGATAACATGGTAACTCAATAACACGATAACATGATATCATGTTACCATGGTGATATGTTATCATGTTACCATGGTAACATGTTATCATGTTATCATGGTGAAATGACATCATGTTACCATGGTGACATGTTATCATGTAATCATGTTACCATGGTAACTTGGTATTGTGCCTTCATGGCTCTGGAACTGTCAAAGTTTAGTTTATCTTCAAAGATTCCCCAATCAGGAGCAACGTGGATGTGAGCGAGTTTTATGCCAACATCTGACAGAGAGATGGAGGAAGAGAGTGGGAGAGATGGAGGGGTGGAGAGAGATGGGGGGGGGGGAGAGAGAGAGAGAAAGAAAGAAAGAAAAGGGGGAGTTGCACATTTTCTGCAGGATCAAAAGCTTTCAGGGGATTTTGGAGCCTCGAGCTGGTATCTGTGCTGCTGTTGGTGTGTGTGGAGGGGGGGGGGGGGGGTCCAGGGGGCTTTGACACAGATGTGAATATAGAAAAACAAAAACAGCACACACACACACACACACACTGCTCCTGCGTGAGGACGTCATCTAGTAGTTATCTAGTAAGTACCCCACCCCTTACTACCACCACCGTCCCCACCTACTGGACACACACACACATAGACACACACACACACACACACGCACACATGTTAATATTATGTTCACACTCATTACTCAACTAGAAATACACACACTTAATTTTAAAAAATCAATCGATCAATATTTAAACACACACACTCACACACACACGCAGGCCTTCGTCGAGCCGTTTTACCAATTTGGCAGCATGTTAAAATCCTGAGTGGATTATCCAGAGTTTCTAAATCATAACGAAATCACTGAGATTAATCGTCGTAACACAAACTCAACCTGCCGGTTAATCCCGTAATCTGTCCCCATACACACTGCAGAGCATCACATACACACTGCAGAACATCACATACACACTGCAGAGCATCACACACACACTGCAGAGCATCACACACACACTGCAGAGCATCACACAGACGTGTGTTGTTGATGTGAGTTTTTAAAGCAAATAAAGTTTTAGTCAGGACACCTGTTTGTTTGTCTGTTTGTTTGTGTTTGTGTGTGTTTGTGTGTGTGTGTGTGTTTGTGTGTGTGCTTATGTGTGTGTTTTCCTGTAAATATTCTTCATGTTCCGGCACCGTGACTCAAATTCTGCCAGATGCTGCGCTGCGTCACACACACACACACACACACACACACACACACACACACACACACACACACACACACACACACACACACACACACACACACTTGTGGCCCTGATTGAAGCCCTGTCCTCTAAACACAGGATGAGTCTCACGGTGTGCCCCCCCCCTCCCCCCCCAGGTCTGAAGTTGTTGTTTTTAATCTGTTTGTGCTTTACAATAAACAGACGCGCGTATTCTTCATCGCTCTGCGTTTAAAGACCACTTCTCATAATGAAAGTGTAAAGCCGCTCTGATGTTTGTTTTGAGGCAGATCTAACGCTGTAATCAGATCAGGGGGGGGGGGGGGGGGGGTTGTTTGTTTGTTTTTGGGAGTGAGGATAGTGAGGCGAGGGTCGTGGAGCGGTGAGATGATGGAAGAGAGTTTGGGGGGAAGCGATTGGTCCGTGGGTGTTGGGGGCGGGGCTAGTGTTGGACCAATGAGTCTGTCCTCCAGACTGTTGGCCTGTTATTAGAAGTCCTGTGTCAGCCTGACGGAGACGTGACGGAGTATATATATATATACATATAGCCACTACACCACCGTGCAGCCCATATATATATACATAAACATAATATATATACACATATATATATATATATATATATATATATATATATATATATATATACATTTGAATATCTATATACTGTATATGTGTATGTATATTTGTCTGTGTATATATATAGGACTGTCTCAGAAAATTTGAATATTGTGATAAAGTTCTTTATTTTCTGTAATTAAAAAAACAAAAATGTCATGTATTCTGGATTCATTACAAATCAACTGAAATATTGCAAGCCTTTTATTCTTTTAATAGCGCTGATTATGGCTTACAGCTTAAGAAAACTAAAATATCCTATCTCTAAATATTAGAATATCATGAAAAAGTATACTAGTAGGGTATTCAACTAATCACTTGAATCGTCTAATTAACTCGAAACACCTGCAAGGGTTTCCTGAGCCTTGAAAAACACCGGACAGTTGCAGAGTTGTCCAAAGTCCTCTTTTCAGACAAAAGCAAGTGTTGTATTTCATTTGGAAGTCAAGGCGCCAGAGTCTGGAGAAAGGCTGGAGAGGAGCAAAATCCAAGTTGCTTGAAATCCAGTGTGAAGTTCCCACAGTCAGTGATGGTTTGGGGAGCCATGTCAGCTGCTGATGTTGGTCCACTGTGTTTCATCAAGTCCAGAGGAAATGCAGCTGTGTACCAAGAGATTTTAGACGACTACATGCTTCTGTCTGCTGAAAAGCTCTATGGAGATGAGGATTTCATTTTCCAGCGTGATCTGGCACCTGCCCACAGTGCCAGAACCAGCAGTAACTGGTGTACTGACCATGGCATTACTGTCCTCCATTGGCCTGCCAATTCCCCTGACCTGAACCCCAGAGAGAATGTGTGGGGTATTGTGAAGAGGAAGCTGAAAGACACCAGACCCATCAATGCAAATGAGCTAAAGGCCGCTATTGAAGCATCCTGGGCATCCATAACACCTCAGCAATGCCACAGGCTGATTGCCTCCGTGCCACGCCGCATTGATGCAGTAATCCGTGCAAAAGGATTCCCAACCAAGTACTGAGTGCATTAATGGACATTTTCAAATGTTTGATTTTATTTTGCTGTTATAAATCTTTTTATTTACTTGGTCTGAGGAAATATTCTGATATTTAGAGATAGGATATTTGAGTTTTCTTAAGCTGTAAGCCATAATCAGCAATATTAAAAGAATAAAAGGCTTGCAATATTTCAGTTGATTTGTAATGAATCCAGAATGCATGACATTTGTTTTTTAATTGCATTACAGAAAATAAAGAACTTTATCACAATATTCTAATTTTCTGAGACAGTCCTGTATATGCAATATGTATATATGTTTATGTATGTACATATAGACATATGCATATACATATATGTACATGTGTATATATATATATATATATATTATATATATATACATATACACATGTACATATATATATAGTACAGGGGTACCGTAACTTTATTTTGGGTCTCGGTCTTGCAAAAAGTCCAATCTGGTGGAACCCGGCAGATGGCCCCGTAGTGGGGGAAGGGGGAGGCGGGTGAGACCAATGGGGTGAGACGGGTGGGGTGAGACGGGTGGGGTGAGACCAATGGGGTGAGACGGGTGGGGTGAGACCAATGGTGTGAGACGTGTGGGGTAAGACCAATGGTGTGAGACGGGTCAGAACTCAGGAGACCGTCTCTCTGAAACAGGCCCTGATGCGGTCCTCAACCTGAACGGCTAAAAGTTGTTGACATTTTATGACTCACTCATTTCAAATGGGGGGGGGGGGGGGGGGGGGATACGGGCGTCCATCAGCCACCAGACAGATTAATTGAACCTAGAAAATAAATACGCAATAATCACGGCAATAACAATTGTAGCTGTCAAGTGTTGAGTATTTACCGCCTCCTATAATTAAAGGAAAGTGAAACAGCCTGTCAGGGGGACGTGTGTTGACGTTTGGTATTGCAGCGCACCATTGGGCATCCCCACACCTTCGAACGGTGCACGTTTGGATGAAAGGTGTGGGGTGGGACCTGCAGAGGCTCACGGTAACCTCGGCCACCGGGGCTGTGTGGCACTCAGACAACAAATCACTGTTATGTGTTTCTACTGGAATCTATTCTCCGATGGAGAGCCATTAAATAAACCTTTCTCCTCGGACAGAGGTATCCACGTTACTTCTGCCAGTTCTGTGTGATTAAAATGGTACGACCCCGCCGATCGATATCCCACGATGCCTCCCGTTAGGTCTCACTTCAGGGCCGCGGTTTGCTTGCAGCATCAGGGAGGTCTGCTCTGTGTGTGTGTGTGTGTGTGGTGGTGTTGGTGGTGGCCGGGGGTTGGGGGGGGGAGCATGACAGAATGGTCACGGTTGGGTTGTACAGGGTTTGGAGGAGGGGGATGGAGGTACCCCCATGTGCACCATCTGCGACGGATCCCATGACCCCATTCACCCCCCCCCCCCACCCCCACCCCCCTCAACCTACCCCCTGCGATCCGCAGCCAGTAGAACGTGTCATGATGATAAGTCGCCCAGGAAATGATCCGGATGCTCATTTCGAAGTTAATGAAACAATCTGATGTTTCTGCCTCACTCAAAGCGTCGCACTGAAGTTTAAGTAATTAAAGTTCTAAATTCATCTCTATGATTTATATTTACGCTCCCTTTCACATTACGGAGGCTTTTCCTTTATTACTTTTTTTTATCTAGCTCCCAATACCGCCTCCATCTTTCAAATCCCTTGCATTCGGCCCAAATCCTCCCATACGAGCCCGCCTCATGTTTTTCGGCCGAGATGTTCAGGATTGAGTCGCACCAGGCCGAGGATTTCCCTAAATCCCCGTTCTTAAATGTTTTTCTCGTACGGAACCGTATATCGTAGTAATGTCGGATAACACTTAGGGAACGCGGCGGATAATTCGAGACCGCGCTAGATAGATGTAGATTGAGCCGACTCCCCCGTGGGGTTAGAGGATGTACAGAAACAACAACAAGGCCCTCATCGGCCGTAATGTGATGGCCGACGGGGATTACAGTAAAAAGAAGGTCTGATTGCGTCATACGGGGGTGAAACCAATTGACCCTTAAATCTGCCCGTGTCTACAGTTTGCTTTTATCCGCATATGTTTCATTCCTCGGGCGATTTCCGCGGGCATATGTTAAAGCTATCAATCCATGACACTTTTTATTGACCCCCCCCAACTCAATACCGCTCTGCCTATGACTCAGGGAAAACTGGCGTGGGAGTGATTTATTTAGGGTGTGACAGATGCGCCGATCAGACCCTCGTGACGAGATTAGTCTCGTTGGACACCTCTCTTTAATTCTGCGTGTGTGTGTGTGTGTGATTTGAGTGGAGGGCAGCATGTGCCGCTCATGAAGTGTGTATTTGTGTGTTTGTGAGGTAAACCCGGCCAGCAGCTGGCCTTCAGCCTATGGAGCATCTGGTCAGTTTGGCAGCGGAGCTTATATAACACTCCGTTGACCTCCAATCACTGGCAGTCAGTGATGATGATGATGATGATGATGATGATGATGATGATGATGATGATGATGATGATGATGATGATGATTAGGTCCGATATAATGATGAAGGCCATTGTACCGTTGTGTTATTGCTGCAACGACCCCCCATAACCACCTTGATGCATTTTCATCTATCGCCTTCACCACATTTTCACCACAACGAAAAAGCACAATAATGTCGAGCATCCCATTCCCCAATACAGGGTTCATACAGTCATGGAAAACCTGGAAAAGCCATGTAATCTTTGTAAAAAGAAATTCCAGGCCTGGAAAAATCATAGTAATATGTATTCTTTTAATCAAACTATTGTCATTCATTTGTGTCATTTAAGGTTATATACATGTACATAGACCGTAAATTGTGTTTAAAGTCCTGGAAACATATGGAAAAGTCTTGAAAAGGGCATGGTAATGTTTTGGAAAGGTAATAGAAGAGACATGGAAAGGTCATGGAAAAGACAATGGAAAGGTCATGGAAAAGTCAATGGAAAGGTCATGGAAAATGTATGGAAAGTCATTAAAAGGTCATGGAAAAGTCTTGGAAAAGTCTTGGAAAAGTCATGGAAAGGTTATTGGTCAACTTGTATCATTGTTTATTTTCATTTCCAATGAACAGAACAAACGATCACACACGTCGACCCTCCCATTCCCCGATAACGATGTAGGTTTTTCCGGCCGTAATCAATCAAAGTTTTTCCCGCTAGTCGAGAGAACTGTCGTTTTGTTGACGTCTTGTTAATGCAAATCGACTTTAGCGTCTGGAGAGTTCTTTGCTGAAGGAGAAATCTACTCGAATGCGATCACTAATTGAAAAGCGAGCGTGTCCATTGGATGTTTCTGGTCTCAGGGACCAGAGCGGCTCATCTGAAGATCCTCTAGATTAGACTTCACGCGGCTTTCCTTGTTTATAACAGGCGGAAGTAGAAAAGGACTCTACTTCTCACTTGATTCATCACCTCAGTTGATGGGAGCCAGAGCCTTTAGTTATCAAGCTCCTCTTTTATGGAACCAGCTTCCACCTTCAGTCCGGGAGGCAGACACAGTCACCACATTCAAGAGTAGACTGAAGACTTTCCTCTTTGACAGAGCTTATAGTCAGGGCTGAATCAGGTTCACCTGGTCCAGCCCCTGGATATGCTGGTATAGGCTTATAGTTGCTGGGGATGTTTAGGATGCACTGAGCACCTCTCTCCTCTTTTCTTTCTCCTATGGATGAATCTTCATCTCTCCATCACACATGACTAACTCTGCTTTCTCCCCGGAGTCCTTCTGACTTCACGTCTCATGGGGTCATCGGACCCTATGAGGCGGCATAAATTCCATCTGCTGATGGACCTTCGATGGTTGGATCGTGAGTTCCTGTCGCCAGCTGTGCCACTGCCCTGCTGGGACTCCGCCCACTCCTCCACTTGGGAGGTCTCCAAACTCTCCATCGTGGAATATGCCTAAATATGAACTATTGATAAACTCTGTCAGATTCCTTGAATGTATTTTAACTCTAAATATGTCCTTCTGTACACATTACATCTATTGCATCTGTCCATCCTGGAGAGGGATCCTCCTCTGTTGCTCTCCTGAAGGTTTCTTCCCTTTTTTTCCCCCTGAAGGGTTATTTGGGAGTTGTTCCTCATCCGATGTGAGGTTTTGGGTCAGGGATGTCTATGTGTACAGATTGTAAAGCACTCTGAGACAAATTTGTAATTTGTGAAACTGGGCTATACAAATAAACTGAATTGAATTGAATTGAATTGAATTGAACTCAGTTAACGTTGTAAACTTTATGGTCTCAATCGCTAGTTTTAAGTCTTCTTCCTTTCAACTTGATGTTCATTTAGTAAATTATGGCTCCATTTAGAGTCGGATAGACATTGCCGGATCGCTACGGTTTCCTGACAGCTTATGGCGCCTAATAATAAACCGCACTCGCCAATCTTCCAGGTAAACCTTTAAGCACATCACATCCGAAGCCCATTGAGGTCTGAATTAATCCCTCCGGAGCGCTCAGCTAGCGTTAGCGTGTGACGTTAAGAACGACTTCAATCAATTATCTCGAAAGGGGAAAAAATAGATATGACAACAACAAAAAAATGGCTCCTGATTTATTTATTTTTTGATGTGGCTCATGTTGCTTAATGTGAGCCGCAGTAAATTAGTCTGCTTTTTAATTGCAGTTGAATATTAAAGTTATTTAAAATTGAGCTTCCAATTAAAATACTAAGTGGGCATAATTAGTGATGACAAAGAATTACGTTTGCTGAATCGGTTGATTTTCCCCCAAACGTTCTTATTTCTTTAATGTAATTGGAAATCAAACAACTTTAATTGATCTAAAATCAACCGTCATACATGTAATAACTCTTTGCAGAACTCTGCCGATGTGCAGTTTTCATACTATTGTTCCTACTTTTCGATGCAGCAGCAGAATAGTTGAAAAAAGTATTAATGGGCTCATTTGGCCATATCCAAGAAAATCTTTACTCTTTATGCTGAATTTCATCCGTCTTTGTGTGCGTTTGAACGTCGATAATGTATGCATTTAAAACAGCATGGGGACTAAGTGTACCCTTATCTCTCATTGGAAACCTAGTGTCTTTGAAGTGTTTTGTTTAGTGTGTGTGTGTGTGCTCACAAACATGTGTTGGATGTACCCTAAAGTACTTTATGTTCTCCACGAGGTAATTGGATTACTGAATTCCTAAAACGCAATGGCTGTGCCGCCCCTCAAGTTTTATTTTATGCCTCCTCAGCAACCCCCGCCGATCCTTTGCTCTCGTTTTAACTTTCCCCAAGACATTCACAATGGAGACCCTGTCGATTTGCGAGAAACATCCAGAAGCGCTGACAAGTATACTTGCAGCAGCGCCGAGGAGTCTAATTCTAGTGCTCTGACCCATTTCCTGGCTGAGAATCTCCGCCCATTCCCTCCTGCCTCGCCTCCGCCGCCTGCACGCTCGCTCTGATTGCATCAGAATCGACTGAGCTCCTGTGTGTGGCGAGCAAGGCGGCGTTGTTAGCACTCAAGACGGGTCTCATGATCGCTTTCTGAGGGTCATTCAAGTCCCGGACAGATATCCCTGCAATTCCCGGGACTGATTAACATCAATACTGTGGTGTTGTTCGATGTAAAACCCTCTCGCTTCAAATGCAAACCAATTACTTGACATCGTTAAGGCTGTCACGCATCTTCACATG
>CM070106.1:14282500-14297500 GCA_036178185.1 Liparis tanakae
CTCCCCCCCCCCCCGAGCTGTCCGATGCTGTTTGTTTGTGTTTGCCTCTCCAGGAAGCTAGGAAACAAAAACACTGGCATGCCTCTCTTTCCTCCCCCACCTCCACCTCTCTCTCTCTCCAGCTGTTTCCTCTGTCCTCCCTCTCTCTGCCTCAGCAGGGCGCTGCCCCCCCCCCCCTTCCCCCAGCCTCCATGCCCATCCATCAGCCCGAATCTCCCCAACCTGAGTTCCTCTGCAGGGGCTCCGACAATCCACCCCCCCCCCAAGAACATCCATCCCACAATGCCCCTCATTTCCCTCCCAGCATGCCCCCCCCTCCCCCTCCCCCTTTCACCTGGCCGCTGTATGCTGGTTTCTCATTGGACGGCAGCCTTTTGCGTATCAAAAAGGAAACGGGGGGGCCAGACACTTTTCCTGGAATTCAGCTACCAACCCAACCGGCCACGCTTAACGCAAGAGGGGAGGGGTGGTGGGGGGGGGGGTCATGTGACCAGCTGTTAAGTGCACGTTCATCTGTGAGTTAGTGTGTGTGTGTGTGTGTGTGCGTGTGTGTGTGTGTGTGTGTGTGTGTGTGTGTGTGTTTCGGGAGTAGAAGCAAACCTTAAAACTCCGTCCTGCTCGGTACTTTGTCACCGCAGAGCCAGACAGAACCAGGCCAGGCCCGCTGTGTGTGTGTGTGTGTGTAAGCACTCTGTGTGTGTGTGTGTATGCGTGTAAGCACTCTGTGTGTGTGTGTGTGTGTGTGTATGCGTGTAAGCACTCTGTGTGTGTGTGTGTGTGTGTGTATGCGTGTAAGCACTCTGTGTGTGTGTGTGTGTGTGTGTGTGTGTATGTGTGTGTGTGTGTGTGTGAAATCGTTAATCATTTTCATAACGGCCATCAGGTCTGGTTGGTTCATCGTGATCCAACTGGGACGCGTTCATAAAGCGTCTCTGTTCAGGCCGAGCACGGAGAGAGAGAGAACGGAGTGATGTGTTCAGAGTGATGATGTAACGGAGGCGGCTCGGACATGAGCTGCAGAGAGAGAGAGGAACACGGGCGAACGAGGCCCGAGGATGAATCACACAGCAAGCTGCTGCTGTCTGCTACCTCAGCTGACCTGCTGGGAACACACACACACACACACACATGCACACACACATACACATACACACACACAAACACACACACACACACACACAGACATGTGCATTAGTCGAGTACACACCGATCTGCCACAGGAATGTTCACTTTAATAAAAACGGCGTCCAGACGAGTAAACAAGCTGAGGACAAACACACACACGTCACATGTTCAGAAATGTGCACACACACAGACACACACACACACACACACACACACATGGACACACACTCAGACACACACATGGACACACACAAACACACACACAAAGACACACACATGGACACACAGATGGACACACACAAAGACACACACAAACACACACACAAAGACACACACAAACACACACACATGGACACACACAAAAACCCACACATGGACACACACATGGACACACACACAGACACACACAAATACACACACATGGACACACACATGGACACACACAAAGACACACACAAAGACCCACACATGGACACACACATGGACACACACAAAGACACACACAAAGACACACACATGGACACACACATGGACACACACAAAGACACACATTCGGACACACACATGGACACACACAAAGACACACACAAAGACACATATTCGGACACACACATGGACACACACTGGCTGTAGGAACGTGTACCTGCCCCCCCCCCCCCCCCCCCCCAGGCTGGATTCCCAATAGTCCAGGAGACGGTCTCTCTCTCTCTCTCTTTCTCTGATGTTTCTTGGAAGACACACAGGTTGTCTTTGGATGGACATGTGTGTGTGTGTGTGTGTGTGTGTGTGTGTGTGTGTTGGGGGTTATCCAAGATGGCAGAAGACGACGGGGTCAAGAGAAAGTTAGTTTTTATTTTAAACTCGCTGTAATGGAAAGCGTTGCCTCATTGTTGTTATTTCCCTTCTAACCCTCTCTCTCTCTCTCTCTCTCTCTCTCTCTCCCTCTCTCTCTCCCTCTCTCTCTCTCTCTCTCTCTTCTCAATGCTTTCCATCCGCAAGCACAACAAAAACAGGATATCCCGTCCCGTCCCCGGGTGTTTCGCCTGAGCATGTGTTTGCATGTGCCCCTGAGTTTCTGTGTGTGTCTGTGTGTGTGTGTGTGTGTGTGTGTGTGTGTGTGTGTGCGCCCCTTCCCTCTGTGATGTAACGGTGCAGACGGCTGTTTGTTTGGCCTACTTTCTTCTCTATCTGCTCCCATCATCTGGCAGCAGGGAGGAACATCCCATCGTTTGCCTGGGTGTGTGTGTGTGCGTGTGTGCGTGTGTGTGTGTGTGTGTGTGCGCGTGTGTGTGTGTCTGTGTGTGCGATGGTGGAAGTGGGATGTCACACCTGAGCCTGATGATTAGTTGAAGTACCCCCCCCCTACACATGCACACACACACACACACACAGCCAATCCCCAGGTTTATAACACTGACATGAAGCCCCCCCCCCCCCCCCCTCGGGGATCGTGAGGCGGGGTTGTGCGACCTGATTCATCTTCCCCTCTCCAACACGTGTCCACTGGCCCACGGTTCCACCAGATGTACGCCCTGCGGCTACACGCCGCCATCCCTCACCGCCCGTGTGTGCGTGTGTGTGTGTGTGTGTGTGTGTGTGCGTGTGTGTGTGTTCTGCACAAACTCCACCTTTTCCTGGCTGTTCGGGGGGGGATGAGGAAACAGAGGATTACAGCCTCCACCCACCCCAGCCTCCATCTCCTCCACCCGGCCTCTTGCGGCTACTCGGTACTGCCGAGGGTCCGAGGGAGAGAGGATGACCCCCTGCATGTCTCCCTTTTTGAATTGTTTCCTTGAGAGAGAGACATAGAGCGTGGGTAAGGAAGAGAGGGAGAGAGAGAGAGAGAGAGAGAGAGAGGATGGGTGTAAATGGGATGAGATGACGGACTGGAGACAGGAATTGGGGAGGGGGGCGGGGATTATTATGGAGGCGAGAGATTTAACAGAAATGGGGATGAGGATGGGGTGGCTGTTGTCATGGAGACGGGTCGCCGTGGAAACAGACTCCCCCCCCCTCCCCCCCAGACACACAGACAGGCACACGGGGGCTGACTGCTGAGTGTGTGAATGTGAAAAGGGGGAACATGTGGTATGAGACGGCAGAGGATACGCCCACACACACACACACACACACACACACACACACACACACACACACACACACACACACACACACACACACACACACACGCACAGGTAGGATACAGTGCAGGGCCTAAAAACTGGCTGATTTTAAGGTAAGAAATTTAAGAAGGGATGAAAAAGGAAGGAAAAGTTCCTTTGTTTAAAGCTTTTAGATTCTCACGAGAGAGAAGGAGAGAGAAGGAGAGAGAAGGTGAAAGAGAGAAGGAGAGAGGAGAGAGAAGGAAAGAAAAGGAGAGAGCTGGAGAGAGAAGGTGAAAGAGAGAAGGAGAGAGGAGATAGAAGGAAAGAAAAGGAGAGAGATGGAGAGAGGCGGAGAGAGAAGGTGAGAGAGAAGGAGAGAGGAGAGAGAAGGAAAGAGAAGGAGAGAGGAGAGAGGAGAGAGAAGGAAAGAGAAGGAGGAGAGAAGAGAGAGAGAGAAGGAAAGAGAAGGAGAGAGGAGAGAGGAGGAGAGTTCCAGACGCCGAGCTGCATTTGCATCTCTCCATAAAGTATTTACGGCTCTGACTCTGCAGCTCGCCGCTCTGCCGTGAGCCAATCGGTGACGTCGTCACGCCAACGCGCTCACCACCACGCCATCCTGCTGCCGTCTTTACAATACTATTGTTGTTCTTCTCCTTCTTGTTGTTTTTGTTGTTCTCCTTGTTGTTGTTGTTGTTGTTCCCCTTGTTGTTGGTGTTCTCCCTCTTGTTGTTTTTCTCCTTGTTGTTGTTGTTCTTCGTGTTGTTGTTCTTTTCTTATTCTCCTTCTTCTTGTTTTCTTGTGCCTGTTCTTCTTGTTCTCCTTATTGTTGTTGTCTTCTTCTTCTTCTCCTCCTCCTCCTCCCACTAATGTGAATAGATCAATCCCCTGCCAACCCGGCTGAATGTCGTCCTCCAGGTGCATTGTGGGTCCTCCAGGTGCACTGTGGGTCCTCCAGGTGCATTGTGGGTCCTCCAGGTACATTGTGGGTTCTCCAGGTGCATTGTGGGCCTCCGTCACGAGGATACTGGCGGTGACTCAGGTGACTCCCGGTGAAAAACCTCTCCCAAAATAACCTCACCGCTCGAATGTTCATCAACATTTCACGAGGAGCTAAATCGAGCCGCGGGGCGCCGTGCGGAGCGAGAACACGGAGACGATTCAGAGACGCCTTCTGAGGACAGGAGGTGAGGGCCGAGGCCGCGCCCCCGGTGGTCGGCCCGTGGCGGTGCGGGCGGGAGATGAACCTGTTTGTTGTTTGTTTGTTGACGTGTGGAGCGTCTGTTTACCCTTCGTCGCGGGAGCAACGCTTCGCGAGCTGACGGATGAGCGAAGAGCGCTTGTTTACGAGAAGTCCCGACATGTAAACCCGAGTGGAGCTAATATTTACACGAGGGAACGGCTAAACGGGGGAGAACGACTTGTTATTCTCACCGCGGACACGCGTCGGCACGGAGCTGAAGAGCAGCGGCTCAGAGGTCGGGTTACGCGGCGGCGGCGGCGGTCGCGTGCGTGCGCTCGGCGCCGCGTCGCAGGTATCGATAGCGCTTGCCGGACGCCGGTTGGTTGGTCACCCCGGTGGACGTGGACCAAGCGCTCCTTTCTTTTTGTGTTTGTTTACCTTTCTGGTTTCTAGTGTGTCGTCCGCCGCTCGTCGTGACACGTGTCGCATCGCACCGCCTGCTGGAAAGAGTGAGTCACAGAGCGGTGGCGCCACAAACAACACACAAAACATGTTCCATCTTGAATACATCAACTTTGTCCCAGTCGAGTGTACGCTGTCTTATCGAGTCTCTGAGGGACTATCCGTGACCTCTGGCAAACAGTTACCGTATTTTTTGCACTATAGGGCGCTCTGGATTATAAGGCGCACTGTCAATGAATGATCTATTTTCGATCTTTTTTCATATATAAAGCGCACCGGACTATAAGGCGCATTAAGAGAAACAAAACAGTCAAATAAATCAGTCAGGGGGGGGCTAGTGAGCTTTTTCTGATTGGCTGTTGTGTAGCCAATGTGTTTCTGATTGGTTGATAAGTGGCCCCGCACAGCAGAACTCAGGGGGGCGTTTGATTTCTCCACCGCGAGGGGCATTGCGGCTCATGTCTGCGCGCTGCGCCGGCACATTAAAACATTAAATAGCCGAGATCTTTTTTCAGCGTGAGAAATTGGATGTGTGGCGGGAGAGCGTGAATTAAGACCGACATGCGTGAGGGTTGAGAGCCCTGTATTATGGTGAAGCGCAGTATGTATTACTCCGCCCTGTATTATGGTGAAGCACAGTATGTATTACTCCGCGACGCTCCTGGCTACGGTAGCCTTAATGCTGCAATCGGTGCGGCTTTGTAGTTTTACCAAAGTCGTACTAAAACATATTTACTAAGCGCCGTGAGCGCCGTGTACCACACAACATCGCTTCAAGGTCAGTAAGCATAACCAGAATGAATCCATATATAAGGCGCTTCGGATTATAAGGCACACTTTCGTTTTTTGAGAAAAATAAAGGCTTTTAAGTGCGCCCTATAGTGCAAAAAATACGGTATACATGTCGAAAGGCTTTTACTTTGAAGGGTCAGAGAGTAAGAGCGGGTATGGACAGTTGCGCAGTGTATATATTGAAAGGCTTTTACTTTGTAGGGTCAGACCTTAAAAAATGTATCTGGACAGTTATGCAGTGTATATATCGAAAGGCTTTTATTTTGAAAGGCCAGGACTTAAAGCCCCACTATGTAACTTTTCGACCTTAAAATAACAGCTTGAAAAAAATGGTGCCGCTACAATGACATTTAATATGTTGATTTGCTTCTCCGCCACTGCCATCGGGGTCTGTGGGCAGAAAACTGCTGAATGTAAGATGTTGGGACCGGCCCGGTACTTCCGGGTTGGGGAACAGGAAGTAGTTCAACTTGCTGTCTGGCAGTGATTACGCAACGTCATATAGTGCCAGTACACGCTCACAGGTGACTTGCTACGTGACGTGTAGAGACAGAGTGACATGCTGCTGCGGAGAACAGCGGCCGCGGCTGAACGAGACGAGCTGCCGACCAGCTGTGAGCTCACTAGCCGGAAGAGCCATATATGGCTCGAGAGCCAGAAGTTCACGACACTGAAGTAAACGTTAAATACCTGAAGGGGGCGCTACAGGGGAAAAGTTACATAGTGTTGATTTAAGAAGCGGATCTGGACAGTTATGCCGTGTATATGTCGAAAGGCGTTTACTTTGAAGGGTCAGAATTTAAGAAGCGGATATGGACAGTTACGCAGTGGATATGTTGAAAGACTTTTACTTTGAAGGGTCAGAACTTAAGGAGAGGATCTGGACATTTACGCATTGTATATATCAAAAGGCTTTTACTTTGAAGGGTCAGAAACGTATCTGGACATTTACGCATTGTATATATCAAAAGGCTTTTACTTTGAAGGGTCAGAAACATATCTGGACAGTTACGCAGTGTATATGTCATAACGCTTTTACTTTGAAGGGTCAGAACTTAAGGAGCGTATCTGGACAGTTACGCAGTGTATATAGGTCGAAAGGCTTTTACTTTGAAGGGTCAGAACTTGAGTAATAATGTCTTGGTTCGTCCTGCCTTGACGTGATTTGGTCAACGCCTTTTCTCTCTGTACGAAATCTCTGAAAAATATCCACTTTTAGTCTCTTTTATCTTGCGTAACGTGAAAGAAAAAAAACACAACAAAAATAATCATCTTTCCAATCAGGTCACATGACCTCTCCATTACCACGGCGATGAGAGCCCTTGTGTTCAGGATGAAGTGAAACCAAAAGAGGAAGAATGGAAGTGAGCGGATGGATAGAAACCAGCGGCAAATAAACAAAGAAAGCTCCAACTTGTCCACGCCCTAAAAAACAAAACCCTCTGGCAAACAGTTATACATGTCGCAAGGCTTTTACTTAGAAGGGTCAGAACATAATAAATGTTGAGAGCCCTTTTGTTCACAATGAAGTGAAACCAAAAGAAAACCATCGGCAAAAAAAAAAGAAGAAAGCTTCAACTTGTCCACGCCCTAAAAAACAAAACCCACCAATCAGAATCGATGTTCCCCGAGCAGCTCGAGAGTCGTCGGTACACGGAAGTCTTCCCACCGCGTCAATCGAGGATAACAAAAATAGAAAAAAAAAACGTTTGATAAAACTCCCTCCTCGTCAGATGATCCAACATCAAAGACAAACAACGACAACCACAACCACAACAACAACAACACGCTGCAGTAAACGGCCTGCGTCCTGCAGCTCAGGGAGCCTGTGAGGTGAATCCTGAGCAGAGGCTCCGCCCCCTCGGCCTGCCGCAGTGAGTCATCCCATGCAGCGCGGCCGCGTTACGCGAGGCAGCGCGTCCTCGGCTCACCTCTCATCCTCCTCTTCTTTCTCTTTACCTCTAGCACTCTTTATTTTAAGTATCAGGGAAGAAATTCCCAAACCCGACTACCTCTTTCTCTACCTCCTTCTCTCCCTCCGTCTGCGTCTCCCTTCAGTTTTTATTTGCATTAGCTCTGGACTGATTTGAACTCTGCTGTCCCTGTTTCCCTTCTCTTCCTCTTCCTCCTCCTCCTCCCTCCTCTCTTCTCCCCTCCCACCACATCACATGCCCTGATCTCCTCCCTCGTCTCCTCCCTCATCTCTTCTTCCCTCCCTCCCTTCTGCTTCATTCATCCACATTCCTCCCCTCACATCAACCCCTTTACCTCACTTCGCACTCTCCTCCCGGTTCTCCCCCTCCCCTCGTTCAGTATGCATTTACTGTACTTCTCTGTACTTCTCTCTCCCTCTCCTCCCCTCCTCCCTTCCTTCCTTCCTCCTCTCCTCTCCTCTCCTCTTCCTCTGCCTCTGCGTCAAGAGTTGAGGTTGAGGCGAGGAGGGAGGAGCTTGAGGTGAACCGAGGTCAGAGTGGATGCTATAGGGAGGCTGCAGAACCATGAAGGAACCAGGGTTAAAGAACCTTTAAAGGTGTCTCAAAGAACCTTTATAAAATGTAAGGCCCTTTTAAACCAGGGTTCTTTAGAGAACCATTTCCTTAGTTAGTTTTTCAAAGAACCTATAAAAGTGTCTCAAAGAACCTTAAAAACATAGTTCTTTGAGGCACCATTTCTGGTTCCACCTAGAAACTTTCAAACTAGGGTTCTTTAGAGAAACGTTTCCTTAAATAGTTCTCCAAAGAACCTCTAAAGGTGTCTCAATTTAAACATGGTTCTTTAAGGCACCATTTCTGGTTCCACCTAGAACCTTTCAAACCAGGGTTCTTTAGAGAACCATTTCCTTTTATAGTTCTCCAATCAACCTATATTGGTGCTTGAAATGAAATTGATCTCCAGTAGGTGATGGTTCTTCGTAGAACCTCAAAGCCTTTTAAAGAACCATTTAAGAACCATTATTTTTCTGTGTGTAGGAAGCAAGTGAAGGAGGGAGGGAGGGAGGGAGCGAGGGCAATTGGGGTGAGAGACACTACATGACCTGTGTGTGAGGGAGAGGGAACGTACAGAGTTTCCACTCCTTTGCAGAAGCTCCGTCTGGATCCACTCAGACCGGCTCCCAGGAGGAGGAGGAGGAGGAGAACCACGGCTGTGTTCTTTCTCCTTCTCCTCCTCCTCAATGTTTAGTGCTGATAACCCCCCCCCCCCCCCCCCGGTAGAGATAAGCCCCCCCGGTCTCCAGAGCTCCTCCTATCTCTGTTTCCTCCGACGGGGACGAAGTGGCCGGTGGAGCCCTTATCGCAGCGGTCCCCAGCGTGTATATATGTACAAGTGCGTGTGTGTGTGTGTGAGTAAGTGTCCTCGTATGCCATGATGAAGCTTACACGTGCACTCGGCTTTTTTTAAAAGTCCCCGTGACTCAGAGTCTACCGAGGTCAAGGCTCCTCCGCACAGTCAGCGCGTTTGACGAGCCGTGACGGCGTCTGTCGTTAGGCTCCGCCCCCACACGCGTACATGTGCGTGTGTGTTTGTACATACATTATGTACGCCGACTCTGATTGTGTATCCGTGTGTTTTGCGAGCGTGAATACATCCCTCCCCCCCTCCTCCCCCCCCCCTTCCCCCTTCCCCCTCCCCCCTCCCCCTCCGCCTCCGCCTGCATTTGCATACCGTCGGCGGCGCTTTGCATCTCCGGGGGTTCGAGCGCCAGGCGGAGCGTTCATGTTTCACCGGGACAACAACAACGAGCAGGTAGCCACGGAGGAAAGGGGGAGCAGGGAACCAAACAATAGAGGAGAAGAGACGGGGAACACGAGGCCCTCTGACTGCAGAGGTTTGTATCTGCATGTCGACACAGGAACATGGAGGCGCCATCTGGAACCCACAAGGTTCTTCAGACTGAGGTCATACATATAACCTGCAAACCAGGGTTCTTTAGAGAACCATTTCCTTAAATATAACCTATAAAGGTGTCTCAAGGAACCTTCACCAAGAACATAAAACATGGTTCTTTAAGGCACCATCTATGGTTCCACCAAATACCTTTCAAACCAGGGTTAGAGAACCGTTAAAGGTGTCTCAAAAAACACTCCATTTCTGGTTCCATAAAGAACCTTTCAAACCAGGGTTCTTTAGAGAACCATTTCCTTAGTTAGTTCTTCAAAGAACCTATAAAGGTGTCTCACAGAACCTTAAAAACATGGTTCTTTAAGGCACCATTGCCGGTTCCACCTACAACATTTTAAACCAGGGTTCTTTAGAGAACCAGTTCTTTAAAGTGTTCTTCAAAGAACCTTTAAATGTGTCTCAAAGACCTTACATTTTTTTTCTTTAAGGCGCCATTTCTGGTTCCACCAAGAACCTTTCCAACCAGGGTTCTTTAAAGAACCATATCCTTAAAGAGTTCTTCAAATAACCTATAAAAGTGTATCAAATAAAGAAATGGTTCTTTGTAGAACCACAAAGCCTTTTACAGAACCTTTTATGGACCTTTGTTTTCCTGAGTGCGGTTCCCCAGAAGCCCTCTGCAGCCATTCCGTCAGTCAAGGAAAATAAAAGTCTGTTTTTGTTGAATATTTAATATAATAGGAATAATATCACGGCAGCAGGAACCCTCTCAGGGTTCCACGTCTTCTCTCTGGTGGTTTCATCCACTGCAATGCCAACACTGGTCGGGGTTTGTCCTGAAAATGTGAAGAACCAAAGTAAAATAATACCGGCAGCTGTCAGATACAAGTAGGGGAGTTAAGAGGTACAATGTTTATACAAAAGTAGAATAAATCCACCTCAAAACACAACCTCTACATTGTAGTAGAGGAAATCCACCTCAAAACACAACCTCTACATTGTAGTAGAGGAAATCCACCTCAAAATACAACCTCAACGTTGTAATTAAAGCTGATATAATTCATATGTTTCATAACTTATGACATATATCAGCATCAGCTTTGCACATCTGGAAACTAGATGTCAATCTTACCCCCTCCCAGCATGCATTGCTTTCCCGAAAGAACGCCCCCTCACCCCTTCTCCTTTGCGGCCTTGGGACAGCCGGGGGATGGTCACCCCCGTGTTGTGTGTGGCGGATAGTTTGTGTTCCTTTAAAAGATACGTTGATTGTTTTCCCCCAAATGTGTGCATGCAAAACATGCTCCGGTCGTGTCCCTGAACGCACCTTCAGCTGCTCTCTGTGACTCTGGATTACCGTTCCAGGAGAGGTAAGTGAACGCAGCAGCTCCTCTGAGCCCGATTTGATCTCCTGCGGCTTATTGGATTACTGGGCCCGGCGTGCGTTCAGCTTGTGAACGCCTGCGATAAGTGTGCGCTCAGTGTGACTTACCGACTATTTTCTACTTCAGGTGTCGAAGAGGCGTGTGTGTGTGTGTGTGTGTGTGAGAGTGTGTGTGTGTGTGTGTGTGTGAACCACTTAGGTTGTTTAAATACAGAGAGAGAGAGACAGCTGATGGGTCACTGGATGCCTGCATGTATCTGTCTTTCTTTCTTTCTATGTGTGTGTGTGTGTTTGTGTGTGTGTGTGTGTGTGCTTCTGCTGACCTTTGCTCAGTAATTGGTTGTCAGACGAGTCCAAAAATACAACTGAATACATCAACGGATGAAAGTTAAACAACTGAAATGGAGAATAAAAAGATCTTAAAGGTAAAACAACATAAATATTGAATTAAAAGAACAATACTACGTGTTACGCCAATAAACTTTGTGTTTATCTTTAATTGTTGTTGACAATGGCTCATATCATATACTCTGGAGGTATGATGTCATATTTAAACCCCTAACTGGTTGCCGTGTGTACCACGGACCCCGTGACCTCGTTCGGCCTTGTTTGACCAATGACGTCTCGTAGCTCCCCCCCCCCCCTGGTCTGCTTTACACTAAACACCAGACGCCTCCCGAGCAGCAATTAGCACCGGCGCCCGGTGAAAAGCGCTCGCACCTCTTCAGCGTCTCTCTGACCGCGTAACAAACTCTCTTTGTTACCGTGGCAACGGGACACAATGCTAATTGGTAATTGGGCTGTGTGAGAGCAGCGGGGGGGGTCCTTTCGGGACAGACACCCAGGGTTGTCAAATGCCGGTCAATTATAAATCTCTCTCTCGACATCTGCCTTTTTTTTTGGGGGAGCTTAAACCATTAACTATTACCATTAACCACCATTATAACGGGGGCGGCCCTGTAATGTCCTCGCGCAGCGCGCGCCTTGCTCAGCTGCTATGCGCGCAGGTGAGCTCTCTCGCCAGCATTCGCTAGCAGCAGCACTCCGCAAACAAAGGGGCGACCGCACTCCTCACTTCTTCTGTGGCGCTCGCTCCACATACTGGACGTCCAGGTTCAGAAAGTTGGACGTTTTGATTTGACGACGCCTCGAAGTTTAAAACTTTATTGATCCGCTCCACTGAAACGGTCACAAACGTCGGGATTCGACGTCGTTTGAACTCGAGCCGAGAAGCCGGACTTCGTAAATGTTCCGAGCCACGAATAAAAAGTAACGGCGATAATTGTTTTGGAGAGAAAAAAATAAACCCATACAGGGAAGGGGAGGGGGGAGGGGGGCAGAGTTTCCATCGCTAGTTATTATACAGATAGTGCCTGGAATAAATACAGTAGATGTCCCGTATATTTGGGTTATTAACAATACTCAGAGTTATGGATGCATTTAGACGACAAGTCCGCTTGAGTTGAGTTGAATTTGGGAAAAGCATCGTTGGCTTAAAATAGCGACGTAATCGAAGTAAAACGGAATAAAATGACGTAATAAATGTCACAATAAAAAAATAGCAACACTGTGGTTCAGGAATGACAGTCACTGGTGTGTGTGTGTGTGTGTGTTTGTGTGTGTGTGGTGTGTGTGTGTGTCCAGCAGACGGCTTCACTTACTCATTCTACAGCTTCACGGCTCATAATCACGGTTCACGTTATTTTATTGCGCAGTAGAGAGCCGGGCCTTGACCTCTAAACAAGGTCAACGGCTTTTCTGGTGAATCTAGTGATCTGGGATCATTTAGTGAACTGGATCCAAAACAGAACCACATGTTGGAATTCAACCCCAGGTTGTAATGATTATGATGATTGATTTGCCGTTTTATTGATTAGCTATTTATAGCCGCTAAATCATGTCTTCAATGAAGGTTTTAATGATTTAAATGCTGAATGTTTTTTTTTATTTTTTATACTTGAAATTTTATTTGGGTATTTTTATAGAAATACAACCTTCAAAGGTAAGAATGCATTATAATAATAAAACCTAATAAATAAATAAAAATAAAATAAAAATTAACCATGCCTCTGGCCATGAAGGGTCTTAAGGGAACACAAAAATAAAAATGTTAACGCAGGAAAATAATTACAAATGAGGAAGAAAAAATATATTTTAAAAGGTGTTCAAATATTATCTGGGAAAAAGAAAAATCAGTTTGAAAGAGTTGATGAAAAATAAAGTGTATTTTGAAATTGGCCTTTTGTTGTTAATTAAATATAATATGTTTATTTAAATTGAACTGAAATGGGACACAATAAAATATAAATGTCACAAGACGTGCGGTCTGATGGAAAAGGGACTCGCATTGACGAAATGTGGCTGAAGTCGTCTCACAAACATATCAACCTCACAGTCAAGTATCAGTGTGTGTGTGTGTGTGTGTGTGTGTGTGTATGTGTGTATGTGTGTCATAACTCTCATTCCTGTCTCTTTCCCTTATATTCCCGCCTGCCAAAATGGGTGTCTGTGTGTTTGTGTGTCTGAGTGTGTGTGTCTGTGTGTGGGTTTGTGTGTCTGAGTGTGTGTGTGTCTAAGTTTGTGTGTGTGTGTGTGTGTGTGTCACTCAGTGGTAGTCATAACAGGAGGACATGGTCACCCTCTCTCTCCGGGCCTTTCCCCTCAAAGCTGCTCCGAACAAACGAAGACGAGGAGGAAGTCTCCGCTGACGGAAATGAGACACAACAAGTGTATTTGTGCGATTGTGTGTCAGCGTCTGTTTGTGTGTGAGTGTTTGTATTAGTGTGTGTGTGTGTGTGTGTTTCGTAACTCTCACTCCTGTCTCTTTCCCTTATATTCCCGCCTGCCCCAATGTGTGTGTCAGCGTCTGTGTGTGTGTGTGTGTGTTTGTGTGTGTGTCTGTGTCTGTGTGTGTGTGTGTAATGCAAAGCGACAGCTCAATCTGCTCCCTCTAATCTCAGGAATACTGCCGCCCCGGGTAAGAAAGACACATCCTATTTCCTGTGACATGTCTCTAACTTCCTGTCGCCCAGTTTTCATGGACGCTGTCCCAGTCACCTCCTCTTGATTAGTTGGTGTGTGTCTGTGTTTGTGTGTGTGTGTGTGTGTGTGTGTGTGTGTGTGTGTGTGTGTGTGTGTGAGAGACGGACAGAGTTCACAGGGTCGCTCTGCTCCCTCTGCGCTGACGACTTGATTACCAAGACACAACTGAAATAGTATCTACCTCCACTCTGGGGATGGAGAGCTGTGTGTGTGTGTGTGTGTGTGTGTGTGTGTGTGTTTCCCCCCTAATGAACACCAAATGTTCCGGTGGTGATGGAGGGATGTGGGGATGAGGGCGTCGGTTCACACAGGCCTGGTTCAGGCTCCAGACTTCAGGCTTCAGGCTTCAGGTCGTTTGACATCAATAACTCAATAACATTTATATGTTATTGAGTTATTCAAATCAGAGACGCTTCAGAGGGAGGGGTCGTAGTTTCTTGTCGTTTCGATGTTCTGACTTTAAATCTTTGTTTTTCGTACCTTCTGTCTCCATGGCGATGGTGAACACTCATCCCTCTCTCTCTGAAGTTTGAGTTTACAGTAGTAGAAACTAAACTGGTTTAAAACTCGTCTTTCAACACAGTGACGTCCACTCTGCTGGAGAATCAAGAAGATAGAAGGAGGAGAAGAAGAAGAAGAAGAAGAAGAAGAAGAAGAAGAAGAAGAAGAAGAAGAAGAAGAAGAAGAAGAAGAAGAAGAAGAAGAAGAAGAAGAAGAAGAAGAAGAAGAAGAAGAAGAAGAAGAAGAAGAGGAAGAAGAAGAAGTGTAACATGTAATAAACTATCTCTTCCACGTGACTCCTCCTTTTCTATTGCAAGGTCGTCTGTTTAAAAAAAATACCTCCCCCCTCTGTCCCTCTGTAAGCCCCACCTTGTTATCACCCCGCAAAGAAAGCTGCGTCGCCATGGAGACAGCATCCTCCTCCTCCTCCTCCTCCTCCTCCTCCTCCTCCTCCTCCTCCCTGCAGACATAGATGTGTGACTCTGGAAGGCGCCGTAGACATTTTCACAACTGGTCGTCCTCCTCTCTCTCCCCCCCTCTCTCCCTCTCTCCCTCTCTCTCCCTCCCTC
>CM070106.1:14300000-14302500 GCA_036178185.1 Liparis tanakae
TGGAGGGGGGGGGGGGGGGGGTCCTGGAACAATACCAGTCCACAAGATGCCTGAAGCGAAAGGGATCTTGTTGTTAAGAAGGGGGAGAATGAAGAAGAAGAAGAAGAAGAAGAAGAAGAAGAAGAAGAAGAAGAAGAAGAAGAAGAAGAAGAAGGTTTGTGTATAAATAAAAATATCCTTCTCGCTGTCACGTTGATTTAACGTCGGTGCCCACACACGCTTAAGAAATCATCCATCCACCCACAAAGGTGAATGTATATATATATACATGTATAATATATATATATATATATATATATATATATATATATATATATATATATATATATATATTATACATGTATATATATAAACAAATATATTTATTTGTATATATATACATGAGCACAGAGAAACACTCTACAATTATCTCCGTTGCCAACCAGAACTCCAACTCCTTATTATCTCTCTCTCTTCTCTCTCTCTCTCTCTTTTATTTTCCTTCACCGCCTCCTTAATACTTATATTCATATCCCCTGGAAAAGACCCCCCCCCCTTCACACACACACACAAACACACAAATACACACACATACACACACATACACACACACACACACACACACCACACACACTCCGGACCGCCAGTGATCACAGTGGAGTGGAGCGTTAGGGAAGTGATGGGCAGGCGGGTACGAGCCACAGAGACACCGGATGTGTGTGAGTGTGTGTGTGTGTGTGTGTGTGTGTGTGTGTGGGCTGTCGATACTCGTGGACCGGCGGTGGGACCGTGATGAGGTCACCGCCTCCTGCGTACCATCGACTGGCCGGACACATTGAACATGTTCCTACGATTCATTTCCACTATATTTATGACCCGACTCTGCCCCGCGGCCCATGAGCCTCTTCCGGGGCTCAGGCGGGGCTCAGGCGGGGGTCTGACAGCAGCTCTCTCTCTTTTTCTGGAAGGGGGGGGGAGAGAGATAGAGAGAGAGAGAGAGAGAGGGGGGGGGGGTGTCGTGAGAAGGCATGAGCCTAAGCCGAGCGCGGTGTCTTATGAGAATTATCGATCGGGAGGCGAAGGCATTGATAAGCTGAGGCGAGGCGACCCAGGGGGAATCACACACACACACACACACACACACACACACACACACAGACACACACACAGACACACACACAGACACGCCTGATCTCTCTCAAAGCTGCTTGGAACGCACTGCTGTCCTCCCTGATGAATTTACTCTCTCCTTTTCTACCTCTCTCTCTCTCTCTCTTCTTCTCTCTCTCTCTCTCTTCTTCTCTCACTCTGTTTTCCGGGCCTGATGAATGCGGAGCGAATCAATTAATCTATTCCCCTGCTGGATACCTGATCAAATTTACAAGGACAAGCTTAATAAATTACTAATGGGGTGGCCAATTAGTTTGTGTGCTTATCTGTGCAAGAGTGTGTATGTGTGTGTGTGTGTGTGTGTGTGTGTGTGTGTGTGTGTGTGTGTGTGTGTGTGTGTCGAGGCGTGAGTTTAAATTCCTGCCCGGTCATTAAATGTGTGTGTGTGTATGTGCGTGTGTGTGTGTGTACTGAGTTGTCTCGTGACTACAGCCTTCGCGTGTCGCAGAGCGCCTCGTTACGGGATCCAGAGCACTTCGATTGACTCCACACGGCTCTCAACATGGCCGCCCGCCATGTCGGCTAACAGGGCAAACGAGGGCAACGGAGAAACCACAGGTTGTGTTACAAAGTGTGTATTTTTGTTCACCCTTTTTACGGGTATAGTACAAGCAGCTGCTCTTCCAAAGCCTTCAACATGAACAACACTTATAATATAATAACTTTCAACAATGCAAGAAGAAGTGAGCCTGCATTCTCTCTAATGGCCACCAGGGGGCGACTCCTCAGGTCCGATCGCATAGAAGTCTATGAGAAAACCCCGCCTTACTCGACTTTGTGACCACGGGGCTCTCCGGTTTCATTCTTTATCATTACAAGACTTTAATTGGGACATGTTGGCACCATAAACAGGTTTTATCCGGAATATTATTGCTGTTGCTATAAATCTTTTTTGCTGCTAGATTAATTCTCTGAATCGCATATAGAAACATAACAAGATGACACACCTGCACTCGACTCCCACTTCCTCACAGCAGCAATAAATACACACTGTCACGAGAAATGTGGTATATTTGGGTTTTGTAAGCGAGAGAGAGAGGCCAGTCCTGTGTGACTTAATGTCTCTCCTCCATTAGCCAGCCCAACATCAATGAACCTCTTTGAGCTTCGCTATCTTCAAAAAGGCCACGAGCCGCCGGGAGTCTTCCTCCCTCCGACCGGACGATAATTATTCCACATTTGCATGATGAGTGCGCCCGCGTACGCATTTATGCATGTATGTACGTACGAGCGCTTAAACGCACATTAGCCGCAGTCGGGCGCGACTTCTCGTCTTTTATCTCCCCGGCGTAAATAGACGAGAAGAAGCCTCTCTCTCTTTTTCTCTCCCTTCTTCTTTTTTTCATGTGGA
>CM070106.1:14307500-14317500 GCA_036178185.1 Liparis tanakae
GAAGCAGATTAGCAGACTGGGTAGTCTGCGGGGGAGGGAGGAGGAGGAGGAGGAGGGGGGGAGGTAGAGCTGTTACTACAGGAGGAAAGACTTTCTTTCTTTCTTTTTTTGACTAGCAACACAGCGACCAATCACAGCCCCCGAAACCGACCAAAACAACTTTATACACCATCGACCCCTGTGTATGTGTGAGTGTGTGTGTGTGTGTGTGTATGTATGTGTGTGTGTGTGTGTGAGTGTGTGTTTCTGTGTGTGTCTGTGTGTGTGTGTGAGTGTGTGTGTGTGTGTGTGGGGGGGGGGGTGTGGAGAGAGGGTGAAAAATAAGACCAGGCAAAAAAATGCCAGCTCCAGGGCTTTTTGGCAGCTGTCCAACAAGTGTGTGTGTGTTTATGTGTGTGTGTGTGTGTGTGTGTGTGTGTGTGTGTGTGTAGAAGTCAGTCTCTAAAGGAGATGGGCAGAGGGCGCTCAAACTTTCCTTTTAATTTGACATGGTTCACCGTTTTGGCATTCGCTGGCTGCCTCTCAGAGAGTGTGTGTGTGTGTGTGCGTGTAGGTGTGTGTGTGTGTGTGCGTGCGCACGTATGGACTTTTTGTTTGTGTGTG
Organism: Liparis tanakae; assembly: GCA_036178185.1. Taxonomy (NCBI): domain Eukaryota; kingdom Metazoa; phylum Chordata; class Actinopteri; order Perciformes; family Liparidae; genus Liparis; species Liparis tanakae. The sequence goes on from CM070106.1 coordinate 14,308,104, forward strand.
TGCGTTGTGTGTGTTTTTTGGGTGAGTGACAGCTCTGACCTTTTCAATATGCCTGTTAAACCTGAGCTCTGGTCCCGGTGCAGACGTGCCTGTGTCAACTCCAGCCCCCGACATGAAGGTCAAACACACACACACACACACACACACACACACAGTTATCTCATCATACTGATGCATGTGCTCTGCTGCTATAATTGTACCTTTAGTCCTTCTTCTTTTCTTCTCTTCTCTTCTTCATCATCTGTTCTCGTTACCGTGGTCACCATCACGGCTGCTGCTATAGGTCGACGCCAGGGAAGGGGAGCGCAGCTTCTCATTGGTGGAAATATTGCGCTGGTTAGGGAGGTAAAGTGATGAAGAATAGACAAAAATAACGTTGTTTATTCGTATAAATGATGAATGAAAAGTCTTTAAAGCTTGTGATGGTTGTGACGTCAGGGGATTGGTTGTTTACGCGGACATGAAGGTTATGGGTCCGATGCCCGGCCTTGGCTACCAGCGTGAACTGGAGGAGATCCTTCTTGTTGTTATAGGGATGGGGATTGCTTGTCTTTGCTTTTCGATACCGGTCTCATGGAGCACCAACAAACAACGGATATCAGACTGTCACGCTCATAGCTCTTAGCTCATAGCTCACACTAGCTCTTAGCTCACACTAGCTCTTAGCTCATAGCTCACACTAGCTCTTAGCTCATAGGTCACACTAGCTCATAGCTCGTAGCTCATAGCTCACGCTAGCTCGTAGCTCACACTAGCTCATAGGTCACACTAGCTCATAGCTCGTAGCTCATAGCTCACGCTAGCTCATAGCTCACACTAGCTCATAGCTCACACTAGCTCATAGCTCACACTAGATCATAGCTCACACTAGATCATAGCTCACACTAGTTCATAGCTCACACTAGCTCTTAGCTCACACTAGCTTGTAGCTCACACTAGCTCTTAGCTCACACTAGCTCGTAGCTCACATTAGCTCATAGCTCACACTAGCTCTTATCTCACACTAGCTCTTAGCTCACACTAGCTTGTAGCTCACACTAGTTCATAGCTCACACTAGCTTGTAGCTCACACTAGTTCATAGCTCACACTAGCTTGTAGCTCACACTAGTTTATAGCTCACACTACCTTGTAGCTCACACTAGTTCATAGCTCACACTAGCTCGTAGCTCACACTAGTTCATAGCTCACACTAGCTCGTAGCTCACACTAGTTTATAGCTCACACTAGCTTGTAGCTCACACTAGTTCATAGCTCACACTAGCTCATAGCTCACACTAGCTCTGAGCTCGTAGCTCACACTAGCTCGTAGCTCACACTAGTTTATAGCTCACACTAGCTCATAGCTCACACTAGCTCGTAGCTCACACTAGTTCATAGCTCACACTAGATCATAGCTCACACTAGCCTATATCTCACACTAGCTCGTAGCTCACACTAGCTTGTAGCTCACACTAGTTCATAGCTCACACTAGCTCATAGCTCACACTAGCTCTGAGCTCGTAGCTCACACTAGCTCGTAGCTCACTCTAGCTTGAAGCTCACACTAGCTCATAGCTCACACTAGCTCGTAGCTAACACTAGTTCATAGCTCACACTAGCTCATAGCTCACACTAGCTTGTAGCTCACACTAGCTTGTAGCTCACACTAGCTCGTAGCTCACACTAGTTCATAGCTCACACTAGCTTGTAGCTCACACTAGTTCATAGCTCACACTAGCTCATAGCTCACACTAGCTCGTAGCTCACACTAGCTTGTAGCTCACACTAGCTCATATCTCACACTAGCTCGTAGCTCACACTAGCTCATATCTCACACTAGCTCGTAGCTCACACTAGCTCATATCTCACACTAGCTCGTAGCTCACACTAGCTCATATCTCACACTAGCTCGTAGCTCACACTAGCTCATATCTCACACTAGCTCGTAGCTCACACTAGCTTATAGTTCGTAGCTTGTAGATTGCAGCTCATATTAGTTCATAGCTCATAGTTCACACTAGCTCGCGCTAGCTACGAGCTAGTGTAAACTACAAGCTATAAGCTACCTTAAACATGGTTATTAACATGGCTAATTCATTATTTGTTCTAATGCTATACTTGCGGTCACCGAGTCACGGCGGGCGGTGCACAACAATAAACAACAACATCAACGATAATCAAACAACAATCAATGACGGTCGACGCTGTGCGAGAATTAACATTATAAACGTGGCAACGGTTTCCTTTCTTATTTATTTAAAACTATTTCCAGGAAATATGCTTGTTGAGAATTATATCCAGGATCCAGGACTAGAAAAAAATATATAACAATAAATAAAAATAAAAATAAAACAAAAATAAAATATATATATATATATATATATATATATATATATATATATATATATATATATATATATATATATATAAATATATTTTTTCAGAAAGACATTGTCACAGATCATCGATTCACTGAAGGAGGTCGAACGCCAAGAAGAACAGCTAAATGCTCAGAGGAACTCACCAGGTGTAAACTTTACAAAGCCGCGATATAATAGACTTATTTATATCAATACATATAAAAGATATATAAGTGTGTGTGTGGCTCGGGTGCTGCTCCATGCTCCGGAGTGATGGATGAATTATAGAGTTTGTGTGTTTCTGTGTGTAGTTGTGTGCACCCATTTGACTTTGAGTATAACAGTTGTGTGTGTGTGTGTGTGTGTGTGTGTGTGTGTGTGTGTGCTCGCCCCATACTGTATGAATGAAGCAGTGTGTTTAAATGCTATGCCTCACATGTACTTGTTCCCATCCATATATGCATAAATGTGCCCGTGCGTCTTTGTATCAGTGTGTGTGTGTGTGTGTGTGTATGTGTGTGTGTGTGTGTGTGTGTGTGTGTGTGTGTCCAATGCGATCGCCACACAGGGGAGACGCTCTCAGTCCATTTGTCGGCGAGCTGGCGCTGACCATTAGCCGGCCACCATACATAATGTATGGCGGTGACCTTTCTGCACGCCGTACCCTTCGGCCTACGAGCCACATTGTTTGGTGTTGTATTGATTTTGGACCCCCCTTGTAGACGGAGACGGTGATTTGAGAGGGCGAGAGAGAGAGAGAGAGAGGGAGGGAGAGAGAGAGAGAGAGAGAGAGAGGGAGAGAGAGAGAGAGAGAGGGAGAGAGACTGAGTGCCTCTGGTGAAAGGAGAGGGGCGGGACCGAAAGCAATGGAGTGTGAAGAATTGAAAAGGCTTGGAGACGGACACATACCTGTGACCAACCCCCCCTCCCCTCCCCGACACAAACACACACACACACACGCACACACACACACACAGACACACACACACAAACACACACAAACACACACACGCCCTCCCCCACGTGTGACAGACAGGGTCGCTTTTAATAGTGTTGAATGTTGTGGACCGTGCGAGTGCCACCTACACACAGCCCATTAGACAGAGTGATGGCAGCACGGGCAACGATTTAAGATTTCAACATTCATCCAGCTCGGGAAAAATGCTGTGTGTGTGTGTGTGTGTGTGTGTGTGTGTGTATGTGCGTGGGAGGGGTGGGGAGGAGGAGGGGTGGAGGGGAGGGGGATCTGTGTATCTGTATCTTCCCTATAATCTTGCCACAATGTTCTTTATATCTCTCTCTCTCTATCGTCCTCCAGCTGACAACTAAAGTGGAAATACACCCGGCAGAAAAAATGGGCTGGAATAAAAAAAAATTGCTGTCCTTAAAGTGGAGAATATAGAATAATATTTGATTTATGTTTAAGGTGATGTGATGGATGTTTAAGTTAAACTTACATTTTACCACCATAAACATCCATGATACTACCGTAAACAACCATGATACCACATTAAACAACCATCATACAACCTAAACATCCATGATACCACCCTAAACAACCATCATACCACCTTAAACATCCATGATACCACCCTAAACAACCATCATACCACCTTAAACAACCATGATACCACATTAAACAACCATCATACAACCTAAACATCCATGATACCACCCTAAACAACCATCATACCACCTTAAACATCCATGATACCACATTAAACAACCATCATACAACCTAAACATCCATGATACCACCCTAAACAACCATCATACAACCTAAACATCCATGATACCACCCTAAACAACCATCATACCACCTTAAACATCCATGATACCACCTTAAACAACCATCATACCACCTTAAACATCCATCACATATTCTCCCATATTCTCCACATGAAAGGACCCCCCCCCCCCTTGCCCCCCCCCCCCGGCCCCCTCCTGCTGTGAGGTGACAGAGCCCCAACTTGTCCCAACAAAATCCATTAAAAATAAACAAATATCGTAGTTGTTCTTTTATATATGACACATAATGAAATATAATTTTGGCAACACATGATGGAAAATGTGTTCCCAGCTCGTGGAAAATTAAAAAAAAATGACAAAAACGTAAAGAAAAAACCTCACAAAAAATTCACGCATAAGAGCTACGAACAAAACGTGAATTCATTTGTAACGCTGAGTAAAGCCATCGAGGGAAAGGAGGCCGGCTAACGCAGCGCTGATCACTCGGTTAACAGAGGGAGGGATGGGGGGGGGATGGAGGGAGGGATGGGGGATGGAGGGGGGGGGTGAGAGGGAAGGAAATAAGTGGCGTCCCGCAGAGCTTTCCAATTCCTCCAGGAGATTGACACCTGAATGTGCTTTCATGCAGGAAACCGCTGGGTGTCAACACCCCGCCATGCACCCCCCCCCCACACCTCTACTACCGGCTCTCCCCCTCCCCCTGTTCTCTCTCTCTCTCTCTCGCTCCATCCATCCATTCTTTTCTCTCCCTGGCTGGGCGTGCGGCGGGCCGTCGTAACGAGACATCGACTCTTCAGATTGACTTTAAACAAAGTGAAATGCTTTCTGAGTTCCACCGTTCATTATTACACTCTCACTTCTTGTATCGAGTCGTGGCGTCGTCACGGTTATCGTCCGCGGGGGGGGGGGGGGGGGGGGGGGGGAAATCACTCCAGAGTTCAGTCAGTTTTCGATCCTGCACTCTGTGTGTTCTGTATTGTTTTAGTGCCCCCCCCTACCTGGGAGCACGGACCCCACTGTGACCTTTGACCCCTTGTCCCCTCGTCTTCCTCCCGTTGAAACATGTCTGTAGCCGTGTATATCTGTCCTCATTCATCTGGGTCTCGCCATCCAAGGTGAGCGAGAGGGAGGGAGTGTGTGAGTGTGTGTGTGAGAGTGTGTGTGTGTGTGGGGGGAGGGACAGAACAGCTTCACAGCGGGTCTCCGCTCCATTTATCAACATCAGTATTTTTCACAGCGCCGACTCTCTCTCTCTTTCTCTCTCTTCCTGCCCCTTTCTCTCTCTATCTCCCTCTCCTCCTCTCTCTTCCTATCTCTCTCTTCCTCTCTCCCTCCCACTGTCTATCTCTCTCTCCCTTTCCATCTCTCTCCCTCTCCCTCTCTCCATCCCTCTCCCTCTCTCACCCCTTTCTCTCTCCTTCTCCCCCTCTCTCTCCCTCTCTCTCTCTCCCCCGTCTCTCTCTCCCTCTACCCTCTTTCTCTCTTTCTCCCCTTTGCCCGAACAAAAAGGAGCGAGAGCTCAATCTTTTAAATGCAACGTCGTTCCCTTCTCTTCCTCTTCCTCTCCTTCTCTTCCTCTCCTTTTCTATAACATATTAAGGAGAATATTGATATTGTTATTAATGTGTTATGAAGCATAAGAGTAATGTTTACTCTATGCAAATGTAAATGGCAAGAATTAACTCATTGTTGCGTGAGAGTGACTGTATGTTAGTATTATAGATCGACGGAGCTGGTTCAAATCCGTGACGTGACTTACAATAACAAGGGACTTTTATTGTGAAGGTGACTTTAATACCAAAAATAATGGACAGGAATTTTATTGTGAAAATACTTGACCGTAAATGACATTTTGACCCCAGGGCGACAAAAATCTCTTCCACTGGATTTTCGAGGCCGAAAGGAGGGCGGAGGAGCCGATGAAGACCATGCACGATGTGAGCCGGACTGTTTGTTCTCCACCATCTGAGAAGTCTCCAGTTCCAGAACACCTTACAGCGGCGACCCCTCCTTCTTTTGCCTCTTCATCCTCTTCACCTCCTTATCCGTCTCCTCCGTTCAGCCGCCATGACGCTCACAGACACACAGCCAATGACCTTCTTTGTGCGTGTGTGTGTGTGTGTGTGTGTGTATGTGTGTGTGTGTGTGTGTGTGTGTCCATATGGCTCGTGCAGATAGCTTTCTTTGGGTCATGTCTCCGCTCGGCTTTAATTAGTGGATTTAGCTGCTAATAGATGGAGCTAATTAACAGGGATTGGGGCTCCCTGCATGTTCGTATCGGAGTGTGTGTGTGTGTGTGTGTGAGTGTGTGAGTGTGTGTGTGTGTGTGTGTGAGAGTGTGTGTGTGCGTGCCCATACGTGTCTAAGCTGACATGCTTCCGTCTGCCCGACGCCGGAGACAACGGATGCCGTCACCTTGGTAACCGCGTAAAATGGATTCCAGGGGTGGAATCAGCCCGAGCCAATTAGACATAGACATGCTATGAAGATGGCAGGGAGTGCACACACACACACACAGACTTAAAGTATGTGTGTGTGTGTGTCGCTAAGACCATTCTCTCTCTCTCTCCCTTGCACACACACACAGATGGATAGACACACACACACACACACACACACACACACACACACACACACACACACACACACTGCCCTGGGCCGTGTGGCTATGACCATCGTAATCACATCGCCCCCCGTGATAACAATAACTCTGCTCAGGGATGCAAATAATCTCTGTGTCCACATATCTTATTATTGCAATCAATAATAACGAAGCACCTCGACACACACACACACACACACACACACACACACACACACACACACACACACACACACACACACACACACAAATAACACCCCTGTCAACCTAATGAGAAAGTATAGCCTATTACCATGCTCTGAGTGTGTGTGTGTGTGTGTGTGTGTGTATGTTGTGTACGTGTTGTGTGTGTGTGTTGTGTGTGTTGTGTGTGTGTGTGTGTTTCAGCAGCTGTGTCCCCCACTCTTTAAAAAAGAGAGGAGATCAAAAACGGAGCAAAGGGCTCACAGGGCGTAAAAAAGTAAATTACTTTAAAGAAAAAAAAAACCTTTCTACCCCCCTACACACACACACGCGCACACACACACACAAACACACAAACTCCCGACCCATTCCCCTTGTATTGTTGGTCGAGACGTCTTGGTTCTGTGTGTGTGTGTGTGTGTGTGTGTGGGAGGGGGGGGGGATGCACTTAAAGTCTCAATAAGTGACTGTAAGTGTGTATGTATGTGTAAGTGTGTATATGTGAGTGAGTGAGTGTATGTGTGTGTAAGTGTATACGTGAGTGAGTGTGTGTGTGTGTAAGTGTATATGTGAGTGTGTGTGTGTGTGTTTGTGAGTGTGTGTGAGTGTGTGTGTGATTGCTGATTTGTGGCGCGGTGTCTGTTGTTAATGAAATCCTTTGTGTCCCTCTGATTGGCTCATCAATCAAACAGCAGTTCGCATATTACCCATAACCCCTTTCTCCGTCTCTCCAGGTGGCGGATTACAACGTGACGCACACACAGACACGGACACACAGACACACACACAGACACAGACACACACAGTAACACACAAAAAACTTACAAACTCAATAGAGTGCGGTGACAACTACTGTCGATTTTGTGATTGAAGGAATCCCCCCCCCCCCTACTGACCCCCCACTTACACTCACACACACTCTCTGACACACACAAACACACACACACACAGAGACACAGACACACTCAGACACACACACAGACACAGGGCTCTGCACCCTGGCATCAATGGGTCTTTCGTTGGCAAGATTTGCGGCCATGAACAAGAACGTTTGAAACTCACTCCATGTGAAAACTCCTTCTCCTCCCAGGTTTTGCAAGGCCCACTTCACAGCACGAACAGCTGCTTCTGCAGCTCCAATCCGGTGAGGTGAGTCTGCTGGGTGGATTTTCCAACTCCATTCTGTTCCATGCTTTGAAGCTTCATTCTCAAGCTTGGATTTATCCAATTGCTCCAGGAAAAGGTAGAGTTGTTTGACCCAAGCTCTGCTTCGCATTCGGAGTAGCGTGCCTGCTATTTCTTCATGGTTTGCATGGTGGGCTTCTTGAGCGAGGAGAGTGGAAACCCATGCATCATATGGTACAATTGGTACTGCAGTTTTGTCCTCATTAAAGATGTGGAATCTTCCTCCACAGTAAAAGTCCAGTGTCTTCTTCCTTGTACACAACAAGTCTGTTCAGTGTGGTCTCTGGAAAGGTTACACCTTCTTGAGCCGCAAGGAACAGGTCCCGGAGTGCATTTTCATATTTTGCAATGGTAAGTACGGCTTCTTTAGCACGTGTCGTTACCTCTGGTGCTGAAAGAATTCCCTCCCACTTTGGCTTACAAGAGATTGAGGTCCTTGCCAGTAATGTTTTCTACTTCTTCACAGCTCTCCATACCCAGGCAATGACTCTGGCCAGCTTGGTCAAATTGCTGAACTTCCTGATGTCGAGGATTCTTTCCATTGCAGAACCAGCTGGTGCTCTCTGTAATTGGATCTTGGGTTCTTGTCCATCAGGGCCACTTTTCTGAGCATCGTCCTGGTCACTCCTTGCGTGAAATAAAATTGGAGACTTTGGATGCATCTCCGCAGAACATGCGACATCACTTCCCCTGTGCTCTAGTCAGTGCTGCTGTGAAGGACTTTCTTTGGAGCTGGCCTATGCCCTCTTTGGCAAAAGCAGCAACTTCTTTGGCTGACCTTTTTGGCCAGTCTTCCACAGGGTCCTTCAGAAATCCTGGTCCATTCTGCCACACAGAATCATCTTTAAGGTCTTCTGGTCTTGCACCTCTTGTTACAAGGTCAGCAATGTTCAGGTCTCCTGGGATCCACCACCAGTCTTTGACAGAGGTGGATTTCTGGATCTCTCCAACTCTGTTCGCAAAGAAAGATTGATATCCATAGCTGTCTCTTTGGATTACTCCTAGCACAGTCCGACTGTCCATCAGGTGGAGCCATCGCTCGATTTCCATTCGGCTTTGTTTTTCAATGTATTTTCTGAGCCGTGCTGCAAAGACTGCGCCACAGGTTTCAGCTTTCACTGCTTCTCCCTTTTGGTCCAGTCGTGTGAGCTTTGCTTTGGATTCAGCGAGTCTGACTTGGATGCTTTGCTGAGTTTCCCATCTGAAGTACACCACAGCCCCATAGCTCTTGTCGCTTCCATCAGAGAATGTTACTCCCCAAGGTTTTCCAATCCAATTGATTGGTGTGAGGCTTCTGTGGAAGGTGATTTGGCTAAGGCATGTGTATTCCTCAAACAG
>CM070106.1:14322500-14337500 GCA_036178185.1 Liparis tanakae
GGCCGTTCTGACTTTGCTCATTAACTTTGATTGCGAGTGGCGGGCGACTCCTCCTGGGAGGAAGAGGAGGAAGAGGAAGAGGAGAAAAACACAACAGGCTGGCCTTTACAATTGGTGAGAAGGAAATGAGTTGAGAAGGGAAGGAGGTGAAAAGGGAGCGAGGTGATAGTGAGTATAATACAGAAAGGAAGGAGGAAGGAGACTAAAAATGAGGACGGGAGGGGATAAGGGAAGGAGGTGAGAACAGAATGAGTTTAGAAGGGAAAGAGGGGAAAAGGGAAGGAGATGAGAAGGGAACTAGGTGGGAAGGGATTGAGGTGAGAAGGGAAGGAGGTGAGAAGGGAACAAGGTGAGAAGAGAAGGAGGTGAGAGGGGAACAGGGTGAGAAGAGAACGGGGTGAGAAGGGAACAAGGTGAGAAGGGAAGGAGGTAAGAAGGGAACAAGGTGAGAAGGGAATAGGTGAGAAGGGAAGGAGGTGAGAAGGGAACAAGGTGAGGAAGGAACGGGTGAGAAGGGAAGGAGGTGAGAAGGGAACAGGGTGAGAAGAGAACGGGGTGAGACGGGAACAAGGTGAGAAGGAAAGGAGGTGAGAATGGAACGAGAGGAGAAGGGAAGGAGGTGAGAAGGGATTGAGGTGAGAAGGGAAGGAGGTGATGGTGAGTGGAATACAGAGAGGAAGGGAGGAGGGGAGGAAGGGAGGAGGAGGCGTAAATAAGAGCCTTCAGTCTGACAGCTCCGAGAGTTCGACGGCTAAATGGCCTCACGAAGAAGAGGTGATGGAGGAAGAATAGAGGAGGAGAGATGGGGGGGGGGGCTGTGGGGGGGGGGGGGGGGCGTGTGAAGTCAGTCATGTAACTGTTTCTGCCAGGATGAGTCTCGTTGTGTTCACAAAGAGGCGATGAAGGACACGTCATCGTCATCGTGCTCCCAGCCGGAAGAAACAGAGGAAGAGTTTGACTTGTTGTCACGACGATATGGAAACATTCAAAAACCTGAGGAACCAGTTCTTGGATATAATAAAACATGTATGATTAAAAATGAATGCGGTGAGACTCTTTCTTTTATTGAGGAATAGCTGCAAAAAGAAGAAGGAAAAAAAAGGCTCAAATAATTTGGGAGATTAATTTAGTTTCCATCACGTTGCTCCTCCTGTGTTGTCCAGGTCCTCAACAGCGTCGTGTTTCTATAGACACTCACCCTGGGAGTCACGTGGGAGCGTGTTGCCCATCCAGGTGTTAAGTAGTTAAACCTGTATATATTATATACTTTGTGTTGGTCTTTAGTTTTAGCTGCTTGTCCGATGACCCGTCGTGGTCGCGCTGACTCACGCTTTCTCAGAAACACCTTTTATCGCCTGCTTTATACCGCCATGCTTTGGTTAACAGCTAACAGCTAAAAGCTCAAAGCTAGGAGCTCAAATCTAAAAGCTAACAGCTTTAATCTAACGGCTGAAATCTAAATGCTAAAAGGTAGCAGCTAAAATCTAAAAGCTAACAGCTAATGGTACAACCGCTACGCACACGGCCATACCTCGCCTGTAATCTTGGTTTATTTCGACTTGGTTGCCCGAATCCATCGCATCAGATACTTTACTGGAAACCTTTCAGGTCACTTAGTATTTCGGGGGGGGGGTATCTAAAGTCATCTTTTGTATACAATCGATTAAGAAATATGGCTTTGATGTGCTTTATTGTGTGAAGTACGTACTGTGCCGCTCCAAGGCTACAGGGAGGGGGTTTCACGGTTTCTGTATGGCACGAACTTGTGCGATGTTCTTTAGGAAAAGGGAACTTTCAATGCGCCGCTAAGTGTCGTACCTATCACGGGAACGAGATAAAGAGCCTCGGGTTGTTTCAATCACTACGTCCTCAGCCCGACTCGTAACCTTTTACACACACCTGACAGACAGAGGAGGTCTGTGAGTGAGTGTGTGTGTGTGCGTGTGTGTATGTATGTGTGTGTGTGTGTGTGTGTGTGTTGCGGCCTCACACTCTCTCCCCACATCCATAACTTTTTATTTCCAACAGTCCGCACTTCTCCCTCTTTGGCATAATTTACGGCTGTTTTATGCAGCGCGTCCTGCAGGTCGTCCAAAGTTTAACACCTCTGTTCGGTTTTAAAGCCTCGGAGAGCGGCGCCGCGTGAACTCCGCCTTCGCGCCGCCGTGCCGGCCGAGCGCGCATAACTTTTTTTATTTTTACAACACCCTCTTTCTTTTTCCCTGAAATGTATCAGGTGAAGAAACACATTAAACTGAATTTCGCTGTCCCCTTTTTGCACGTTTAAGTGTTTAATTTTCACTTTATCTCCGTGATCAAGGAGGCCGTTTTGTGTATTTCTCCCGTTTCCACCCTTTGGCAGAAGACGGCTGAAACCATTAGACGTAGTATCGTCAATAACTGGGATTTCCTCCAAATCTTTTATGAGGTATTGAATTAGACGGACTGAAAGGAAACACTAGAGCTCCCATAAGTAATGTTGTTATAATCGCTCAAGGCAAACACGCTTTTACGATGATGAATATCTCATGAAATCAGATAGAATTGTAAAGATATTTCAACCTAAAAAAAAGCATTTTATAATATGCATTTTTCCCATGATGCATTGCTTATGGAGGACTAAAAATGACTTAAGTATAAATAAATAAATTAATAAATATAGGAATAAATAAATAAATGCTTAAATAAATGTATAAATAAATGTATAAATGCTTAAATAAATAAATATATAAATAAATAAATACAGGAATGAATGAATATAAGTTATAAATCAACAGGACATCATTAAATAAATATATTTCTACATTTCTGTATTTCTTCATTTATTTATTTCTCTATTTATGTGTCCACACGTATTTCTTCATTTATTTATGTGTGACATTTACGTGTCCCTATATTCAAATGAGCTGGGTCGGTCCGAACCTCTGTCTAAAGCCTGATTGGTCACAGGAGTGTGATGCACCTGGTGTGTTATGCTCTACTTCTTCTGCCTCGCTCAGCTCACCGTTAGCAGGAGTTAGCCGAGACAGCTTTTTGACTTCAGACGTTTATCAATTCCAAGTACACTGAGAACAGACTGGTGTTCTTTTGCAGTCTGGTCTTGGGGGTCTGGTCTTGGGGTCTGGTCTTGGGGGTCTGGTCTTGGGGTCTGGTCTTGGGGATCTGGTCTTGGTGGTTTGGTGTTGGGAGTCCAGACTCTGCAGGACGGTCTTTCTGGTCTTGTGACGTCACCACATCAACTGTTCTTGCTCGTGAATTTACTCCAATGATTCACTGTAACATACTTTACAGTGGAGTAGAATGTGTTGCGGTGTTCACTGTCGTTTGGCGTAGGCTACGAATAAACGATAAAACATATAGAACGTCTTGTAGCTTTCCTGACCCAGGGTCGCTACAATATGAAGTTATGAATCTTAACCCTCAGTCAAATTGACGTATCGTTATCTTTTAATAAATAATAAACTATTTGTGCTCTTTAGATCCTCCCAAACCTATTTATATCTCATGTTTACCCACTACGGAGACATCAGAGCCAGCGGAGCATTTCAAAAAGTCCTGCCGAGATCCGGCTGCTGTCGGCGGCAATGCAGCGCTGAGCGCCCGGCGAGTGGAGCTCAGTGTCCCGCGAGCAGGACCTCAAGTCTCCGTCGCATATCCTTGACCACAGATTTGTTGCTTGAACTACTAACTTCTCGGCTGAAAACATCCTTAAATTACATTCCGTGACTCAACAGTAGTATGAATTAGAATGAATTAGAATTTAGAATGTAAAGACAAGAACGCATAATAAACGCTGTTGGTCTACAGATCCAAGTGCTAGGGATCGATTGCTTCTGTCTTGCTCCCCGACTTGACCAATCAGGCTTTAGACAGAAGTTCGGACCGCCCATTTCATTTGAATATACGGACACGTAAATGTCACACATAAATAAATGTATAAATACGTGTGGACACATAAATAGAGAAATAAATAAATGAAGAAATACAGAAATGTAGAAATATATTTATTTAATGGTGTCCTGTTGATTTATAACTTATATTCATTCATTCCTGTATTTATTTATACATTTATTTATTTAATTAAGCATTTATTCATTTATTTATACATTAATTTAAGCATTTATTTATTTATTCCTATATTTATTCATTTATTTATTTATTTATGCTTAAGTAATTTTTAGTCCTCCATATTGCCTGTCTGTGTGAAACACGTTAAAACACTATAATTGACGGAAGGAGAACAACTTTTGGACCACTTCTTTTGGCGGATGGAGTTTTTCGGTGCTGAGAAATGAAGTCGATGAACCCGTTCCGGATTACTCTGACGAAAGTCTGCAGCCACACCGCCGGGATGGTGACGACCTACTTCAAGTTCAAAGGGACGGCGTAACCGCGTGTAACCGTGCGTAACAGTCTGTAACCGTCTGTAACCGTCTGTAACCGTCTGTAACCGCCTGAAACCGCCTGAAACCGCATGTAACCGCCTGTAACTGCATGTAACCGCCTGTAACCTCCTTTAACCACCTGTATCCACCTGTAACCGCCTGTATCCGCCTGTAACAGCCTGTAACCATCTGTAACCACCTGTAACCGCCTGTAACCATCTGTATCCACCTGTAACCGCTTGTAAACGCCTGTATCCACCTGTATCCGCCTGTATCCGCCTGTAACAGCCTGTAACCATCTGTATCCACCTGTAACTGCATGTAACCGCCTGTAACTGCATGTAACCGCCTGTAACTGCATGTAACCGCCTGTAACCGCCTGTAACCGCCTGTAACCGCCTGTAACCGCCTGTAACCGCCTGTAACCGCTTGTAACCGCCTGTATCCGCCTGTATCCACCTGTATCCACCTGTAACCGCCTGTATCCACCTGTTTCCGCCTGTATCCACCTGTAACAGACTGTAACCGGTTGTAACCGTCTGTAACCGCCTGTAACCGCCTGTAACCGCCTGTATCCACCTGTAACCGTCTGTAACCGTCTGTAACCGTCTGTAACCGTCTGTAACCGTCTGTAACCGCCTGTAACCGCCTGTAACCGCCTGTAACCGCCTGTATCCACCTGTAACCGTCTGTAACCGTCTGTAACCGTCTGTAACCGTCTGTAACCGTCTGTAACCGTCTGTAACCGTCTGTAACCACCTGTAACCGTCTGTAACCGTCTGTAACCGTCTGTAACCGCCTGTAGTCGCCATGGTGCAGAGAGGAGGGTGTGATCTTCGTGCCGTGCGAGCACCCAAAAGTCCCGCCTGGCTATCAGAAGAAGAACAGATTGATCAGAGTCGAGCCCCTCAGCATCCCGGCCTGACCGCGAGGCTGACCTCTACACGCCGCGTCCAGAGCGGCAGCCGCTCGTGTCCTCTGTGTTTACACGATGCATTCAAGCACAGTGCGGAGCGTAGGGCGCCCGAGCGACTCTAACAGGAGCGTCTCGCGTGACACGGACGACTTCATTCCCGTCCGTCCTCTTTCCTCCTCGGGGAAATAAACCGTTTTGAATAAACGGATCGCCACTTCTCCTTCTTCTTCTTTTTTTTTAACCACGACCGAGCCATACCGTCGGTCCACGACCACGCCGAGCTCCTCCCCCGACGGCCGGGCGCTCGCTGTGAAACGCTTCGGGAAGAACCCGATCGGACGAGCGCCTGTTGTCTGGAGGAGGAGGTGTGGGAGCGCTTCCCCATCCCTCCTCCTTCTCCTCCTCCTCCTCCTCCTCCTCCTCCTTCCTTATTACCTTCCCTTCAATTACACCTGAATAGATGGGAAATGGTGTCACCTCAATAAAACGGAGCGCGTATGTCACCGCGGATTGTGCTCTGTACAAAAGCTCTAACGCGTGTGTGTGTGTGTGCGTATGGAAGGGGGTATTTTTTCTCTCTCTCTTTCCCGCTCGCTCGCCCGGCTGCACATGTCAGCCAGACTTGACATAACTTCACTCTTCGCTCTTCTTGCCTTTCATTTTCTTCATCTTTTCATTCTCCTCCTCCGGCCCGAGGCGGAGCGAGGCCGACGAGGGCGCCCGGTGGAAAGAGCCATGATCAGACGTAGCACTCGGATGCCTATTACCGGTCCCCCCCCCCCCCATACCCCCCCCCCCCCAACATGAGAGGAGATGCCGTGTGTGGTGGGAAGAGCGACGAAGTGAGAGGAGGAAGAGGAGGAGGAGAAGGAAGGAAACACACCCCGTTACCTGTCAAGAGGGAGAGATGGTGATATACCTTTAAGTGGTGGGGTTGTTGTTGTTGTTATTAGAGTTGGTGGTGTAGGTTGGTGTTGGTTGTGTTGTTGTCGTGTGACGTGATTCCTCCCCTGACATCTATGATGCACGTCTCGAATTACATGTTACATGTTAAGGTACGTTCACACCGGACGCGACAAAATAATTCTCGTCGCGCTTGTCGCAGGATTCTGTCGCGCGACAAAAAAAGGGTGTTCACACCGGACGCGTCGGACGCGACACAGCGGGGGCGTGGCTTATCGCGCCCGCTTCTTCAGCCATATGAATCTTTTCCTTAACCAGACTGAGATGTCGTGTCTTCACTTGTCGCCCTGTGAGACGCCCTGCTGCTGCCTCTCTCTCCTTCTCTCTGGACTCTTCGGTCCTGACTTCCACGGCCCTCCGCCCCTCCGCCCCATGTCCCCGCTCGTCTCCCGCGGAGTATTGTACGGGTCGAGGAACGACAGGACCGCAGAGAGCTTCCACTTGTTAGTGGAGCGAGCTGCTCTCTCACTGCTCTACTCACTGCTCTCTCTCTCTTCTCTTTATGATTCGTGTCTCTAGACTTTTCCTCCTCCGGCGGCAGATCTCCGCTGCCATGAAACACGTATGCCGGGCGCTTGGTTCATAGTAAAGTACAACACACAGCGAGAATAAAAGCAAACGCACACATTCTAAACGTATCGGGTAGTCCCACGGCTTCTCCGACCTCCTTCCACACTTCATCTTTATCGCTACGGTTTCGGTAAGTAAAGAGTCGTGTCATAAAGTTTGATTTGCCCACGAACCTCGACAAGAATCTTTTCCTCCACTTTCTAAACCGGCCGGCAGAACGATGACGAGCGGAGCTTCTCAACGCTGATTGGCTGACGCAACTATGACTCACGCGTTTCTGCTGCTCGAGTTCAGAAATTTCAACTCGAGCGACAAGAAGCTGCGACAGATCGCTCTGTTCGGAGGGGGAGGGGGGAGGAGAGAGATGGGGGGGAGGCAGTTGAGAAGAAAAAAATATTTGGTGGCCGCGTGTTTGAGAACAGATTTATGACTTCTGCCTTTTCCTTCTTCACCGAATCCCTCGACGAGGGAAAAGATTCACCGCCGACGACAAGATCAGTTCATATCGTGAGAGGTCTGAATTCATGAGCTGAAGAAGCCGTCGGGCTCCCCTGTGTCTATGCGTTAAATGTTTTATCCAGACGGTGATGTCGAGGATCGGGAGGTCAAAGGTCAACTTATTGACATAAACAACAAGTTATTACATCATTTCATCAAACTACTCTATTTTTCTCTCTGTGTGAAGTAAGAAAGATCTATTTATTTAATTTAAAAACAGGAAAACACTTTTAGAGGGTGAACTTTTTTTCCTGTCCTGTGATCTTCCTCTGGTGCTGATGCTGCAGTGTCGCCTGGCAACCGCTGGTGTTGATTTTAAGAACATGACATTGGGAGGAACCGTCACAAACAACAGAAAACTAACGACGGGGTCGGCATAGCAACTGAAAATGCACTCTGAAGGACAAGGTGCGGCGGCGCTAGCATCACATTCACAGGCTCAGAGTCGTCAAGCTTCACATCAACCGTTTCTAATCCTCACAGAGTTTTTATTTCTTCCATCCAGAGATCAAAGATTGTTTTCTTCCTTTTAAAATATATTTTTTTACGGACTCAATATCCCAGAAATCCTTTTCAGTTTGGGTTTTGAATAAACCCAATAAACACACACACACACACATACACACACACACACACACACATACACACAACATTAAATACATTAACAGATGAACAAGACAACAAAAGATAGAACGTCATTTGTGTAATTGTGAGGAGGAAGAGGAGAAGAAGAAGGAAGAGGGGGAGGAGGAGGAGGAGAAGAAGGATGAGGACAAAAATAAGTAAAGAAGAAGAAACTGAGGAAGAAGAAGAAAGGTAAGAAGGAGAAGAAGGAGAAGCAGGAGAAGAAGAAGAAAGAAGATGAGAAGAGAAAGGATAAGAAGAAGAAGAAGAAGAAGAAGAAGAAGAAGAAGAAGAAGAAGAAGAAGAAGAAGAAGAAGAAGAAGAAGAAGAAGAAGAAGAAGAAGAAGAAGAAGAAGAAGAAGAAGAAGAAGAAGAAGAAGAAGAAGAAGAAGAAGAAGAAGAAGAAGAAGAAGAAGAAGAAGAAGAAGAAGAAGAAGAAGAAGTAGAAGCATCCCGTCAAAGAAGAAAATAGTATTCCATGTTTAGAGGAGTGATTTAAGAGGTGATGGGGAACGAGACGGAACAACACAGTTTCAAAGAGGAGACTTATCCCCTAAGGGAAGAAGAGTAGAGGAGAAACAACAACAACAACAACAACAACAACAACAACAACAACAACAACAAGCCAGAAACAAGGATTAGAAGACACCCAGAGACGGGGATTGTGATTGAGAGAAAGAGAGAGAGAGGTGGGAGGAGGGATGTTGGAGCCGGGAATTGGAACGACGGAGTGGGGAAAAAGAGTATGAGTGTGTGTGTGTGTGTGTCTGTCTGTGTTTGTGTGTGTCTGTGTGTGTGTGTGTGTCCGCGGGGCGACGAGGAGGAAGAGGAGCTCCAATGAGAAGCGCAGGTAGCGAGTAAGTGGGCGAGAGCGCTAGAGGAAAGTTGGGAGAGCGAGGGAGGGAGGGAGGGAGAGAGAGGGAGGGAGGAGGGAGAGATAGAGGGAGGGAGGGAGGGAGGGGGGAGGGAGAGATAGAGGGAGGGAGGGAGGGAAGGAGAGAAGGAGTCCGATTGCATTCCTGTTGCATCAGTTCAGTGTAACAAGATTTGGAGATGCGGGCTCAGACATACTAATAGGTTTTGTACTGACACCCCAACACACACACACGCACACACACACACACACACACACACACACTCACACACACACACACACACACACTCACACACACACACACACTCACACACACACACACACACACACACACACACACACACACACACCGTAATAGACGGTTCTGCTCAGCAACATGTTTTTTTTGCTCACCACTCACATTCGGCCCCTGCCTTTGTAACCTTGTGTGTGTGTGCGTGTATGCGTGTGTGTGTGAGACTGAAAAGGAAGAATTGAGTGACCCCCCCCCTCCTATCACTGTCGGGCGGTGCGAATAATCCCGGTGAAAGAGGAGATAAAGACGGCGACCTTGAGCCACGATGGAGTGAAACGTCAGAGGAGGAAATAAACAAGAGAAACATCTGATGAAGACTTCTTCTTCTTCTTCTTCTTCTTCTTCTTCTTCTTCTTCTTCTTCTTCTTCTTCTTCTTCTTCTTCTTCTTCTTCTTCTTCTTCTTCTTCTTCTTCTTCTTCTTCTTCTTCTCCTGCTTCCCTTTCTTATTATTGTCTTTCTTCATCTTCGTCCCTTTCTTCTTCTCTTCCTTTTTCTTCTTTCCTTCTTCTTCTCCTCCTCCTTTTTCTGGGGGGGGGGGGGGTAAAAGCAGAGACACTGATCTCTGGTCAGTTTCTATAACGCCGGCTCCTCCCAGAGAGGAGATGTTAGTGTTCTGCTCGCGGTTGAAACTGATCCCAGAGCTGCTCTCTGAGGCGCGTTGCCGCCGTGTTGCAGCATCTTGGGTATTTATAGCTATGAAAACAAAACAAAAAAAACATCACTTTTTCTTTTCATCCCATCTTTTGGCACAATGTGATATAAATGCTCAAAACACAACATAAATAAAAAATAAAAAACAAAACCAAGCAGAGACGGGAGACGTTGAAGGTTTCTCTCAAAATGCCTCACTTTTAAATAAGTGAGTAACTATCATTGTTTATTTTGTTTGTTTGTTTGTTTACATCCTGCAGCTTCAACACAACAGAAGATTTAATTTGATTTGATTTCTTCTCTTCTTCCAAACATCGAACTCTTAGATTCCTCTCCACCTGGAGGTTAACTCCCCCGACACGTCTCTCTTCCACCTCCTTTCTTCTATTCTCTCTCTTCTTCTTCTTCTTCTTCTTCTTCTTCTTCTTCTTCTTCTTCTTCTTCTTCTTCTGTTGTTTAAGCTCGCGAGTTCTTTCAGGTCGAAACGAGCCCCGTGTGAGTGAAGAGGAGCGAGTCGGCGAATCGATAATCAAAGCTCGGCCGTCTTCGTGCCCCGGAGGCGAAGTCTGAGCCTCCGAGACGCCGACGCCTCGATAGCAGAGGAAGAAAAGAAACTCCCCCTTTTATACTCTCTCTCGCCTCTCGTGTCTTACGTTGAGAAAGGAGACCCCCCCCCCCCCGGCGCCGGATGGGAGGGCGTCGTGGGTTTTGTTAATTTGCTTAACCGATGACGGCGGGGGGACCGCCGCGGGGCGAACAGGTAGCGCCTCAGATCTCTTTAAACGGCGGTAAAAAAAACTAAACGATGGCGCCGCTTCCGCCGCTTAGAGCGCCGAGCGTTTTGGAAGTGTTCACTGGGGGGGGGGGGGGGGAACACACACACACACATACACACAGACACACAAGGCCTTGATCACTAATGAAAGAGTGGTTAGCACTAATGGCGCGTATTGATTGGTTGGAGGCAGACGTAATGGGCGGGCGGTAATCTGGTTAGCATCGCGGCGCCGAGGGAGCTAATTTAATTGAAAGTGGTTAGAGGCTCCGTCGGTTGTTTGTTTGGGACGTCACGCTTTTTATGTTATTTACGCCGGAGATAATTGATCGGACGCATACCGGCGTAAAGAGTCAGCGGTACCGACCGAGTTCTCCGTCCTGCATTAGTACCGAGGCCCGACGAGATGCGCGTCAATCAATCGATGCGTCTTCGTACAACGCTTTTCGGCCGTTGGTCGTCTTGACAACGGCGCTTAGTCGCACAAGCATGGCGTCCAAGTTACGGTTCTGGGTTTGGTATTTTTTTATTTGTACGTGAACATAGAGGTTAGTCCTCTTGAGGTTAGTCCTTTTGAGGTTAGTCCTCTTGAGGTTAGTCCTTTTGAGGTTAGTCCTCTTGAGGTTAGTCCTTTTGAGGTTAGTCCTCTTGAGGTTAGTCCTCTTGGGGTTAGTCCTCTTGAGGTTAGTCCTTTTGAGGTTAGTCCTCTTGAGGTTAGTCCTTTTGAGGTTAGATCTTTTGAGGTTAGTCCTCTTGAAGTTAGTCCTCTTGGGGTTAGTCCTCTTGAGGTTAGTCCTTTTGAGGTTAGTCCTTTTGAGGTTAGTCCTCTTGAAGTTAGTCCTCTTGAGGTTAGTTCTTTTGAGGTTAGTCCTCTTGAAGTTAGTCATTTCAGGTGGAACGGGAGATACCATTTACAAAACTTGTAAGGGGTAAAAACTTGTGAAAGACCCAGAGAAACGGAAATATCCGACAAAGCAAAATCCCGGACGTTTTTTTGGGTTTTTGTTTTTGGACGTTTTTTTTGGGTCTCAAAAACAGGACATGTCCGGGGAAAACCGGACGTCTGGTCACCCTATCTTTAGGTCAGTCCTCTTGAGGTTTCTGTTTAACGTGAGCTGGAAAGCCCAAAGACCGTGTTCCCAAACCTAAACATGAAGATGTTTACCTAATGATGTCACAGCCGATCACAGGCCGGAAATGAGAAGCTCAAATTGACAGTCAGTTTCTCCGTGTCACGGTAAAGATGACGTGAATTCGCCTTCCGAAATGTTGACGTTGTCACATTTCCCCGCCGCCGTGTCTCTTCATATAGTTTTGGCCTTTCCCTCATCGCTCAGACGGCGTGAGTGAGCCGTGAACTTTTCGGGATCTCCTGGGTCAGAGGTCAGCCATAATCTGCCTATCGCCATACGATCATAACCCGGCTGACATTTCTCTGGCTCTGACTCCAAATGTCACGGCGTAATCCGTGAGGCCGACAGCGCTCTGCTGCGCTTACACATTTTATTCTTATTTTTCAAAAATGTTGGTTTGGTAAACAAACTGGACGTGTTTGTGAAATCACCTGTCCCGAAAAATGGAATCGGAGAGTTCTCTCTCTCTCTCTTAGTATTATTGCCCCCCCCCCTCCCCTACACCTCTGCAAAGCATTCTGGGACACCGTGGGTATACGCTCCTATGATCGCGGCGGTGCACTCTTTCGCTCATCGAATAATTGCAGCAAACTAAAGCTCCGCTATTTTCCAGTAAAATCCTTCACAATAAAAGTGTCTCGTTAGCATCAAAATGGGACTGGATCCGATCGAGTCTGGATCCGATCGAGTCTGGATCCGATCTCGGAGCCTTGCGGACTACCGACTCGTCACTGAATACGTCCTCCGGCATGATCGGATGACAAAAGATCGCCCATAAAAAACGAGACTTGAATAACGAAACAATGTTTTATAAGGCTGATTAATAAAAAAACTCAGGAACAAAACAGTATGAATTGTTCCTCCGGTGCATATTTCATTCAAGAGAATCTCTCCAATGCAAACGTCAGCGAGCGCAAGGAAAGATGATGAAAGTGTAGCGTACACCACATGAAGCGCTCTCGCTCGCTGGAAACTCCGCTTGCTGAGGAACGCCGCTCCTCGGCCGGCCTCATTACATCCTCTGCTGGTGTCCTCACAACCAGCGCGCCCGGGAAACTTTGGATCTTCGTATGAAAAGAAAATGTAAAATGGATAGAAATTAACTATCCCCATAGAAAAAATATCTCTTTAATGCCTCCAGCCCATCTTCACATGACATGCATCAGATATTGATCCCGCTTCCCCATCACTGGTAATGCCTCGTTCACTTTGATGTATCTCGTGAATTTGGGTCACAACGGGTTTTTTTTATGGCAGCACTTTAAAAGTTGTTTAAAAAAAAATATCTAACCCTCGCAAATGAAAAAAAGAAAGAAAAGCTAAGTAAATCAAGTAATATTCTTGGGTCCCCCCCCCCCCCCACCCACCGTCGTTCCCATTCTTTCATCAATCAGCCGACTCCCACCTCTTGTCAAGTGCACGTTGCGGTTGTTAGCGGGCGGGAAAAAAAACAACTTCCCATCCGTGTACCTGAAGCGCTTTTCAAGAAAATGTCAAACGTGCGACGAGATCGAGCCCCTCAGCCTCGTCTTCCAGGCCCGAGGCTGGCGCCCAGGCATCTTGGCTGAAAGGCGCTCTATACGTACGCGGATGCCAAATGCATCACCCACACACACACACACACACACACACACACACATCACCCGCCCCCTCGCTTTAGCTTCCCCTTTTGTTTTCCTCTCCTGTACGTCGGAGGTGTGGAGCGAGCGCTCCATCGTTGTGACACATATAGGTCCCGTGTGTTTAATGGGGTGGTGAGGAAGTGGTATGGGGGCCGCCGCCGCGTCAATCATCGAGACACACGTGGGTTTACGATCACTTCCCCCCGATTACACTTTACGAAAAAAAAAAGTAGAGAGGAAGAATGGCGGGAAGGACATGAAGTCTTGAAACTTGTCTCTGGAGCTTCAGACGGAGACATCGGCCTACATGCATCGCTCTGATCCGTAATATGACGCTATTGCATCATCCGTCCACCCAACGCTTCCTCGAGGCCCCCGGGGCGCTCGCAGCCCGGGTGGCAGACGGTGACTGTGTGTGTGTGTGTGTGTGTGTGTGTGTGTGTTTGTTTGTGTGTGCGTGTGGGGACCCTGTGTACAAGCTGGACGCGGGGGACAGGTTGTGTTTGAGCTGACGGCCAATCGTGTGAGAGTTTTATACGTCCATATGTTTGAACCCGCAGCTACGTTCTCCATCTGTCCCAGTGTGTGTGTGTGTGTGTGTGACGCGATCTCGCTCTCCAAACAGCGCCCCCTACGTAGCCTTTTATTTTTCCACGTCACACGCTCTGTTTCTCAGGGCCTCGGCGTCCTGGCTTCTCCCCCCGTGAGCCGTGCTGGTGGTCAGGAGTGAGAGCCCTGAGGGTGGTGTGTGTGTGTGTGTGTGTGTGTGTGTGTGTGTGTGTGTGTGTCACAGAGGGAAGGTACAGGGGCGTGGGGGGAGGGGCAGCGCTGTGGCTCGTCTCCAGCGAACGGCCTGGGGGAAGCTTGTCAGGATGTTCTGTGGATAATCACTCAAAGACAGGTTGTTTACCCCGTTACTCTGAGGGGGGGGGGGGGGGGGGGGCAGAGTAGTTTGCTCGTGAAGGTCAAGAGGGTGATGGGTGAGAAAATGTGTGTGTGTGTGTGTGTGTGTGTGTGTGTGTGTGTGCGTGTGTTTGTGTGTATATTTGTTTGTGTGTATAATGAGAGAATGATTATGAGGGAATAATTATGGGCACTCTACCGGATTAGAAATCACATTTTATATATATATTTATATATATATATATTTATATATATATATATGTTATTTTGTGGTTGGGAACATTTCCACTCGTAGTATAATAACTCTTCTGTGTTTACGTGTACTTTAATTAACTTGTTAAACTTGGGTAGTTTAGTCCATGTAAAGGTGTAACTTTATGATGATGATGATGATGATGATGATGATGATGATGATGATGATGATGATGATGATGATGATGATGATGATGATGATGATGATGATGATGAAACATAACAATCAAGATTTGTGTTCACGAGAAAACAACTCTGGTATTATTGAGTGTATTGAATTCATTATTTTTTTTATATTAATGGAATAAAAGATTTCAGAGCAGCTTTTGACTTCTCCTCCACCTTCAGACGGTCTGAATGAAGGTGTGTGTGGCATCGTCTGGTTTCCATGGCAACTCATTTATACATCATCCAATAAATATCAGAGAAATGAAAAGAATTCAAATCTGTCTGAACATCACACAAACATATACATGTATACTGTCTGCTGTTCTTCTTCTTCTTCTTCTTCTTTTTCTTCTTCTCCTTCTTCCTCCTT
>CM070106.1:14345000-14352500 GCA_036178185.1 Liparis tanakae
AGACGTCATGTTTGAGCTGCATCATTTTCAAATTAAACCCCCTCGTGTTTTGCAATTAGGCATTTAATGTCTTCATTTATTTTTTTATTTACTTATTTATGTTTTTATTTATTTACTTATTTATTTATTTACTTATACACTTATTTATGTATTTTGTCATTTATTTATTTACTTATTTATTTATTTATTGATGTATTTACTTACCTATTTATTTATTCACTTATTTATTTATTTACTTATATATTCATGTAATTATTTACCCATTTATTTACTTATTTATGTATTTTTTGTTTAACTCTGTCAATATACACTATATATAATATATATTTTTTTATATATATATATATATATATATATATATATATATATATACTTTCTTGTATTTCCTCTTCTGTCATGTCAAGCTTCTAAAACACACACACCCACACACATGTTTATCACGCATGTTGGGGACCAGCACTGTTATACATCCAAACACACTCCCTTGTCGTATAATTAAGTCTAATTTGCCATAACGACATTATACTGCACTATATTTGACGAGGTCACCGAAAAGGGTCCCGGACCCTCAGATTAGAAGATTAATTAAATCCTGTGACGGTAATGTGAGCCGTGGCTCTTACAGTAGATCTATATCTGTGATCACAGCCCACGGCCCGGGGGGCCGGGGGCCGGGGGCCGGGCCGGCGCTCTCACCTGTGTTTTGCACACGCAGCTTCTTTTTAAAACATTTATTTTTATTTTCTAACGAGCTACTACTGTGATTGGAAGTTCAGAGCGGTGTGCAGAGACGTGCAGCAGGCCCCGCCCCCTTTGGAGTGTGCAATGGGTGTAAATGAATGTAGATGGTCCAGGTGATGGGCAGGTGGCCCCTAGAAGCCCCCAGAAAAAGAAGAAGAAGAAGAAGAAGAAGAAGAAGAAGAAGAAGAAGAAGAAGAAGAAGAAGAAGAAGAAGAAGAAGAAGAAGAAGAAGAAGAAGCAGAAGAAGAAGAAGAAGAAGAAGAAGAAGAAGAAGCATAAGACGCCTTAAAGCAGATTGTTGCTCTTTCTCTAAGAATAAAAGGAGACAACGTGACTCATTAGGACGGAGGCTGTTGCAGCTCTCTCTCCCCCCCTCTCTCTCCCCCTCTCTCTCTTCCTCTCTCTCTCTCTCCCTCCCCCTCTCTCTCTCCCTCCCCCCCTCTCTCTCAATGGTCTAAGGAGACCTGGTTAGATAAGACCTGAGCTATAAAAGCTCCAGAGAGCTCAGAAAGAAGACTCTGATATGCAGGAGCATTGAGCTCAGTGGGAAGACACACACACACACACACACACACACACACACACACACACTCACACTCACAAACAGGCACAATCACACACACACACAGACACGCACAATCACACACTCAGACACTCAGATTATTGCTACATTATTACTATTTTTTACTATATTATTACTATATTTTTACAAAATATTACTATATTATTACTATATTTTTACTAGATTAATAATATATTATTACTATATTATTAGCACCAGTGGCGGGTGTAGTGGCGTCTTCAGAGACCCTGCAGCTCGTTTACGTTTAAAGTTGTATTAGATTTTTTTGAGCATCAATAGATCACAACATCTCATGAATTAGACTTGGAGAGCAACGGTTCTCGACAGTAAACACAACACAACCACTGTTGACACTTTTCTTCAGGCATGAAGCCGTCTGAGCAGGTTCTACAGATATGACAGTGGACACACACTCACACACACACACACACACACACACACACACTCAGCGCCTCTCAGCTCAAGATGGGCTGAGACACTCAAACACCAATCAATGCGATGCACCCTGGGCATAGCTATGGAATGACCCGTGTCCCTGTGTGTGTGTGTGTGTGTGTGTGTGTGTGTGTGCGTGTGTGTGTGTGTGTTTGGCAGTGTGACACACACACAAATACACACTCGTACACACACCTCCTCAGACAGCCGACCGATTACGCATCATAACACAGCTGATTTGCCCCGTGGGTTGACACCCGCTGTCCGGTCCGATCCCGTAAACCTTCACCCCCCCCCTGGTTAAAGGTTAAAGAACCCTGGTTGGAAGCACAAATAGTGCCTTAAATAACTATTTTTAAGGTTCTTTAAGGCACCTTTATAGGTTCTTTGAATAACTACTTAAGGAAATGGTTCTTTAAAAAACCCTGGTTTGAAAAGTTCTTTGTGGAACCAGAAATGGTGCCTTAAATAAACATTGTTTTAAGGTTCTTTGGGACACCTTTATAGGTTCCTTGAAGAACTCTTCAAGGAAATGGTTCTTTAAAGAACCCTGGTTGGAAAGGTTTCTTGTGGAACCACAAATGGTTCCTTAAAGAACAAGGTCAAGGTTCTTTAAGACACCTTTATAGGCCCTTTGAAGAACTACTTCAGGAAATGGTTCTTTAAAGAACCCTGGTTTGAAAGGTTCTTGAGGAACCATGAATGGTTCTTCTCTGGCATCACTCTGAAGAACCGATTTCGGTTCCAGATGTCACCTCCATGGTTCTGTGTGTAGTTATGATCAGATTGTGAGATGCAGCGTTCGGGGAACCGTGCAGACGGACAGGGATGTATTTGCTGATGTGGGATGGAAGCCAGATGGAACCCTACAGACCCCTACACACACACACACACACACACACACACACACACACACACACACACACACACTCACACACACACACACACACACACACACACTCACTCTGAGCTATTTTGGGAGACGGGGAAGAAACCCGGTATGACTTGGCAAGTGCTCATATGTGTGCTCTGGTGTGCGCCGTGGGTCCTACATGTGTGTGTAGGGTCTGGCTCGTGTTGCGTGTGGTGACCCACTTTGCTTCTGCATCTGGACCCCATAACTTTCCTAAAAGACATCTCCTCTCTCTCTCCCTCTCTCTCTCTCCTCTCTCTCTCTCTCTCTCTCTCTCTCTCTCTCTCTCTCTCTCTCTCTCTCTCTCTCTCTCTCTCTCTCTTCCATAAGGGGAATGAACTGTCAAGCTCCTTCGAGGTCTTGGCCCAAAATGAGTTTCACCATTGTTCCTCTTCTTTGAGAGGATCGGGGCAACAGGAGTCTCATTCCTCTTAAAGGTACAGTCACGGATTTCGTCCTGGTACCCCGAACCGGTTCCTTATATCACCATCTAGTTCCAGGTACCAACACTCGGTTCCTGCTACCTCCACCCTGTTCCTTATACCACCACCCGGGTTCCGGGTACCACCACTCTGTTCCTGGTTCCTCCACTCGGTTCCTGTTACTGACTTCTAGTTCCTGCTAGCTCCACCCGGTTCTTGGTACCACCCGGTTGAAGGAACAAGCCGATACTAGAAGGTGGAGTTAACCACCCTGCAGTGACACCATCCCGCCACACGGGGACGTCCTGCCACTCCGTCAGTAACGACTGTGGTTGTTCCGGGGTCCAGTTGAAGACTGAAGTTGAAGACTGAAGTTTCCCGCCAGCTGAGAGGCCCCGCCTCCACCTGCTCACAAAACGGGTGTTTGTGGGAGCTCAGTGACGTAGCGATGTTCTCCATGTCTGGGGGAAGTTGTGTTTTCGTGGGGGACGGATCGCCCCTGAATGCCCCATGAAGTGGAGTTCTATGCTCTAAACTCTGGACTCAGTCTTCGGTCCAGGTGGTAGCGATGTCTCCTGCGTCCTCGTCGGGTTCCTCTGGGCTCCTCCGCCCTCGAGAGGTCAACGGGGTCAAGGTCAGCGAATCCAGAAGCCGAGCAGGAGACCGATGGCCATCCCGAAGTCGGTGGCGTCGGACGTCTGTCTCGAGGCTCGCGGCGCACCTGGAGGCGGCGCGGTGGTCGGACGCTGCTTCTCCTTCCTGCCGGTGGCAGAGCGCTTCCTCCTCCTCTTCCTCCTCCTCTTCACCTCCCCGTGAAACCACCATGTGGCGTTTCCCCAATGTCTCTCTCTACTTTACCAGAAAAAAACACTTTTTTTTTAAACGTTCCCCCATTATGAACGACCACTGAACGCCTCCTTCTGACCGCGGGAGGAAAGAGAGGGAGAGGAAAGAGAGGGAGAGGAAAGAGAGGGAGGAAAGAGGAGAGGAAAGAGGGAGAGGAAAGAGAGGGAGAGGAAAGAGAGGGAGAGGAAAGAGAGGGAGAGGAAAGAGAGGAGAGGAAAGAGAGGAGAGGAAAGAGGGAGAGGAAAGAGAGGGAGAGGAAAGAGAGGGAGAGGAAAGAGAGGGAGAGGCAAGAGAGGGAGAGGAAAGAGAGGAGAGGAAAGAGAGGGAGAGGCAAGAGAGGGAGAGGAAAGAGAGGGAGAGGAAAGAGAGGAGAGGAAAGAGAGGAAAGAGAGGGATAGGAAAGAGGGGAGAGGAAAGAGGGAGAGGAAAGAGGGGAGAGGAAAGAGGGGAGAGGAAAGAGGGGAGAGGAAAGAGAGGAGAGGAAGAGAGAGGAAAGAGAGGGAGAGGCAAGAGAGGGAGAGGAAAGAGAGGGAGAGGCAAGAGAGGGAGAGGAAAGAGAGGAGAGGAAAGAGAGGAGAGGAAAGAGAGGAAAGAGAGGGATAGGAAGAGGGGAGAGAAGGGGAGGGAAGAGGGAGAGGAAGGAGGGAGGAAAGAGAGGAGAGGAAGGGAGGGAAAGAGAGGGAGAGGAAGAGAGGGAGAGGGAGAGGCAAGAGAGGGAGAGGCAAGAGAGGAGAGGAAAGAGAGGGAGAGGCAAGAGGAGAGGAAGAGGGAGAGGAAGAGGGAGAGGGAGAGGAAGAGGGAGAGGAAGAGGGAGAGGAAGAGGAAGAGGGAGAGGAAGAGGGAGAGGGAGAGGAAGGAAAGAGAGGAAAGAGAGGGATAGGAAAGAGGGGAGAGGAAAGAGGGAGAGGAAAGAGGGGAGAGGAAAGAGGGAGAGGAAAGAGGGGAGAGGAAAGAGGGAGAGGAAAGAGAGGGAGAGGAAGAGGAGGGAGAGAGAGGGAGAGGAAAGAGAGGGGAGAGGAAAGGGGAGAGGAAAGAGGGAGAGGAAAGAGGGGAGAGGAAAGAGGAGGAGAGGAAAGAGAGGGAGTGTGGAGGCTTGAATGTGACGGTTCGTCTCCAGAGGGAAGACGGCTCCGAAGGAACCAGGAAGGAAAAGGAATCGACCAACCGGATCTCTACGATCTGTACGCCACTGACCCTCTACCTTCTGACCGCCGATCCACCGGCTGGACTTTAGACTTCACATGTGAGGCATCATATACGGTTATTTAAGGAAATATTAAGGAAATGGTTTGAAAGGTTCTTTGTGGAACCATAAATAGTGCCTTAATGAATCATGTCTTGACGGTTCTTTGAGAGGGGGAGGGGAGGGAGGAGGGGGTCTCGGGGAGGGGGAGGGGAGGGAGGGAGGGGAGGGNAGGGTCTCGGGGGAGGCCGGCTAACGTCGGCCTGATCCATCTGCCTCGGTATTGGGATCGATCCGTGTTTAGTGTCGATGGCGGCACTGGGGAGTAATGATCGCACATCGTCAGTCAGACACACACACACACACACACACACACACACACACACACACACACCCATACACAGACACAGACACAGACACACACACACACACACTCACACATAGACAGACACACAGAAAGACACACACACACACAGACAGACTCCCCCCCACACACACAGACAGACACACACTTACACACACACACACACAGACACACGCACATGCACACAGACACACACACACACACAGACACACGCACACACACACACTCACACACAGACAGACACACACACAGACAGACACAATCAGCTCAAGGCGTGGAAGGAGAAAGACGCTGAGTTGCCACACACACACCTGCCTGAACACACACACACACACACACACACACACACACACACACACACAGAGGAGTACATAATGTTCTCTCTATACTCCTGCCGCACTGCAGAGCCTCTGCTGCTCCACTCCGGCAATAAAAACACACACACCCACACACACACACACACACACACACACACACACACACACACACACACACACACACACACACACACACACGGCTCCTCCTCCCTCCGCAGCCGAACGCCAGAGCAGACAGATAAGCAGGCAGCCGTAGACGGACTAATCCTCCCTCAGTGAGAGACGCTTTTTGGGATTGGTGTACGATGATGAGAGTCACGCTTAAAACAGACAGAGAGAAAGAGAAAGAGGAGGAGGAGGAAGAGGAGCAGGAAGAGGAGGAGGAGGAGGAAGAGGAGGGATGAGAGGGGAACAAGGGGGAAAGTGAGGTAGGGATACAGATAAGCAGAGTGATGAGGACCAAAAATATTTTTTTAAAGCGTTATTAATGTGAAGGGATGAGAGTCTATTTTAATTATCGCCCTCTCCCCCTCCTCCTCCTCCTCCTCCTGCTCCCCCTCCCCCTCCTCCTCCTCCTCCTCCTCCTGCTCCTCCTCCTCCTCCTCCTCTTCCTCACATCCTGCACCTTTCTTTTCCTTTTTTTTTAATAAACGTTGCTATTTTGCAAACCTCTCTACCCTTCTCACCAGTCTCTCAATCACCCTCTCCCATCCTCTCATCCCTCCCTCTCTCTCCCTCTCTCTCCCTCTCTCTCCCAGTGTGACTGAGGCTGATGTAGGTCAGTGCGTCTGGAGTCTGTCTGGAGCTGCGGAGAAAAACGCCGGGTCCTCTCCGACCTCGCCGCCGCCGCCGAGCCGAGGACGCCGCTCCCCGGGCTACGTGAGGACACCGCCTGCCTGACCTGGAGGAGGAGGAGGAGGAGGAGGAGGGGAGGGAGGAGGAGGAGGAGGAGGAGGAGGGGGGATGCTATCAGCTTAGTCAGCGTATGTCGTCTGCATGTGAGGCGTGATGGACGTGGAGACGGCGAGGAGAGACGGCGTCGCAGTCGTCTGTCTCTCCTCCGAAAGAAAGAGTCTTCTTTTCTTTTGGGGGGGGTGATGCAATGTCGCCCCGGCGCTCCCCTTCCTGCAGACACTCGCTCTCTCCGTACTCGTCGTAAACCTTCTTCGATAACTTCGCCGTCGATGCTTTCCCCGTCTCGTCTTCCTCAGACATCACGGCCGCGTGCGTGCGTTTTTTTTTCCGTGGCGTGCAAAAATAAATAAAAAAGAAACCCAAACTCCAAACTCTGAGAGAGGAAGAAAAAGCTGGAAGAGAAAGTCTTCTCTTCCTCCTCCTCTTCCTCCTCCTCCTCATCCTCCTCCTCCTCCTCTTCCCGCCACCGTACATCCACCACGGAGCCGGAGACGGGGAAAAGATGGCCGGCGGAGAGAAAATAAAAATGTCCGTCGTCTCGCCGCGGCGCCGCTAAATAAACCGGCGAGGGCGATGACTTTCGACGACTTGTGCGTCTCCCGATTCTCCTTTCCTCACCTCCTCTCCCCTCCTTCCTCCTCCTCCTCTGCTCTCGGTCTCCGCTCCTTCCCACTCCTCTGGCTTTTAGACAATGATGCCCCCCCCCCCCCAAAAAAAAGAAAAAAAAAAAAAAAACGATGGTTGTATCCCAGAGTCTGAGAGTCGTAGAGTGCAGCTGTGA